>JAYKQN010000008.1:2370000-2830000 GCA_036785175.1 Eupleurogrammus muticus | reverse complement strand
TAACCTTAATGTGCAGCCACATTTATGAGATGAACTGCAATCACAGCATAGAGTAATGACTCTAACCTTTTTGTGCAGAAAGCATATTGAATTTTTTCTCGCTGTGAACTTCTAGAACTTGCCCAGTGTTTGTTTGGGCTTCTTGCGGTGCTCTGGTTTTCACTAAAGACACGCAGGTCAGGATCTGGAGTTACACAATTGCCCTAAAGTACAGTTAGAAGCAGACGCTTTGGCAGGTGAAAAAAAACTGTAATACTTCTGCTGTGTGCATGTTTATACTCATACCGAAGAACAGGGATTGGTATAACTGCTATACCAGTCTGACTATGGTGCCAGGACTTTGATTGCTCAGCATATAAACAAATCCCCCAGTGGGGGATACGGGGATAAAAGCCGTAAGTTAGAGCATTTTAAATCAGGGGGACTGCTGGGAAAATGAAATTAGACATTCCGTGTTACCCTGCGAGCTTCAGTCAGCCAGTGAAGTTCACAATGCGGACAACAGGGAAATCCAACGTGGAGCTAAAGTTTCTCCAATACCACTTTGCTCAAAAAGGGAACGAGCGAAACCCTGAAATTCTCCAAAGGAAAGACGTCGCATCACGACATCGTCTCTGTGGAGGATTTCCAAAAAACAGTCCATTCCTCGTAAATGTATTGTTGTAGAAATCTAGAGTCTATTAAAATGAAACTATCTGCATGTCTGGGTCCCACATCACAACTTAACAAGGAGTTATTGGACAGCCATTACACTGCTTATAATGTTTAATTGTGAGTCCCACAATAATGGGTTATGGACTGCTCACTTTTTTTTTTTTTTTTTTTTTTTGCACTAAGATGCTTTTTGAATAACAAACATCAGTCAACTTTAGAGAATATGGCACCAGTTTAGTAACTTGGGCTTAACTTTTGCATTATTCACAATTTTAGTAAAAACACATGGGTGATGAGGAAGGTCTTCTTCTAGAAATTTCGGTTTCCCGACATATTTTTAAAAAGAAAATGTGTAAACGATGAATCTCCATTTATAGGACGCGTGTGTTTCTAGTGATCCAAAACAGAGACAATGGTTGTGTGGGTATCCACATATTCTGACCCCTCGTTTCCCATTTTTTTGTAACAAGAACTGTGCTGAGAATCAAGCTACAACCCGTCTAATGCAACCGCCTGTTCTACACGATACACGCAGCGTGGCGCCCCCTAGTTTGACAAAATTCTATTAATTCTGTCCAGTTTGTCCCTTTTCCTGCATTGCACTGTCAAATTGCGCCTTTTTTCCATAAATAGACGAATGAAACAAATAGAATTCCGTCACGCGTAATGGGGAACGTCCATTTCTCACAAAGGAAAAGGTCAGTTTTTTTTTTTTTTTTAATAGCTTCACATTTATTCAACACTATTGTGCATTATTATAGGATATGTCATTCTTTCTAGTCAGGGTGTTTTGGGTTTACTGGAAAAGCCGACATTAACACAATAGGTTTCTCATAATTTAAAAGAGAACTTTAGATGCCCCAGACTCTCCCACTGTTCTATGGTACGACCGTTCCTATAGGTTGATGCAGCGTCGTGCCACCTTCACTGCTCTCCGAGCTGTGGGGTTTTTCGGCGCTGCGGTTACCGTTTCCGTGCAGCGGGGAAGACGTGTCACCAGCTCGCAGGAGTCGTATCTCAGTGTTTACAAGCCAACATAATAAAGCACAATGCCGGCATTGCTCTTGGTCGCCCCAATTATACCCAAGGGTGAAATTGCCTTTTTCATAATTTCCATTATGCTTTGGTCTTTGAAAAATAGCTCTCACGATCCGGCGGTGAGATAGAGGAAGTTATTTTTCTTTCAAAGTGTGTTTTGATGATGTTCCGTTTGATGGAGTGTCTCGGTGCCGGTTTCTAAAAAAAAAAAAAAAAAAAAAAAAAGAAAAAAATGTTGGTAACAGTGCTCATGTGTTTTCACTTCCATGGGAGGCAGAGATGATGAATGAAGGCTCTCATTGTGACGAGGCCTTGCTCGGGGACACCTGAGCCCCGTGATTTGCACAAGAAGCACTTTTATACAGCAACCCGTAAAGGAAATGAATGATCGTCTACTTTAAATGTTGTTTTTATTGCTTATCATCTTTAAACGTTGCTTTATTGAACAAAAAAAAATGGTATTTACTCATGCAACTTTCTTCATTAGAAGCGTTTTTGCGGCTACCAGATAAAATTTGTCCATATAATTGATTTCAAAAGATGTGAGATTCCATCTCTGAGGAAGAATCCCACAGCTGATGATATAATATTTTGATCTCAGCCTGGGCCTCTGTAAAGTAAGTAAACTTTATTATTAAGTATGCTCATACACATTACATCTGTACGTCATGGTAAATCTGTGCATGGGAAAACATGGCGTCTGTTTGGATTCTGCTCATGAGTGAACAGGCAGCCCTAACAATGAGTACTAATTTCAATCATAATCCTTCATGTTGTTGAGTTTTCACATGTTTTCCTTTTTGTTTGGGAATCAAAGAAGTCACAATTTCATGGTTCAGTCAGTTGAAGAAAATCTTTAGTAGGCACATAATCCTAAATGCGATTACATTCATCTTTTTTTTTTTTTTTTTAAAGAAAGAAGAATTCCGCCGTCTGAGTAAATCTGATAAAACAAACAAAAAAAATAAATGTTCATGTCAAGGACATTTTTATTGATGGGTTACGGGTCAGAAGACGGATAAAAGTCATTTAGCAGAGCTGAGAGCTTCTGGAATGTCAAGTGGACCGTACGCGTGTTTCCGTGTGTGCTGTCGGGGCATGCGAGCCCCCGAAGCATCGAGCTAAGGCAGTTTAGAGGAGAGTAGTGTCTGCACATTGCGGCGGAGCCATATGTTCACATTTTGATTTGGACCTCCGGAGGGAGTGTGCCGGATAAATGGGAAATACTTTGCTGTGGATCTGTTGTTTGACGGAGCTGAATCCATCGTGGGAGTGATTGAGGTCATTTGGAAGTATGAACCTAACGCGATGAACTTTTCCTGCCAGATAAATTATAGTCTGGAGTGATATATATAAAAAAAAAAAAAAAACGGAGAGCCGATATTTCACATCCCACCGCGGCCCGAGTGACGGTTTAGCCCAAGCACACACTTGGGCGTCTGTTTCCGTCCTCATGCTAGGCCAGGCCTGTTAGTCTGGGGAAAATGGGTTTAACCGATTGGGCGATGGAAAAGAAGCCAGGGTCAAGCGGTGGTTTTTCATGTTCCGCTGGGAACGCCGTCGCAGCGTTCCAGGTTTAAGTGCCGAGCGCGTCACAAGCGACCAGAGGCTTCGGCGTGAACCCCATAAGTCTGCCTCATTTAAAGGGGAATGGGGACTCGTTCACTGGGAATAGTTTAATAATTTAGTATGGCCTTAAACTAATCTATTTCAAGCACCCAGATGGTATTTATATTGAGCAAATGCTCAGATAATTGAATGGAATAATTTACTCACTACTGTTGCTCAGTGTCAGTGAGAATCCCCCCACACTGCACCAGCCCTGGAAAAGACATAAAGTGAACCACTAAACCAAATCACTGGGAAAGTGTGTGTTTTTTTTTTCAGAAATAAATATGCCGCCGTCAAATCAAAGCAATTGAAAGATCTTATTGGAAAAAATGCAGAAATATGGGCCAATCGGTCTACGGCGGCGGCTGTGTTATTTGTCTTTGCCTTTTGCACATTTATTGTATCTGGATTAGATTTGTGTGATTTATTATGTATACTATGCAAACTGCAGGAAGTCCTTTATATGTGTGTGCCTTCTTTTTTTTCCCTCGTGTGTGTGTGTGTGTGTGTGTGTGTGTGTGTGTGCTGTGGGCTTATTAACACCGCTCGTCTTTAGGCTGTGCTTGGTGTCAGGGTGCCGTGGGCCATCTGCCCAACCACTGTGGGCATGACTGAGCAACCACCTGGGGAGTCGGGATGAGCTGGAGCATGGTGGAGACAAGGCAGCTCCTCTGACCCTCGGTGTATGTGCATGTTTGCACACGAGAGAGTTGGGGGGGGGGGGGAGTGGGAGAAGAAGAAGAAGAGACGAGAGGAAGGGGAGAGAGGAAAGGCAGAACGCGGGATGGAGGAAGAGAGGGATACAAAGCAATGGAGGGGTGCTGGTTTTTAACAGGCGTGTCCCTCCATCTCTGATCAAAGCATCCTATCAGCCTTGGGGGGGAATCTCCACTGAGCGCCTCCCATTGCTGCTGCTGCTGCTAAAAAAATAAAAAATATTTTAAAAAATCACCCTACCTAGGAATCGTTTTACCACCTCTCCTCTCATAACCCTCACACACTGCATTGGTCCAGTCATAACAACATAGCACACACACACACACACACACACACACACCATGAAAGCAAATGTGTGTCCACACTGGCAACAATATATAATATAGCTTTTATTAACAAAAAATGGCTGCTAGCTGCACATGAAAACGAATGCTAAGCTATGGTGGATAATGGACTACTGTTTAACTGTTGGAGTTCTCATATGAGTTTAATGCATATGTAGTAGGGATGCACCGATGTGAAAATTTCGGCCGATATCAATATCCGATATACATATCGGCAGTCACTGCCGATATCGATATTGGCCGATATCGATATATGTAGAGAAAAAAAGTTTTCTGTAGTGTCACACATGTAGTACAGACCAAAAACAACACTGTACATTTGAAAAGCACAACAGTGCTCTTTATTTAAAGGAAGGCTCACTGTAAAACTCTGTCACGTGGTTAGAGGAAGTACGGCGGAGCGGACCCGATGGAGCTCCGCGAAGGCGGCGACGTCGGCCGTCGTGGCGGCCGGCGATGAGAAGGCGGCAGCACGGCGTCCGACACCCCGGAGCAACATTCCGCGCATTTTATGCTAGGACCAGCTAGCTTAGCGCGTCGCCAAGAGACACGCAAACAGTGACCCAACTAACTGTAGCGGTTTAACTCTGCAAATTGTTGACATATCGGCCAGAATTTGTTGACGTCGGACCGATGCCGATAAGTTAAAAAACGTGACATATCGGCCGATATATATCGGTTGGCACATATATCGTGCATCACTAATATGTAGCATGCGTTTACACGCTTTAAAAAATGCGTTAGGACCTTGAGGTGACTCTTAAACACACCATAAGTATTTAAATGACTCATTTTAGAGACAAAGACGTTTGGATGGCGTAATGCCACGCGCTCCCATGACCATTTTAATCCACTCGCCGTGTGCATTTCACAGGCTGTGGGACACGCTGCTCCACATTGTTCCGCTGACCACTCTGCAGCTGGCCTTGTGATGTCTGGCCCAACACAAGCCGTCATGCCACGGCCACGCCAGCGGGGGGGATATCCAGCTGCATTTTCTTTTCCGCCGTGTATCCGTCAGAGATGGGGAAATCAAACAATGGTATTCTTTTATTGCTCCAAGCCCAGAGTGTCCCTGATCCCCGCACCGGGTCATTGTTCCAGAGCTGTCAGCGAGTCTTTGAATCCGTCATCAACTTCTGAGGCGCCTTCGCCTGTGTCAACCACGCGCAATGCCACAGGATACCGGGGCCAGGACGAGGAAACCCCAGTGGCGACATAATGCAGACGCCACGGGGACGGGGATCATATCCGCGCCCTTCCATAAGAATCCGGTGGGTGACGAGAGAATCTCCATGTCTTGGGTAAATATATTCAGCCACAGAGGAAGGTCCCCGGTGGCACATAAAGAGAGAATAATTTAATAGTTTTTATAAAGATTGGTGCGGCGCTCAGTGGGTTTACTTTTTACCCTTTGCACTTTAATTCGCTTTCTTTTTTTTTTTTCAGTATAATTTGCATTAATGGGCTCAGAGTGAAGTGGAGACAGGAATACAAACGGTGCAGCCCAAACTGTGACCTAATCACTTCACTGGGAGAGGGAGAGAAGAGAGGAGAGCAAGCGATCCCCACGATTTTAGTGTATGGGACATGCCTGGCATCCCAATGGCTAATGAAAGCATCATTATCAAGAGAGCAAGATGACTGGGGCCCTCGGAATATGCTCACAGACGACTCGGAGAGATGCCGCCTGTCTCCCCTACTTGGCTTTACTGCCATTAGACCCGGGCTGTCTGGCTGTTTATGACTCCCCGGGCTTGAGTTTATTTGACTATTTCAAATACAGTAATAAGAGATGACATAATGAACTACTCCCCTTCACAGTACAGTGGCAAAGCTCCATGGGAGTTTTGGCAGATAGAGAATGTTTTTTTGAGGAAATAAGGGGCTCCCATTGCTCCCAACTCCCATAACTTCTGCTGACAGATTGTTATAACTGCGCCCTCTCCGTGTCTTTGTGTTGGGCAGTTTCTGCCTTAAAATTGGCTACTCGAGAGATGTCTACTGAAATGTGTGTGTGTGTGTTTGTTTGTGTGAAGCACTTGTATTAAAGTCCTCTCTTTATATATATATATATAGGAAAAAGCTGGTTGCGTGGCATCTAAAAATACTTTATTCAGATTCATTCAGAGCGGAAATTGCATTACCTTGAAACAGACAATGCACCTTTTAAACTACAATATAGGCTATGTCTTCAGATATAAGTTTAAATGTGGATTTCTTTTGGTCGTGGCTGTCGGTTCAGGCACACTGAATGGGTTTTAGGTAGTGAGAGTGAGTTTTTTTGTTGTTTTTTTGTTTCTAGACAAAATACTAGTGCTGTGTCCCAATTCCATATTTCTTACTGATTCAGTTTTACATCCTGTTGCTTATACAATAGGCTATGCTACTGTTCTTTACACCATAGTTAGTATAGATACAATCAACACATTTTATTTATTATACTTAAGCTAACAGGAAATGATGCAGTGCACGTGCCATCGGATGTCAATCAAACTAATGCCAAATAGAGCAATTTTCATTACAGACATATTGACGGGAAGTAGAAGGATAAACACAATGATTTTCTTGTTTTACTGGTTCATTTTGGAGCTGTCGCCACACCATTCGATTGAATTGATTAAACACATTCACAGCCGTGTTTAGCTCCTCCGCTTATTTTTGCAAACCATTATATTGTATTTAAAAGTGCTTTTCTTTCAAGCATACCTAATTAACTTAACATTCCCTTGCTTTAAAATATGTAGATTCAGTAGGCTGTGTACACTGCTGGGACAAACTATTAGTTGAAAAGCATATATTTCGGCCATGTCGTCGGCCATGTTCAATTAATAACATTAGTAGTGGCTGTAATCCAATTACAGTGTCAGTCACAGGTTTGGATGCACTGAGTCCAAATAATCATGGAAAATGATTCAAGCCATGGGTGGAAATCTAAATTCACACACGTTGTACAGTGAGGGAAAATTTTGCGTATTTACCCGACAATGTAAATATGACATCGCCTACTGTGTGCAGTTGATAGCATATTGTGAGCTTCAGGGGAAAGGGAAAAAACAAAAGGCTTTAACATAAGGCGATAATAAATAGCAATGGTGTGGTGTAGGAGCGTATTTAAAAAAAAAAAAAAATGTTTGCTTGTAGTCCGCAATTACAGTTAACATTCATCACTACGTTCTTAACAAGAAAACCCATATCCTGTAAGTTGTTTCCCCAACCGGCAGACAATTAACGTCTTATTTATGTACATAACCTAAATGGCCAATCAATACCTCGAGCGACCTCTTGAAGCATTGATGACTCTGATATATGTAAGGACACAGCGCTTAATTCATAGCTTTTAATCAACTGCACTGTGTAATTTCCTTATACCAAACCAATAACTTTTAAGTTCTTTTTTCCCTTCTATCTCCTGTCAAATTATTTGGATTTTTTTTTACTGTTTATAAGGACCATGTAGTTAATAGTACATTATGAATTGTCCAAGGGCGATGGAACCATGTTCACCCTCCATAAGTCTTTAATCAATATCCAGTCATCTGTTGTTCCGTCTTTAAGAAACGGCCACACACGAAAAGGACACAGAAATGATCTGAATATTTTTAAAGCAATTATTAAAGCTGCAAATGAATTTTATTCTGTTTCTGAAGGACTGTGTCCAGCTGAGATGTTTTTTCCTTCCTCTATTTAATACCTGCTGGGAACTGGAGAAAAGAAAATATATTAACATCTACACTTCACTGAATCGAAAATAAATTGGCCGCACACTTCAATTAACAGTTTATAATAATGTTTATTTCTTGAGCAATGATTGAAGGAGAGAAGCATGTCTTAATTCATTAGCCTAATTGGTGGTAGTCAAAGAGTCGCTAATAACTGTGCAACTTACGCAATGTAAATTTCTGGTGATGCTTCTGTACCTTCTAGTCAAACCTACACACACGGACTCTCTGACATGTCTCATGTTTACAAGACACATTCGCTCAACGAGCATTTCGTTTTTAATTTATGAAAATCGACTTAAAACTGTCAATATACTTTATTTTCACACATCAACCCCCCCCGGGGAAGACTGGTTACGTGGTATTTGATATTATACAGCCGATATAAAATAAATCAATGTGAAACACAAAAGCCAACAAATTACAGGGTTTTTACATTTTTTATTGTATGCTAGAAACAAACAGATCTTTATATTCATACTGTTTCAAAAGCTCAACATAAACATAATTAAGAGCGACTTTAAAACGGAAAGAATTCTTCTACAGACGTCGAGCTGAAATTATAAAATCCATCAGAGTTTAACACAGACACTCGGTCTTGAGGAAATTATGTTCACTTTACATCCTACGCCAACATTCAGTAATAAAACCAAAAGTAGAGAGAAAGAGTAAGTGGAGCGGGAAATAAGTTATTGGAGGTCATGTTGGTGGGTGAGCATCATGTCAGACTCTTATACTAAAAAAACGTGTTTTCCTTCTTACCTCACACTACCTGAAATATATATATATATTTTTTTTCAGAATTTTCAAGTTCACTGTATTGATGCTATTAAACTCATAATAAAAAATAAAAATAAAATGTTTTCCACTCACTGTGCTGACAACAAAGAGCAGCTGTGTAACAACAACCCACATAAACCTTTAGCATCTCAGGGCCTGTTACAATATACAGTAACGTGGGCGCCCTGGCCTAATGGTTGAGACCTGCACCACATAAAGTCCACAAACAGCCCCCCCCCCCCACCGGCCGGGGGCCCTGTCATACCCCTGTCTCTTTCTCTCTGTGCTTCCTGTCGCTTTGCACTGGCTGTCAAATAAGAGGCAAAGCGCCAAAACAAGCCTACAATGGTGTTTTCCATTTCCCTATGTTCCCTGGATAAAAAAAAAAACACACAAATACACTCGGTTGAAGTACCTCAAGCTCGAGAAAAGAACTATGTAGTCTGCTTATTTTCTCATTTTAGTCCATACTCCTCCTGTGCTGGTAAGAAGCGTCATTTTGCAATAAATTATAGCAGATTTCTAGAGAAAACGTTGGTTCCCCCAAAACTTCCAGCTTTAAGCTTTTGAATTAAGCTCAGTCTTAAATAATGTAAATAGGTGTACAACAATAGGAAAACTCTATTATGGAATTCTTGTTCTTATATATATATATATATGTCCTATTGTCTTAATGTTTGCATGGGAAAAAAGCACGAAACGTAATTTTAAATTCATTGTATGACCAATTCATGTAAAGAAAATGGACTTGACTTTGTTACTCAACTACTCTTCGTACCACTAATACTATTAGTCTGTAGTATATTAGTGTAGCATTAAACCATTGTGGTCTACCAGGGTGGTAGGAATACCTGAATAATGACTCTTTCTATTAAACTGATACAGAGATGCTGTTTAATGCCTATTAACGTGACTAGGTTCCATTACATAGGACTTACTGTTTCCCAGGTATTAGTCAGACCCCAGGGGAACTGAGATAATGCTAGCAAAAACACATTTAACCACCGAAACACGGTGCACGTGCCAGGTTTTAGTTTTTTTTCTCTTTTTTTTTTCTGAGGATGTCTGGTGATGTAGACTATGAGTCACAGCTCTTTCTGATAGATAAAAATACTTACACAATTAATTCCCAATTAAATTCCTCCCAAACGACTGATTGACGCTCAGTAATTTATACCGCACCTCCTCATATAATAGGCACCCATTAGTTAAAAAGCATAGCAACGGCATAAAATTATCTTTTAAAACACATATTGTTCCCTTGGCCCTACTTTACATGCAGCGTATGCATCGGTATGTAGAATTCTGTCTATGTCAGAAAAAGGAAAATTCCACAGTCTATCCTTCCCACACAGGATGCTGCTATTTTATTCTTTAAAATATCACAGGAAAGGGTTAGAACGATGGAGTGATGCAGACGGCGGGGTCTACAGCACTTCTGAACTGAAGTCTGAAGCACCCCCCCCTACCCCCTACACACACACACACACACACACACACCCAACATGTCATCACAGTAAACAATGGCTTTTACCTCGCAATGCTGTCCTGTGGGAAACCATTTGCCCTGTGTCAACACATCTTGAATGGTCGCAGGTGGCCCAGCTACCGGTACAACCGTGCATTTTTGTTGCTGATCACGCTGTAGTTGCCGTGCATGCATTTTGTAGAAAAACGCTAAATAATTTGAATCCTTACTGCAGGTTTTTTCTAGCAATATATATCTACTGATGTGCCCACATATATATCATCTACTGTATGTAGGATAAATGTTCTGACTGGCGCAGGTTTTTTTTTTTCTTTCTGACATTGCCAGTGAATCATACCCGTGGCCATGCATGCACACGCGCACACACATGCACATGCACGCGCCAGTCACAGCATCAACAGGACAAAAACCATAACCATGTCATGGGTCCCGTGAGGAATAAAAGGCGGACTGTGGATAGGAGTGTCAGAGCTCATCCTGGGGACTATGGGGTTTGGGATGAGAGAGGTGGTAAAATGCTCGCGCGTCTCTCGGTGGAAATTGGCTGAGCGGCCGCCCTCTAATGCAGAGTCATAGCCTGTTTTACAGGATTAGAGCCCATTGGCTCACTAAGCAGATATGGAGACGCGTCTGTCAATCAGACGACACGCCATAAAGGTCATTAGCAGCTCAAAAGTAACACGTCCCGCTAATGGAGCGACGGAACGTGCCGTTGCTCCATCCGTACACCCCAGAATGACATATAATAGCATTTCTCTGATCTGGCACTCTGATTGGCCGGAGGAGATTATATGGCTTTGGCTTCCAAAACTGTTCAAATCCCTTTTGAGAAACATGTTTCTTTGATTGAACAGCAGTTAGGGTGAAGCGAAAAATGATTTGGTTAGGTTCAAAAGGAAATAGAAAAAAAAATCATGGTTTAAGCTAAAATACTTAAGTTAATTGGAAACATGATGTTAATAAAAATGACTTCTTTTAGATCAGGGAACTTTAATGGCATTTTTACAATATGGTCACAATATTGACTTATGGTTGGAATCTGGGCTATTTTTTTTTTTTTTTTGGAATAAGGAAAAACAGATGCATGGCTGTTCTGGCCAAAAGCACCCCGAGCACATTTTGGTCAGATCGCATTTGCAGGAGGTCATTCTCTCATTGTGATCGGATCACAGCCAGGTGTAAATGTAATCCGTACAGCGTGGCAACACATTTATGAGAAAAAGCAAAAAAAAAATCCTGTCGGTAACTTCAAAGGTCACCAAAGACCAATGGACTGGATGTCATTACCATGATAATATATCCAGAAATGGATCAAATGTTAATACCAGGTGTAAATGGGGCCATAAAGACTGATGTTTTGTTGACCTGTCCCTCCATCCGTTCCTGACCTCCTCCCAACTCTGACTTTGTAGCTCTGGAATAATGTCACCTCATTTCCTGCTTTGCTCTCATCATAATCATGGCTGGTAGAAGTCACTCGGGCACTTTCTGATTTTCTGTTTCTTTGAAGGGGAAAAAAAAATCTCTTTGTCTGGCCAACCTCTGCCAGCCTATTATACTGTGTTTTTTTTTGTGCAGCGACTGCTCTCATGCAGTCATGAGCCACTATACAGGGATACACACTCCTAATGGTAAGACGAACCCAACCACATACACACAGATGCAAGGGAATATTCAGACTCTCTTTTCAACTCCTTTCTTTTTGTGTCAGGGAAAAAAAAATGTTTTTTGGAAAAAGGGAGCTCAGTTCAAAGAGAGCTAAGTTCGGTTTTTTGAGCCATTTGGATTCACATTGAAAACCTTTGGAACTGACCTTGTTCAACTTTTCTTTTGATGAAACCCTTCTTTTATAGTCCCGGTCTCGGTGAAACTAGAATAGATTTGTAGAATGGAGCGGGCTATTGGGTGAATTCATCAAGTCAGCAAGTGTAGCCGATGTTCAAATAATCAAAGTCTAACACGGTTATATCTGCGCAGAAAAGGATGTGCTGTCAAACACCAGTGGCTGGGGCCAATCAATAGATGCAAAAGCTCCATTCAAAAACAGGGTCAAAGTCTTTTTCCAGTGCATTCACATGGAGCATTTACTCGTCACCCTCCCAAACCTTTGGATACTACAGCGGAATAAATATTTCAAAGGTGCACCCTTTAATACGAAAGGCATATAGGGCATCTCATCAACCTTTGGAAGCAGAGCACACACTTTTATAGACTATTGAAGTTATTGTAAAAGCTTAAAACAATAATTAACTTTAACAATAATGAGCTGTAAACTCGGGAGTTGACTTCATTTGTTAATGGAGAGCAACCGGAATCCATTACAGGCTGCGCTGTTTCATGCGTAAAATTGCGCACGCTTGCGATTAAACCCACATACAGTGTCATGTCGGAGCCACAGCTCGTAAAAGGCGCGGAGGCACTTCCATTGCCGGCGGGTTAATGCGTTTTCCATATTTGGAGTTGGCAGGGTGGGGTGGGGTAGGGAGGGGGGGGCTGAGAATCGTGGTTTACCGAGCCTTTCTCATTTCGCGTCCGCAAAACTGCGCCAGCGTGATTAAAAAAAAAAAGAAGGAAAAAAAAAAACACACCGGGATTGTCGGAGGTGCCTGTGGTCGGTTTGATCCGAGTGTTTCTTTAAGTGCGTGTGTGTGTGTGTGTGTGTGTGAGCGCCGGGTGAGAGGAGGGGTTGGGGAGTGACGCTGGCTGCGCCTTGGTGCTGAGCGGAGCGCTCACCTGCAGACGAGCGGAGCCGCGGAAAAAAGTGTGTGCAGAGCCGCAGCGGAGAGAAGGGGGGAACGGACCGGACGCCGCGAGCGCGCAGGGGGGGGAAGAGCACACAATCACCGGAGAAGAATTACAAATCGAGCCCCTTCTTTTTTTTTTTTTTTTTAATTCCTATTCCACGTCCGTTTTTCTGGCTCCCGTTACTCGCGTCCGCCACGATGAGGACTGACTTCGCGCTGGTCCTGACAGCAGCCCTCCTTCTCGACACGTTCTGGGTGAGATTTTTCCTTCTGTTTTGTGTGCGGTGCGGTGCGGTGCGGTGCGGTGCGGTGCGGTGCGGCGCGGCGCGGTGCGGGCTTGCAGCGGGGAGCAGCAGCGCAGCAGCCGGGATAAAGTCCTGCGGAGCCGGAGTCCGGCGCCGCTCCGGCGCGCTGGTGCGGCACCGCGGCGTGATGCCGCTTCACAAGTGCTGAGTGATCCCTTCTGGATTTTAATTTGTGTTAAGGGGGAATGGGGGGTAAGAGATAAAGAAATAAGTCATGAGGATCCGCCGCTGTCTGTTCTGTATCGCCTTTCATCAACGGGGCTGCATTACTAAACAAGTTCCGACGCATTTTAATCCTCCTTTCATTCTTTATCTGACTAATGCAACAATCCTGCTAATTTTATCAGTAGACAGGCGCTTTTAAAAAAAAATTCTTCTAAGTTTCCCTTGACTGAACAGCATAAGTTGCCATGTAAGTTGTGAAGCTGCTTTTTCCCTATTTGATCAATGAATCCTGAATTACTCAGCGCCAGTGGGAGCTCTCACACATGTTTCTCCTCTCCTCCTCTGACCAAAGCCATTGCTCCTCCGTTATATAAGGCAGAGATCTGATAGTTAGAACCTTTGTTATTCTAGTCCAAGAGGAGAGGACGGGTTTGTTCCCTGCTTTCTCTGCAGGCTCCTCGCCCTGGCACCTCTGTGCCTGCTGTGGCTTCGGGTCAGGTCCTTCGATTTCAGAGCTTTTAAAAAAGGCTGCAAAGTTTCCTGCAGACCCCTCGAGTTATGTGCACACACACACACACACACACACACACACACACACTGTTCATCCTTTTCATAGATCTCTGGATGCTGCCAGTAGTGTGAGGAGGGAGAGCGATTTGCTGCATTCATGCAGTTTCCCCCCTGTGTGTGCATGTGTGTGTGTGTGCATGTGTGTGTGTATCAATTAACCCTGAGCTCAGTACTTTTACAATCTCGTGTGCCGTCCCCATTCATCCGAGCTGCTTTCTTCATGGGGAGTCACATGTTATCACTGACACTGCAGCGTGCTAGTTTTTCAATCAGCCATCCTCCTTCCCACACACACACACACACACACACACACACTCAACCAGGAGCATATAGTTGCTAAACTTGTTGAACACATCTCTGCCGTTAGCTGCCGATGCTATATGCCACTTTCCGAAAGCCGGAAATCGATGGGAATCCATGTTTATCGATGCCTTGCATCTCGTGTGTGCGCTTCCATTCCAGAGGAATAACGCGGAGCGTGCTTCAAGGATCCCCTGCCGACCCGGCTTCTCGCAGAGCTTCTACTCGGTGCTGATTTCCAGGGATGTACTGCAAGGCCACGGCATCCTCAAAGGTAAGAGCCTTCAATTGGCCAGTCACTTCCTTTTTTACGTTTTCCTTCCACGAGATTTAAAGTGTGAGTAAGAGGGCTTGCCTCGCTGCACCGGAGCCCGCTGGAAGAGAGGGAGAAGTGCTTATTTTTCCATGTGATTGTAGTAGGACAAATGAAGTTGAAGCCTGAAAAGTGAAATATTAAACTCGGTCACATCCAGGCGAGTGTTTCTGCGGCTGATGGGGGAGCATCCCATCCATCCCAAATGCAAATTGAAGGTGTTTAGAACATGTTAGAACATGCGTGATGCTGTCCTGTCAACTATTGGCTATGGTGACACTAACTCTTGCTTGACACCAATTTGAATATTACTTCTGTTTGTTGAAGCCAACACGTGTGATGCATCATCTTTTCCAAATCGCCCTCATCGCTATGATCTTCCTACGTTCCTCCACAACATTCCGCTCATACGTGTGTTGCCGCAATTACACAAGTGAGCCAACCGAATTTGAGGGCCCGATAGTGCAGGAAATGGAATCGACATCCTGTGTCTAATCTGGCACCGCTCCTGCCAATGTGGGCTAATTGCAATTCTCTATTGATCCCGATGTTTTTTTTTTTTTTTTTTTTTTCTCCCCTCATAGCTCAGCTAAGCTGTATTGTTTTGCTGCGGGCACACACAATAGCTCTTTTGTGGCTCAACTGTGTCTTCGGCAGCTGCACAGTATATATATTTCTTACTCTCCTCAGCCATGAGGGACCTGGCGGGATACAGCTGTCTAGACTCTCTCTCTCTCTAGCGCGCACAGCCACAAACAAACACAAAGGCCTTTTAGACTAAGGATTTACTGTACATGGGGGGTAGGGAATATTATTTTGGGTTGTTTTCTATTCTTTTTCCGTCCTATATCGGCGTGATTTTGAGTTTTCTCCTCCCTAACTCCAGCCCCGGCTGCAGTGGGACGGCTGAGGGCCGGCGTGGCAGTGGAGTGTTTAGCCCAGCAGGGGGTGTCAACACAATCAGAAACAATCCCAGAATGAGCCGTCACCGCCGCGCAGGAGCCATTTATATCAGAGAGCATTATTTATCCGGTTCAGTCTCGGGGAGATGGAGTCGTCCCCGCGTCTCCGGGGTTCAGACAAACTAATCTTTGGGCAGCGGACGCTGTTGTTTTCCAGCATTAGGGATTCAATTTACCACTAACAATATGTCTGATTTTACTGCACACTTAGTTTCCTCCGGCTCGGCGCGTTGATGTGTTATCAGGCCGAATAAACCATGAAACGCCAGCCGCTCGTAAAACATACATAGACTTATAATCCATTTACAGTGTTTCCTTTTTGTTTGTTTTTTTCCTTTTAAATCACAGCGAGGGCTTTAATTTCACATCCATCGTTTGTTTCCCTCTGTGCCGTTTGAAGGGATGAAGTCGCGTCTCTGCCTCCGCCGCTCACACAGCTGCAGCGTCGCCTTCATGTGTGTCTGGGAGCACAGCTGCACACACACACACACACACACACACACACAAATCATATATGATCTACAGGGCTCAGGCAGTTGATTTATAGTCAGTAAGGATGTCACCGGAGGGAGGCAGGAAGCTACTCTGGAAAGGCTTTAATAATAACACTGGTTAACCCAAAACCGTCAGATGGGGGCAGGAGTAATGGCACCCACTAATGTACACACACACACACACACACACACACACGCACAGTAACTCACTCGCACAGACACAAACATATATAGTATAGTATATATTCATGTTAGCGGTCGGGGGAATAATGGGAAGGACAGAACTAGGACCTTGGCCGTGACAAGGGGAGGGGGGGGGCCTGGGTCTAGACAGGAGGTCAGCAGCAGGGGGGGTCAGGGGGTGGGGGGTGTTACATTTCACATGATATGATTTCAAGTCACTGCCAGTTATCAAAAAACTACCACAGCAAACACAAAGCTGAGGAGAGCTTGCAAGTTTTATAAAGGGCCCCTCTTGGATATATATTGTCCAAGAATTCATTCAGTGTTCTCTTCTTTTTTCTTTTTTGTGATGGATTGAAGTGCGTGTAAAGAAGGATAAAACAAAACTGAAAGAAATAAAATCGCTTTCTTCTATATTCATGAGTCATTTCCAGCTTTCCATGACTTTGCTTTTGATTCATCTTCGCTTAAACGTTTAGATCCGTTCCCAAAAAAAAAAAAAGAGAAAAAGCAACTTTTGGCCAACAGAGGAAACACAGTCTGTCCAATAAACATTTTTTAAAATATAAAGTATTCACACCTTCTGAGTGAATCGATTCCCTTTTTTTTATATTAATCAAGACGCCGTGTCAGTGTTGGTGTATATGGTTTTATTATAAACAGGAGTATTGATGATAACTTAAATAATCAAAGGGAATAAACAGTGTTTTTACATAAACAGAAGAGAAACAGCAGGGGTTTAAGAGGTGAGATAATGGCTTTTAGGGGTGAGATGTCTCATTCGTCTTGTTTATGTGTGTGTGTGTGTGTATGCATGTAAACGCGTGTGTGTGTGTGTGTGTGCATAAATGTACATATGGCACACGCTGAGGACACCCACTGTCTTCTGTACCCGGTTTTCATTATAGCCGTGACAGGTTCTTTACCACTCACACCCTCAGGGCTCCATTAGAGGTAGACCTCTGCCAAGTCTGGTTAATGTTACACAGCGAATGACACACACACACACACACACACACACACACACACACACAGACACAAAACAGTTTCCCCCTGCTGTAAAAAAAAAACAGCATATCAAAGTTCCCGCGTCCGGTTTCAGACACGTCTAGAAATACGTCTCGCTGTTAAAATAATCAAGGCGGCCCGAGCAGCGCGGCGGCGTCTGTCGAGCGGAGCGTGTTGTGTGTTAACACAGGCGAGGAGGGCAGGAGTTGGGCCGCGGCCAGACGCGCACAGACAAACAGAGCCGGGCTAACATAACCTCATCCCATGTGTCCCCGCATCCCTCTGCAGATTGTGTTCCTGGTAATGAAAGCCAGGGCTGGTGGTTTGAGCTCACTGAGCCCACTCTGCTGACCTTGGTCTTTGTTTGGGTTACTGGTGGTTTTGGGCAGCCCTCACTTTCTCTGTGTGTGTGTGTGTGTGTGTGAGAGACTGTGGTTAGCTGTGTGTGTGTGTGTGTGTGTGTGTGTGTGTGTGAGACAGAGCGAGGCAGAGGAGATTGAAAGACAAATTCGGGCGAATCTGACGGCGCGTCTGTACCTGAGCTGAGAGCACGCTGCTGTGCACGGCCCAGCGTCTCAGGGAGGGGGCGGGGGAAGTGGGGCGGGAGGGGGGAGGACTGGAGATTTTCTCCGCAGTCATCACTTTGTTTTTAGAAACTCCACCGATGCTTGACTCCATTTTGAAACACGACATCCCCGCCACTAACTCATCAGGCAGAATGAGCGGCTTTAAATGTCTGTGTTAAGGCGAGCGTATTGGGCTGTGACCTTTCCTGGCCGGGTTCAGGGTTGCCTTTGTGCCCATAAATACATTTTCTTAAGTAGCACCCCCATCCTGCCCCCCCCCCTCCCCTCTCTCTCTCTCTATATGCTGCCATTCAGCAGAGCTTCTCCGTGCATTTGGCTCCGTTTAACTCCGTGCCTTCCCTCCATGCCACCTTGTTTTTGTCACATTCATATCATATTCACGCACATGCTGCCTCTCGCCCTCCAGGATAACTGGAAAACCGGTGGAAATGGCGGCGAGAGCTTTGCATTCTGAATAAAAAAAAAAAACAAATTGTTCAGCGCTGTACTTTTCCTCGGGATAATATTTCCCAAAATCCCTTCCAGCGGGTGTTCAGAGGGCCCCGGGTGAATCTCCTTCTTGCCTTGGATATTGAAGCTTTCCCGTTACGCTTTAGGTGTTTTTTTTTTGTTTTTTTCTAAAGTCCAATAGCCTTTGTGTTGTGAACATCCGTTTGCAACTTGAAGCACATTAGTTGATACACAGCGAGTATCGCTTTCATACTCGGCTTAATGCACGTGGAAAAAAAAACAGAGCTCAATATCATAAATAACCTCACAGGATCCTCTGCCGTTGGTATTGATAATACATCAAGAGTAAATTCCCCTTCCCTTCCACCCTAAATCAGAGCTGACACCGAGTTTTCAGCGGAGAAAAGATTCCAGCTTTTCACACGCGCTCCGCCGGGACGGACAACACGTCAATTTTCGCTTCTCCCCTTCGCCCCCTCAAAGGGAATTAGATTGTTTTGATTTCCTGTTTGCCTTTTGCCCCAGAATCTCGCGACACACAGCCCGCGGCGTTATCTGGGTCGATAGGAGACAGGCAGGCGTCCTGGTGGAGATTAGGCGTCGTTGGAGTATCGCCTGCTTTTGTTTCGCCCCCTCGCTGCTTTAATCACTCCCATTGTTTGCTCCCCGTCTTTATTACTTTTTTGGGATCGTGGCGTCCCTTTTCATTCTGATCTTTTTTGCAAAAGTTCCTAAAAGCAAATCTTTATTCCGTCCTCGCCGTCTGTTACAACCATTACACGGTTTTATGGTTGATTCTTTTCGCGAGGATATTCAGTCACGGAGACAGGCGCAGACAGATCCGTTTTTCCGTGGTTATTAAAGACGGCAACGCAGCGGGCTGACGTTTGTCGGATGTGTTGCGAGGCGGCGAGGAGGCTCCAGGACATTACCCAGGTGCTGGTTTATGCTCTTCGGGCCAGAGGCTAATCTAACCTCGGGGAGCCGTTACGAACAGCCGCTCGACCTGTGTTTACTTAACGTGTAACCTCAGGTAGTTCCAAACGAAAATGTGCGGGATTTTCCAGCGAGGCTCATGTCCTGTAGATGATTTAGTCACATGCTTGAGACTCTGTTAAGGTCTGGACATGAGTGGTTTATGAGATAAGTGTGTGTGTGTGTGGGGACAGGAGTTCCACCTGCAGGAGTTCCTTCTGATTAATACTAGTAAGCTTGGGAACCCAAGCTGTGCAACAGTTGTGTGTTTTTTATGTGTGTGTGTGTGTGTGTGTGTGTCATCCAGCGCTCCGCGGCTAGCGAGGTATCCTCCAGCTTTTTCCAAGCTGGTCATTAGAAAAGGCAAGCAGGAGAGAACGAGGGGAGAAGAAAGCAAGCAGGTGGAGGCCATTATTTTTTAATGAGATTTTTGACATCTTCTAGCACCGTTTTCGAGTGGAGGGACAAAAGGCGGCCAGGGGGGGGGGGTAAAAAATGGAGGGCGGCTTCATGCAGATGGGGTTTCTCTGCGGTGGGGTGTGAACTCTGCATCCTCTGTCATCTGCTCGGCGCATTAAAAAGGAACTGGTGCCTGGGGTGTGACGGGCCGTCTGGGGTCCTGCAGGACCAAGGTTACGGCCCTCCTGAAGACATTAAAGCCATTAAACACTTTACTGGGACCCGGGCTCTTTAACGCACAGATGGTGTGTATGGGCGATGACAAGGGGACTCTGCAAGCTCACACACTCTCTATCACACACGCACACACACATGCACACATATGCACATTTTGTCAGAGGTTAGCAGGAGTGTTTTTTGTTGCCGGTGTCAGATTCAGACACAGATTACGCGGCGGCTGCTGTAAGGTGTCCCTGCTGTCTGCCGCAGAAATAGTTTGTCATAAGGAGCGAGAGGGATGCAAGGCGCTCCCAGGGATGCTGCTTTTTTTTTTTTTTACCCCCTCGCCAGGATGTGGTGGACAGGGATTACACCAGCGGGATAACGATAAGCCTACAAGGCTGTTTTCTCTTTGCTCGAGAGTCACACTGACCATGTCCTTCAGCAGGGCTACTGTCAGAGGGGGGGGGGGGGGGGTGAAGTGGAAGGAGGAAGACTTTTAAGTATAAGATAAGGCTCTGCACCCTGAAGCAGCCCAGCACATTATCATATGCAGTGTTCACACACACACACACACACACACACACACATGCATGCACAGCAACACAGAAAGCCATTATGATTCTCCATAAACAAACGGGATCCAGTTTTTTCCCTCCCAGGCCGCTCACTACTCCGGTCTAGTTGTTGGCCTGAGCCCAGACGCCGTGGCGTCCGCCTCCCGCCCACCCGCTCCCGACTCCTCCGCCGCCTCCGTTTTTTTTTGGCTGCGGCGGCGTTTTAATTACGGCCTAATTGATTCGCTTCGAAAACGAAGCCTGCCCGCGAAGCAGAAAAGCGACGGTTCAGCAACCGTAAAGCGGGCGCCGCCACTTCTTGTTTCTGTGGCGGCAAGTGGTAGCGGGCGGGGAAAAAAAGGGCGTGTTGTTTCAACTTTTTATAAAAAAATAAAAAAATCCTCATCTCATCAGAATTCTAGTTTCTTGTGATAAAAGCTAATTAACAAGAAGTGTGCTAAAAGCTAATTTGCAATCATTATTATTATTATGGGAACTCCCCGTAACAGCGATATCACAAAAAAAAAGCAGAACATGAAAAATTGTCAAGTGCTCTCACCTCTAACTTCATTATCTCGCCACCACGCCCGCTTTCTTCCAACCGTGGTCGGATCGTTATTGTTAATTAAAGATACTTCTGTCCGTTTTTCGCCAGAAGAAGCGTATGATCTCTCTCCGAGAATGTGGGCAGGACAAATCCAAGAGCATTACAACCTCATATGCTATTCCCTTTGCTCGGAGATCCCCTCGTCTTTGTTAAGGGAGGATGAAACGGAGGATGGAGCCCTCAGAAGACGCCGCTCTCTGCTAATCACTAATTGTGTCCCGAACTCCCTGTGAATGTTCCCCATTAAGTTCTTAAGTTCAGCACACAGTCGAATCATCGCCTCTGAACAAGGAAGGAGCGCGCGAGACACAGGGGACGCGGGGAGGAAATAGAAGTGGGGAGTCGGGGGTCGACAAACAGAGTGCCAGTAATGTTAATTAATCAGAAGACAATGACGAGTCCCAGGGTCGCTGGGCCGATGCTGCTTAACAGGCTAACAGCTAATAAAGGACTAACAGAGGTGCTTCCTGAGGAGCGCTGGCCCCTGCAACGCTGTCTAATGATTCATGTCAAGATAGTTGTTGGCCTTGTGACAGATTTCTATTGATTTCCCCAAAGGAGGATGGGGGGGATTTTCATATCCCACTTTGTTTGGGGGCAGAGTTGTTCACTTAGGGGCTATTTCAGGTTTATTATATTTCTCGGGAACACTCGAGGCAGGTTATTATGGAAAACTTCATATTTTGATTCATTAATTTGAATGCTGATCATTAATTTGGCCTGCAGCTATCACATATTGTTGTTATTCTGTTTATAGGGGTGCTGAACCCCCTATACAAGTACAGTTTATACCGTAGTTTCATGTTTACAATTAACAAAATTGATGTTAAAGCCTAGTTTTTAGCATCAGTGGAGGAGTGGCTTGCACAAAGCTTTCCAGGATAGCATCAATTAGGCATCCTTATGAGTAACTCTTCATGCATTGTATGCAGGCTAGTGGGAAATGTTAATAACTTGTGCATGAATGCTGGTGATACAACTATGCATCCACGTTATAATGCTGCACGTCCTCCTTTCACACACATGTGCGACTGTTAATCTCTTTCTTTCTTTTCTTGCTCTATATGCATGTGAACCTTAGATCGGCCTATGTATGGGTAAACACTTAAATATATAATAAGCATATAATATAAAACCATGACAAGTTTGTCAGCATGAATGATGTCTTTAAAAATTGCTTTTTTTCCATCATATTGAATGTATTAAGATAAATTAGAGAGTCAAACATTACCATCTTGAGAAGGTTGAAGTATTTCCTCGCTGAGCATGTATTGATTAATTGACTGATCATTGCAGCACTTCATATAACGTTCAGCGAGCTGTTTTGATTATCGTTGCCTGTCCGGTGATTATGTCCAAACCTGCTACTTCAAGTCAAAGAAATAAAAGAACATAATTGATATTAGTGGAATAGGTCCGAGGATCCGATGAAGTTGGGAGATTTAGTCAGTCAGGCGTTGTGATATTTTATATATTCCATCATGGTGATGCCGGAATTGTGAGTGAGCGTCATGGCAGTAGAGAAATGAGCTGCGGTTCAGAAGATCAGAGTACATGACGCTCTGATCTTTGATTTTTGTGATGCATAGCTCAACTTTAATCCATCATCCGATGCAGGGGAGAAAAAAAAAATGTTAGATATGGATGTGAATAATTTAAAGGTCTCTATGTGTGAGGGTGTCTGTGTCGGGGTGTGTGTGTGTGTGTGTGTGTGTGTGTGCGTCCATGTGGGCATCTGTATACTTCTATATGTGTGAAAGCCGGTACGCCTGCCAAAAATAAATGCACACGGTGAGTACAAAAAGCGCTACAGGCGGTGGGGATGAGAATGCTTTACTTGTACATTACTTTTCAAGCTTTAAAGACAACTCTTGGTACAACATAATTTATTGAATTGTTGAATCGCTGCCCTTAAAGTGGAGGCAGATGTAGGATTGTGAGCTTCTGGACATTTCAGAACGAGGTTTGTATTACAGCGAAACTCAACTCAATGTCTATTTATAAGTAGTATTGTAATATATGTTATATAGATATATGTATATATATATATATGTTCAAAATAAATCCCATTTTATGTTTCAGTGTATATATGTGTTTATAATTTTATTGATATCATTTTAATTAATAAATGTAGAGCGTGCCCTGCTGTCCCATCTTCATTGCTTACTCTACCCTGGTTTGTGGTAGTATAAAAGTTCATGGAGAAGCAGTGTTCCGTTTTTATGCTCCACATATCTGGAACAAACTCCCAGAAAACTGCAGGTCAGCTGCAGCCCTCGGATTAAATCGAGGCTGCGGAGGAAATAACTGAACGCGTAAAGATGCCGTACAACGTACACGGTATTTGAGATTATTCATTTCTTCTCGCTTCTTGTCCCAGTCCTGGTTCCACTCGATCATTCACTGTCTATAAATAAATAAGCAAATAAATTGTCATATGCAGATCATAGCAACAGTTGCCATGGAGTGTTCATAACTTGTGTATAATCGCTCAGTTAACCTTTGTACTCCACTGAGCTATAAATATTTGCATGTATAGGCTGATGAAAAGAAGGACGGCTGTTGAATGTTTGAGTTGAGCCATAGTGAAAGTTCATTATTTTAAACCATCTCCTTGATATAGCAGCATACAGCAGTGCACGGCACATTTGTCCTTGTACGTTTCACCCATTAGCCCCGGCGTATTTCCGACTGGCTTCTTCCCCAGAACGTTAACAACCACGGGGGCTGCGTTGGTTTTAACAAGGAGGCTCCATGCTTACTCTAAATTACTGCGGACGAGCGTTCTGCTCGGAAGAAGTGGAATTGTTGCCTCTTGCTCCCGATATTCCGAGCCGGTAGCCGAGGATTGCCGTGCGACACTGCAGCCTATTTCCTGTCTGTGGGGCTAAAAGGGCCTTGTAATACCGCTGGTCAAACTCCATGACTAAATGTAGGCTAGTGAGCCGGAGTTTTCAAGCCTTGGGACCCAACATGCTTTTTTTTTTTTTAAAAAAGCACACTGGCTAGAATCCCCTTTCATTCTCCCTCTCCCTGTCTCTATTGTCTTTCTCAGCACATCAGAGGAGGAAGGCAGAGGAGTGAGGGTAATAAAAGGCTCCTCCGGGCCCGGGAGAATGTAGAGAAGCAGATAAGTTGTCTGAGAATGATCAAAAACAAAGTGAATCCCGCGGCCGCCGAGGGAACAGGCTCCTCGGAGAGAGGGAGGGGAAGGAAGGAGCGAGGAGAAGGGCTGGAGGAGCCGTACGGCTCAGAGGAGAAGGCAGTGTTTGCTCATCTCTGGGCTGGAACTGGACGAGGAGCCGGATCAGACAGGTTGGCAAGCGGGCCGACCTGCTCGGACAGAAAGATGGGTTCCTTCCGACCCATTCGACGGTTTATGAGCTGTGTAGCGGAGCGTGGGCGCCCCCCCCCCCCCCCCCCCCCCCCCGCCTGATGACTAGCATAATTGTTGGCCGTAGTGCACAGTGGAGATAATTAATGTTTTATTGCCCTCCCATGAACTGGGCTTTGGGAGTCACACAATATTGAATATTGCTTATATACATGCACACACACACACACACACACACACACACACACACACACACACACACACACACACATGCATTGTTGTCGGTCCCTGGAGGCCCCCGGTCCTGGGGGGGTGATTATCCTAAACACAGAAAAGGAAAGGATTACAAAGCGATGGCATAATCCACCTGTCAATCCCACACCTCATTAGCAAACATAGGTTTCAGAACCAGCGCAAAGGTATAGACGGAGGCGGGGGGGGGGGGGGGGGGGGGGCAGGGAGTGGATAAAAAGGGGAATAGTCAAGGGGGATGGAGATGGTTGGAGTGGGAGAGGGAGAGGAGAGCGAGCACGGGAGGAACGGCGAGGATATGAGCGAGTGGGAGGAAGTGGAAACCAAAGAAAAGGAGGGAGAGGCGGAGAGGTAACAGCCTCGCTATTCTGCTCAGGGGGCTCTGCGGAGAGTTTTTATTAAGCTTTCATCTGCCTTTCCTCTCCTCCTCTTTTTTTTATTTTTTATTCTCCTTCTCCACCCCGGCAGCAATAACAAAAAGCAGATGCGGGGAGCGCTAGCCATGTCAGTCACGTCTCAAACCCTCAGACCTGCTTGTAATTCCCTGATTAATTAAGAACAGTGATTTGTTAATTTAATTGTAGGTGTTGAGTCATTTTTCCCCCCGTCCTCCCCCCCCGCCACCACCTCCTCCCGCTTTCTTCTGCCGCTTGCTCCCTCTCATCCTCTTGGCAGGATAATTTGCCCTGCAGCATTGAGGAGGGGAAATGAAAGGTATAGCAGAGGAAGCCTTCAGATGGTTTATTAAGAATTGATTCGCCATGGTGGCAGAGAGGGACGGGCCGCAGGGAGACGCTGGCTGGTGTGCCTCCCAGGCAGACCCCCCCCACCCCACCCCAGGCTGTGGGGGTGAGGTTGGGATGGCTGGGAGACAGCGTGGCAGGGAAGAGGGATTATTGTTGTTGTCTGGGTGTTTTTCAGCGGATACATTTCAGAACCAACAACACGAGAGTTGAATGATATGAAAAGTTCATATCACGACTACTGTGACCCCAGAGAGACTATATATTCGGTCGTCTTCACAATGCGACAGGACTCGAGATACAACGGTATAGTCATAGTAGGGGTAGGGAACCCTGGTCCTGCAGAGCCACAATGGATGCAGGTTTTTGTTCCAACCCAAGCATAACACGCCTCATTCTACTGACCAACCATCAGAGCCCTTGTTTAGGACCTTCTTTAATAGAATCAGGTGTGTGACTGCTTGTCCCCAGGACCAGGGTTCCTTACCGCTGGGTTATAGCATCCACTGGACCCGATTCTCAATAAGCTTAAATCTTATTGTGAAACCTTATTAAAAATGTAAATCTAGGTTTTTAACAGATGAGACAAAGGTGTCCACTCCTAGTACTGTCTAGGTCTAGACCTAGACCTAGTACTGTATAGACCTAGACCTAGGCCGAGTACTGTCTAGGTCTAACTATCGATCTAGTACGGTCTAGGTCTAGAGAGTATACTATTACTGTATAGATCTAGGTCTAGACCTAGACCTAGTACTGTCTAGGTCTAGAGAGAATACTATTAGTGTATAGACCTAGACCTAGACCTAGTACTGTATAGACCTAGACCTAGTACTGTATAGACCTAGACCTAGACCTAGTACTGTCTAGGTCTAGACCTAGACCTAGTACTGTATAGACCTAGACCTAGGCCGAGTACTGTCTAGGTCTAACTATCGATCTAGTACGGTCTAGGTCTAGAGAGTATACAATTACTGTATAGATCTAGGTCTAGACCTACACCTAGTACTGTCTAGGTCTAACTATCGATCTAGACGTAGACCTACTCCTAGTACTGTCTAAGTCTAGGTGTTAACAGAGGGAGAGAGGCAGACTAAAGAAAACCAAATGTTTATTGTTGCAGGCTGTGGGTGAGTAAGATTGTTGCTGCTAACTTTGTTTGATGCAGGACAGCGTGACAGTACTTTTCTGTGATATCAAAGCGCAGTGATCGCACACGACTATCACGATCATTCACATCTATTCACATTTGAATCCTATAACTAAAAACCAGGAAACGTCTCTGGGATTATCATGAGAAAGCGTTGCATCCCCAACCAACACCCAACAAATTCTAGATCCTCTGAACTCAGCGGTGTTGATCCGTCAGTCCTTCTCTCGTGGTCTTACACGTGTTTAGTCGCAGCGCCCGGCGATAAACGGAAAACGACTCGGTAAGAAAAAACCCATTGGTTTGTCACGTTGATAAAATGCCTGGTGGAGGTAATCTGGAGAAAATGACAGCACTGGCACAGCGGCCGGCTAATATTTAACTGTCGCATCAGGACCGAGTCCTTTAATGAATTTATATTAGCATACCCGGCCTGTTCCAAAAAGCCAGGCTTGGCCACCTTTCCCACTGTGCATTGGCGGCGGCGCTGTCACATCGTCCCACTCACGAGCAGACGCGCACCGGACAGCATGGGAGGCATGAGATAGATGACAGATCAGAGGCATTAGAGCTTCAAAGCTCAGGGAAAGAACAGAGAAACAGCCCCCCTACCCCACCCCTCCTCGCACTCCCCCCGGCTAGGAGAGACAACTAAGGAGGCGCCGCATCTTATCTTTAGCGGCTTCATCTCCCCACGTCCACACGAGCCCCTGCCCCCTCATTTACAGCCAGAGCCGCGAGAGCTCATCGACTCTCCAGTCAGGTTTTCTCATCGCCGCGTGGTTCTTATGTCAGGTGAGGTTGTTGATTCTATTTCCAATCTTCATGAGTTGATTGGCCACTGCTGCGTTCCATTTCCTCTCATCACAGAAGCGTGGCATTTCTCATTATCCCTCCACTTAATTTATGCACAAATTATTCATAGTTTGGTGAATCACAAAGTTTAACGACAGCAATTTGACAGTTCCTGTTGTGTTTTACTTCCAAGAAAATAGGTTTGGGATCGGGGATGTTTTTCTCCGTTTATATCTTCGTGTGTCGCTGTGTGAGTGTGTGTGTGGACGCAAACGCACATGTGGAAAAAAAAATCTGGGGATGCTGGATTGGCGAAGATTGAACTTGGGAAAGTTGGTTCAATGAAAATGGGCTGGAGAAAAATGAAATGGGAGGGGGGGCAGAATAAAGGTGCACAGTGGGATGGTGATAAGACTCATCATGCTACTTCACCACCACCACAACAACAACATTCTTGTGTCTACTGTACAATGAAAAGGATTTATGGAACAAAAGCAGGCAATAATACCATCATCTCAGCCATGTGACACTGCGACAGGCGACATGTATGAGCTTGAATTAGCTGCCATTCACACAGGCTTTATATAGCCCCATCCTCAGTTCCCATGACCGACACATGCTGCAACGTAAATAGTTTGAAATTCTGCTCAAAAGACGAAAATATCTAAAGGGTTTTATCACATAGCATAGTACAACGGTGCAAAGTCAGTTTCTTGGAGGTGCGTAGCTGCTTCCTCCCATAATCATCCTGCTCTGGTTTTGTTCCTGTCTTTAAGTCATCTTGTGGCCGACTGCAACCAACGGAGTACAACAAGTGTCCCCAAAACCCCCAAAACATGAACAACAAATCAAATAATTCTTATTTTGATTGATTTATAGACCTAGTACTGTCTAAATCATACAGTAATATAATTCTCTCTAGTACTGTCTAGGTCTAACCATAGATCTAGACGTAGACCTAGACCTAGTACTGTCTAGGTCTAGAGAGAAAACTATTACTGTATAAACCTAGACCTAGTACTGTCTAGGTCTAGGCCTAGACCTAGTACTGTCTAGGTCTAACTATAGATCTAGACGTAGACCTAGACCTAGTACTGTCTAGGTCTAGAGAGAATACTATTACTGTATAAACCTAGACCTAGTACTGTCTAGGTCTAGAGAGAATACTATTACTGTATAAACCTAGACCTAGTACTGTCTAGGTCTAGAGAGAATACTATTACTGTATAGACCTAGACCTAGTACTGTCTAGGTCTAACTATAGATCTAGACGTAGACCTAGACCTAGTACTGTCTAGGTCTAGACCTACACCTACGTCCATAAATGATTTATGTACTATTTAATACTCTTATACATATATTAAATTACATCTTTGCCAAGTGCACACACAATCTTGCATGCTTGACAGTACGTTTCATTTATATTAAAGCTAAAGTTAAATATAATTAAATAATATTACATGTGTAGTAATGTTATTCAAATCTGCAATAAAGAGATTAAACCTTAATCATAGAAGTATTTTATGTTTTAGGCATGGTTTCTTGTTCTGTGTGGATAAAAACAATATTCTAAAATAAAAACTAGGTGAGTTGACAGGACTCATAAATCAAAGTATTCAGAATGTGATATTTCCGTATCGCTCCTCGCTGGCTGATGCTAACTTTCGTGTTTTTCTGGCATCAGAATAATGGCTCTTTTTACATAAATAAGCCTCTTTGTGGTTTGGTCCCTACCCAGGAAAATATCAGCGTTTGGGTCCAGTTGTCTTTTACCTTAACTGTAATCTCGTCTCCGGCTCAGAAAATCCCTTGAGGAGGGTTTGCCTCCTCGGAGGTGCTGCAGAAACGCTGACTCTGGATGTGATACCCGCCGGACGGAGGAAATGGAGACAAATGACGCCGTATTGAAGGGCACAACTCTGTTCTGCTCCATTCTGCTCCCTAAGAAGATATTCTTCAAACAATGCCGTGTTGCTCCTAGAGAAGAGGCGGAAACATCTTTCATCCAATTGATTCCATATTTCCACTCGAGCAGGGGAGAGAGGGTAAGGCACTCTAACTGGAAGTGTGCCATAGAGAAAAGGCCATTTTTCTTTGAAGCACACACACACACATACACACACACACACACATTTGCATACGCATGATTGCTGCAGTGTGCATTGCAGCACCGCCTTACCATGTAGGGATTTTTTTTTCTTTTACGGCGTGAGCCGTCGCACGGGGAAAACAATTCAGAAAGTTAAACACAATGTCATATCCAATTTGTCAAATGAAGCGTTTTGGGCTCGTGTCGATGGCACGATGGAGTTCTACCAGGCGACGTCCTGCTTTTTGTATGTCAGCGTAAGGGATGATTTGTCCCGCAGATGCAGACTAATGAATGAGGCGTCCTGCTTGTGGGCTGATATTAGCCCGGCTAGAGCTTTCTTTTGATGTGATTAGCTCCATGCAATGTCTTGACAAATTGGGCTGTCCTTTCCTCACAGCTGAAGTACTAATCTATGCCAAAAAAACAAAGGAAGCCCTTCCGCTTAACAGAACATGTGGCTCTGTGTTGTGTGTGCGTGTGTAAAAGACAGGGATTTTAGATATTGTAGATGGTTGTTGTAGTTTTAAATGACCTGCAAGCAAACCAAGTTCTTGCAAGGATTTTTTTTCCTTAAGCTGATAAATTAATGGTGAAATGATCACTAATAGAAGTCTGACAGCAGCAGGCGAGTCTCTGAGCTTTCAGGTCTGGCTTTAAGATGACTGCAACAAAGAGCGTTGCTTTATGTGATTTTTGAGCTTTTAAACTCTCCGCCCTGTTTGTTCGCTTTTAAAACACTGGAGCGCAACCCAAGGACAGAGCAGCAGGTTGGGCATTTGTGCAGTCGGGTGCAAGAAGCGTTTGTGTGTGTGTGTGAGGAGAGCACTTCATCTGTAGAGAAGTTTTGATTTTTTTCTTTATTTATTAATTTTTTTTTATTGCCCGCAGAATAACTTTGGTTCACACTCATTGACATTGCCCTAAACAATGCCAACGCCTGCCTTGTCACAGCACAATGAGAAAATCAAAATTTGTGGACTCGCTGTGCGAGGCTATCAACATCCTCCCAGCTGACTGAAGTAAGGAACTGGATGGCAATTAGCATTATTGACGGGCCCGATCGATGAGTGATTGTCCTCGCTTCTCCATCAGTTTTGCCAGCATCTTTTTTTCTCTCTTTTTTAATACCTTGCTGTATAGGGGATATAGAAATAGATTTGGCCCCTTTTCACCGACTGGTTTAGGCAGTGAGAGTTTCCTGAAATGATGACAGGTGTTCTGTTGGAAATCCACCATCAGGTCCTGATTCAAACGTGTGTGCATGCATGTGTGTGTGTGTGTGTGTGTGTGTGTGTGTGTGAGATTTCGACTATGAACATGAACAAGCATGCTGTCTTTCCAAACCACTCGAATGTTTGGACAGAGAATGCCACGGCACTCAGGAAATTCAGAACAGACTTTATGGCGAATTATTTTCATCCTCATCTGTTTGCAGTCAGATTTATCTCGGAAATGAACAAATAACACATCTGGACCCCGTCCCTCCGGCGGCTTTAGGAGGATTTTCTAAATATTTAACTTTAATTTATAGATACCGGTGCCCAGAGGTAATTGTGTTCGAGGCCTCGCTCTGAAACTTTTTGCATAATGGAAGTCCATCAGTTCACCCACTTAAGATAGCGTTTAATGAATAAAACCGGCGCCGTGGTTGGGTGACCCGAGGTGGGAGACAGAGGGGTTGTATATATTACACCTATCTGATGGGACGTATGAACGTTTAGCATAAAGTATTCATGTCATCATCAGGGGAGAAGGGATTTGCTTATCTTGGAATGGGCTCATTTTCTCCCTGTCACCTATATTACCCGCACAGGGAGCCTGGAATTAAAACGTGCTCCCGAACATTCTGGGTGTGTTTACAACGTTCGGGCCTTGTGTGGAGCCATATTAGCATATTGTGAATTGTTAGCGGCTGTTTGGGGGGGTGACACATTGCTGGTACGCCCACCAGGATCAATGGGGCCTCTTAGCATCACACCCCCTTTTTCCCCTATTCCTTCCATCCCCCTGTAGTTCACCCCCCCTCCCCACCTCAGTCCTTTACTGTGGCAAGTGGAGACTCTTATCATTGATTTTCCCTTTTCTCTCCTCTGTTCACTCACTGCAGCACCTCCCAACTTATCTGGCTCTGACAGAACAATGCTGCAGTAGGAGGGCACTCAAGGACAGATTAGATTGTTTGGGGATCCTCATTCCTCATTTTTTTTTTCATACTTCTCGCTCTCCGTGTTCCCATCCCTTATTCCTGCCGCTGTGATATTGTTTATCCACCTCTATTACTCACGATTGCAACTCCCTTCCGCCGCTCCTCCTGCTTCCTTACAGTCTCTGCCTTGTTACTGTATATTCCCCTCCTGCATGCGCGCCCCAGTGCATTAGTTGAAAACGTTGTTAAGGTTAACATGAGTGTCAGCTCATTTGTGTGTGTGTGTGTGTGTGTGTGTGGTGGTAGCGCCTCCTCCGTCTGAGCCCCGGTAATTACTGTGCTTCACTGCCGCTGCAGGAGTCAATGAAGCTGAACTCATTGTCTCTCTCTACATGGAAGTCAACAATTGTGCGAATTCCCCGGCGACATCGCCGCCACTACTAAACCAGCTTCCTGCATTTTTTATCAGTCTCAATGTGTCTCCGTTTGTCCTCTCGCTTTGCCTCGGTCTCCTTTTATGTTTCTGTGTGTGTGTGTGTGTGTGTGTGTGTAGTTATTTTCCCCACATCCCAAACAGTTCTACTAGGGGTAATTGAGCTTAAGAGTGTTGTTATTTAATTTCCATGTATGTATTTAATTTGAACCATGCAGGCTATTTAAAGTTGCTAACAGCAGCTTAATCTAATTTCCCAACGACAGCTAGGAGGCATTTCAGTGAAATTGTATGTTTTCTTCTTTATTTTGGGTGATATTTCTTCATTCCCTCCCCCTCGCTGAGCCTCCGTACGCAGCGTGTCCCAGTGCTGCTGCTGCTGCTGCTGAAAAGCAGCGGCGATGTTACCGTTAATTGCGCTGAGGCAGAAACCGCCTCGACCACACTGGCGACTTAATGGGCGATTGCCAGTTGATCCCGAAACTGACTAGACTCCTAGACTCCCTTTGGTAATGTTCAACCTTTTATACGGCGCTGCGAAGCGCATTCTGCGGCGAATAGGTCAGCCTCTCAAACCCAGGCTGTGCCGTGTGAGGGAAAAGGGGATGGGGTGTGTGTTATAAAAAAATAATGGGCTGGAGCGAGATGCTGGATGTGATTTTTAAACCACGGTAGCTTAGGTTAGCTAATTGCTGCCTGGGATGGCGATGAGATAAGACGGAATGCCTCTGAACAGGAGCGCGGAGGCCCGACGCCAACTGTTCTTGCCCTTTTCCTGGACGTGGATGGAAGCGCGGCGAGTGATAGTGTTGCCATGGCAAAAAGAAACACAAGCCAACACTAAAGTCATTATTCCCTCCTACATTTTCTCATGCTGTAGCAGAAACTGTAGGCTCCGTGTGCGATGCATCAATGTCTGCTGTACGAGACAGATGGGGGAAGGAAGGAAAAAGGAAAAGAAGAGGTCGAGAGTATTTAAGGTAATAGATACAGAACTCCAGATCGGGCCAGTCAAATTAAACCATTATTGTACACAGTGTCCTCCACTAATAACGGTGCAAAGACAGTGTGTTACCGCGAAAGGGAGCAGGGTATGGATTGGGGCAGGGGGTCGGATACAGATGTCATTAATGTGATTCCGCCGTCCAACAAATTGGCCGTGGTATACCTCCGCCCGCTAAAACAGCACGCACGCAATTAGTGCCGAGATGGAGAGGAAGAGGGAGAGGGCTCTGCCTGCCAGTCGTGTGCTTTGCAACTCTTTTGGCACCGTATAGCTTCTGTTGCCATGTTTAGAGTGTATAAATTGGTCTGCAGTTGTGCGTTGGCTCACAAGCCGCCATCCTCGGTGTCCATTCGTCTCCATCGTTATGGTTCCTTAATAGACCGGCTGTGGCATCTTTCTCAAATGGCTCGCTTCTTGCAGAGGTTTGAGCCACGAGAAACGATTTTTTTTCCACCCCTTAAGCGGCCTATTTAACCTCAAGTATGCATAATGTCTGGACAGCTATTCAGCAGTTAATAGTAGAGAGTGGAGCTTACAGGAACAGTAATAGAGTCCCCTCAACTCTTTAGTCTGGGGGAAACTGGCAAGGACGAAGAGGTTTTTCTTGTGTCTGTAAAAAGAGATCTGTAAAGGTGAGATCAGGATGAGACCATCATTTCGCCGAGGAAGGTAAGGGAGTGTGTGTTGTTGCTCCTTGTGGAGACGCTTTTGTTTACAATGGCCTTTACCAGGAAATGTCACACAAAGCACTCAGGCATCACGGGCCATTCTCAGGGCAGGGCCCCGGGCTGCAGCAACCAACATGAGCACATTGCACAAATACAAATTATGAGGGAAAAGAAAAGAAGAAAGGGAGGGGAAAAACCCAAACCACAAATACCTGAAGGCTTCCAGTTTGGGCTTTGACAATGGTTGGGTTAGGAGAGGTTAGGAATAACATTCATGACGTCAAGCCACAGATCATTACAGCCAACTCATGTATACTCCTTCTGGAGTACAATCTTTTTTTTTTTTTGCATCCAATTCGACTACCACTCCCATTTCAAGAACGGCCTATTTGTATGATCAGCAGGAGGCTTAAATGAGACAACGATTGAACTTTATTGTCATAGTCTCATATGACATTTGACTTATTATTCCTTGCTTCTGTTTGTGTTTTTGCACTGTGGGTCTCGACGGTGGGTGTGTGTGTGTGTGTGTGTGTGTGGGGGGGGGGGGGGGTGCAGCCTGCTGAACTAGGCCAGTCGAGACACTGACATTTAGACTCAAAGGCTAATGGGATGCTGCAGCCTGCCCCTGTGCATGCTGCCTCTTTGTTGGGGGGGTTCTCAGATCAGGACGAACTTGCCCCCGCCTCGTTTTTTTTTTCAGAACCATCTAGAGCGCTGATGCATTCTCTCTTTTTCCCGCACACGCCGTCTTTTCTCCGCGTTTGAACGGCAGCAGCTGAAGTCGGCGTGTCTCTGCGGTGGCTCCGGCCGAGGACTCGGCTCTCGGTTCTTGCTGTGAAGGGGCCATGGGGAGGCCACGAGAGAAGATCACATTGTCTCCCCTAATGGAGGCCGGGGACTCGCGGAGTTCTGCCCTTCCAGTGGTAAAGCAAGGCCTTCTTCAGACCAGCCATTTATTCTGTCTAAAGGCTCATTTATTCTATCCCAAGGCCACGTTGTGAAAAACATCTCTAATGATGATAGTAATACCCAGTGGGTTAAGATGTTGGAGCGATCCTTCATCTCCCCTGAGATGTCTTAGCGTGACCTATTCTTTGACCCCCAGGGCCTATGCTGCCTATTGGAGCCAGAAGACTCATTTGACATAGCTTAAAGGCTGTCATAACCCCCGTGGTAAACTCATATATCACCATTGCACATCCTAAGAATACTTTATTATCACATGGCACTTTAATACTTCTCTGTCGCAGCCATTGTTGCACTGGAGGGTAATGGATGTGGTCAAAGTTTTAACACACACACCCATCGCGGCGTCCCTACACAAATCACGCATAAAATGACATTTGTGGCTCCGTCTCTTGAACGCAGAGCTTATCCACGTGGTGGGAAAATTTGCAGGAGCGAGCGAGGATTGTGCACCGTCAAGGACTTACTGCACAACCGAGGGTTTTCTTTTGTTGCTGCTGTGTTGTAATGTGCACAGTAGCTGAACATTTGGCAGCTCCATTAGAGCAGTTGAAGTTTTACAGCCTTTCTCATGATTCTTTAGGGGATTTTACTCATCAATTTCCACTACATAGATTTTTCCAGCCCATACTCGGGGTACGACTAAATGTTATATTTAAAAGCTCATCACGCTAATGGTAACGCTCCCTTTCTCCCTCCCCCAAAAGGGAGTAAAATCTTAAATATAAAAAGAAAATGAGGTTTCCTAGAGAGAGAGGGGGAGAGGTAGAGGGAGAAGAGACACGCAGAGGAAAGGAAAGAGGTTTGTTTTGCTCTTGGAAATATCAGTGTAATTAGCTGTAGCATATCATTTACAAATCAGGCCTGACATTTAGGATGCCGGCGGGTAATAATGGAGAATTGTATTTCACTCTCGTGAAGAGAGGAATGTCTCCCTGATTGGAGAGGAGCAACGTGTACAGCATAACCTTTTTTTTTTTTTTTTTTTTCCCCAGGTGTCACAATCAGTCCTGTAGTACCAGATGTTCCATTAGTCACTCTGTCCACTCCGCTCCGCGGCAACTTTTCATGTCATGTTTGAATTACCGGGGACGTCGCAGACCCGACTCCCAGTCAGCGTCGCTGATTAGAGTCGAGGTTTTCATCAGGCTTTTTTTTTTTTTTTGACGAGCGAGAATTAGTGATTGCTCCGACCAGGCCCGTATAAACAGGGACAATCAGAACCGTCTCGGGGGAGCTCGGCGTGTGTGTGCTGAAAAGTAAACGGAGGGTTGACCCGGGCTGGTGGTATTCCTCTGTTGTATTGACTGATATTTATGACTTCTTCATTAGAAGAAATAGACGGCTGTGTTCAAGTACATGTGCTCCTGATAAATTTGAGTTTAAGGTTTCCACATCTAAACATTAGTATGCGACAGTTCGGAACCATTAAACCTTTTCTCTAGATGCGCTTATAATTGACTTTCCATTAAAGTAGAAGCATAAAATCAGATTGAGACAGAAAGATTATTCAATTATTTTTTTTATTATATAGATTTTTAAAAAGCCTTTTCTCCATTCCACAGCTTGCAACATTGCCCCTTTTTTAGATTTTTTTTTTTTTGGCGCTAGCATATCACGAGATGGCAGAAACTCCAACCTCATCGTCAACCTCCTCCTCAGAAAGTCTGCGTCGTGATCATGTGCCGCCTCTATGGGTATTTCCAGTCCTAGCGGTTCCACGCCTCAGCGTTCGTCACCTTTGTCGTTTTTTTTTTTTTTTTTTTTCGCCTTTTCAAGTCTATTTTGGACCTTTTTTTCAGGAAAAAAAAAAAAAAAACCTGAAGCAAGCGAACCTAGAACCATCTGTTCCAATCGTACATCTTCATCTGTGATCCAGTTAGACTGCGGCGCGGTACAAAGAGACGTGTCCCAGATAGAGCATGAAACATCAGGTGCGACGTCTCTCCCAGGCATGCACGCCGAGTCAGAACAGCGCAGCCAGACATTTCCTATAAACACTTAGTCAACCAAAAGTACGGGCCGCGATGGATAGGAGAGCGACTCCAGCCCCTGATCAACATGGAAATTGCTTTTGTGAATGAGAGGCCCCTAAAGGCCCATGGTTCACTCTGAAAAAAACATTGGATGGATTCTGAGACCGAGCTGTTCATCATCTATAGTTAAAGGAGTAGTGCTAGCGGATGCTGGTTCTATAATTCAAGTGGAGGGTCTGTATATAACCGCGGTACATCCTTCACACCCCCGGTGAAACGTACCCTCTCTGAGGTTATGTTCAGAACAAAAAGGGAAGATCGCTTTTTTTTTTTTTTTTTGCCAGGTGAATAATGCAACACGGGATGTGTGGAATGTGCGTCAATCACGCGGTTGAAAATAATCAAACCCAGATCGAATCTGGAGTTTTACTTTCGGAAACTTTCGGAATCAAAAATTGAAACTAAACTTCATAGATGCTGGTACAGCCTGGCTAACACCAACGCCGCATGCCAGTGTTAATATTAATATTCTGTCTGGGGAACCGTCTTTTATTCCTGTTGGAGGCGGGGTTTATGAAAGCCCAGAGCCATTCATTGGCCGATACAAATGTCTATCAAATGCCTCTATGTAGTTTATAGCAATTGTATCTATCATCCCGATGACATGGAGACGTATGTATAGCCCATCTTTGTAATGATATACTTAAAAAACAAATAATGCTTAATTTTTACAGTAAATTTGCAATAAATTAAATTCCTCAGAAAACGTTCACATCGAAAGGTAATTACCATCTGCCAACATGGTGGACCTTTATTTCTGTTATTTATTATCAGCATGTCAGAATGTCGCACTACAACAATGTTATTATACATATTTACCTAATGTTAGTTATTATAAAAGCCACAATGACACTATTTTTATGTCAGCGTCTCACTTCATTTATGTTCTTATACACTTAAACCTGAAATGATTCATACAATTATCAAATACAAGGGATTCCATGATTTTTTTTTTTTCACAAATTTCACCTCAGTTTTTACTTAAATAGGACACAAAAGAAAGTCTTTAAACTATAAATCGTATATATAAAGAAAGATTTCCCTCACAAACGTGCCCTGCCATGAGCTTTCTATACCGTAGTTATTTGTTGGATGTGATTTTTTTAGTGTTCACTCCTTTTATTTACACATTCTGACAAAACACAAATCAATTATGGCACAAATCACTTGTTGTCTAGTCTTGTACTTTAATGTCTGTATGTCCTATTGTCTGTATGTCTGCATGGGAAAAAGCAAGAAACGTAATTTCACTTCTTTGAATGACAAGTTCATGTAAAGAAAATTGACAATAAATGCGACTTGAACTTGACTTGTTCTGTGATCGGTTCCCTCGCTGAGAAAAATTGGGAAAATTGAGTCTTTGGCGTCCAGATTGAACTGCAAAGCGAAGTAAATTCATGTGCAATGAAACAGGAGCAAACCCAGGCTAGTGCCTTTATGTTATTTTAAAACTACACAGACTGTAAATATCTATGTGCATAAAAAGTGAAGTTTTTTCCTTAAATAATGTTGATTTTGAAGTGTTGATGGAGCAGCTGCATATATGCATGTAGCACTGATTGATCTGAACTGTTTGTTTATCATTCTGCTGCAAAATCAACCACTATTTTAGTGTTATGCTGCTTCAGGGTCTGCAGTAGTTGTCCAGGATAGCGCCGTAACTCCACTGTTTTTTCGTGGGAGTCGCATGTGACGGGTTGAGACAGTTCATCGCAGAAGCGTTCAAACAAATCCATCACTCAGGGCCTGAGAGACGAGCGCCGACACGACGTGGGTAGCGGGTATGGAGGAATAAGCCGGCACGACGGGTGGCGAGCCGAGCCTCACGACACCGCCGAGCCGGGAACACACAGCGGTCAAACTCCACCTGTCACACACATCAAAAAAAAAACAAGTGCCCAACTCCAGGCGAAAAACTCACTTTGCATTTAGTCAGAGTGAGAGCTAATAAGCATCACCCCCTCCTGCACTTAAGTAATAACTGCACATTACCCACAATTACTAATGTAATGTAATAACAGTGTGATGGGGCTGCCGTGCTGTTTTTATTCTAACTTGGTGCCCATTCCCAACGCGGCTGATGGGAAGTGGCACATTTGCCTGGCCCCCGGTGCTGCTGCATGCGGCTTTTCTCCAGAACCCACTCATCCAAACAACTTCACATTGGCCACTGCACATCCTCGGGATCTCACAGCCCCGCCGCGGAATAAAGCAGTAGTTATATATAAGCATTGCTCTGTAGCACCGTGCAGCAATCTCACCTGTATGCTCTGAAGCTGTGTGTGTGTGGGGGGGGGGGCAACCTCTGATCACAGGTTGCAAAGGTCTTCCCTCTGGGGTTAATCTTGGGGTTTTATAAATAAGGCTGCAGAGCGTAATTTGTTCCCCATTTTAGCTATGCAACGCACACTCTGATACCCAACCCATACACCCACAGTGGTGCTGGACTCATTTAAAATCGACGGCTAAAATCGAGCCCGTGCAGTGTTTCGTTCGGACCCGGGTTGACGAATTCAGCGTTTTCCCCAGACAGCGCTGGCGAACACATCGCCAGGGCTGTGATAGGTAATTTCTGAGGAAGCGGTCTTATCTGTCTTTTCCCTCCTCCCCTCCCCCATGCTTCAGTGGAAGAGGAGAAAAGTGGAGAAGAGAGGACAGGAGATGAGAGGAGGCGAGTGAGAGGAGGTAGATGCGTGCGGTGTGATCCGAGGTAGCTGTCTGCCAAACTCTGCTGCTTTTGTCCTGCCGAGGCTGGAGCTTCTCACACACACACACACACACACACGCACACACTTTGGAGGCAGCTGCAAAACCCGAATCCAGGTCAACCAACGTATATCAAACGCAGAAATGCGAATTCCCGTTAAAGCCTGTTATACCGTTATCTGCTATAACATTTAAGGGGAGGACAGAGGAAAAGAAAAGTGATGAAATCCTAATTGCCACAATTGCACGGTCTCAATTTGCCAAGACTGCAGATGTTTCATTATACTCCACGATATTTATATTTTACACAAACCGCTGGTGCTAAAACATGTAGCTTAACTTTGATATAAGCTGCCCACACGGAGGCTCGACTGAACATCTGCCACAGCTTGTTTGTAAAACGCGTGTTTCAGGGGACGCGTTGATTCAAATCTGCGCTGGATGTGTTTGAGGGAGATTGTCCTCTATGACCCCGCCGCCGCGTAATGAGCTGGGAACAGATCGTTTGCCCCCTGTTCGCTTCCTGCAGACATCGCACTAGTGTCACTGTTACATACTAATGCACCATTCGTATGGTAACACAGGCTGTTAATCCGTTGACCATTTGCATGCCTGTTCATGGAGAATGTGGGCTTTGTTAAAGTTCATCACCCTCAAGACCCGACACGCCAGTCCGCCCTATACAGTATTAATACAGCACTTAGTACCTGATCACTCAGGCGTGTTTAACTGGCTTAGGTTTGTCTGCTCTGCTTTGACAGAATCCACTAAAAGGCTTATTATTAGCATTTTTTTGGGAAAAGGCTGAATGTGACCTTGTCCCTTCACGCCTTCTGTCTGTTGAAGAGCGATCGGGTTGTAGCATCAGCTGCAGGCTTTCAGTTCCCCCACAATTCCACGTGTTCACTATTTCAAGAGGTTATTCTGTCTGAGAGAAAAATGTTATAAATTGGGAAACTGCGTGGAGCTTTTCATTCACCTCTCGCGCTTCCATCCATTCAATTAGCATAGCTGAGGTGCTGCCGCTCGATCCCGTCATTTTGACCTCATCAGCAAAGCTCATCAAGCTCAGGTTTGGTGTTCGCTGGGTAATATGTCTAGTTCAAACAAAAAAAAGAGAGTGTTATAAATTAAGGGATGGTGTGATATTGATTAACTCCATGGTAATAAAGCCTTTTCTTTAGTTGTATTTGAGTAAGAGTTGATAATCCTAAATAAAATATATTAGTGGTTTTAAGTACCAAAAAAATCAACATAATGTGTATATATTGATTATATTTAGTGTTATTTAGTGTGTGATTAGATGTTCTTGGTTACTTCCCACCACTTATTATGAGAATGGGCAGAATAAAAAAAACACACTATAGATGGGAATGTGCAGTGTTTCCTTTTAGTAAAAATAGCAAATTTTGAAAAAAACATTTTAAAGAAAACACGCTGTATGAAAAAGCCTACCTACTAATACTATACTAATACTACCAGTGAAGTACACGTCTCCTCCCTCGAGCTTCTCCCTGGAGCTCCAGAACGAACAGGTCATCTTGCGTCTGTCTCGTTAATATTAACGAGCCTGTCCTCTGATTGGCTGATGTGAATGGAAGGTGCCGCTGTAAGGCTTCTGACATGACAGGTATTTAGAATTCTTTATATAGCAACTAGGACTTGCTTAAATTAAAAAAAAAGAAACTAAATCTCCCTTTTATACCATATGGGACCTTTATAACTTTTTTTTTAACACTTAAAAAATGTTTTAAAAAAAACGTGTGAAAATGTGCTCAGACCTTGTGTTCTTTATCTGGTGTTTTTTCTTTTCTTTTTTTTATGGCTTCGGTTAATATTTCAGCTGAAATCTATGGTGGATATATTTGTGTGTGATGTGTATTGGCTGCAGTTATAGCTCCGAGCAGGTGCTGTTTTGTTCAGACCACCTGGTTAATCAGTTCACACATTTACTAGAATGAGGAATGAATGCGAGCGGCATGGAGCAACGCGCTCCACCATGGCTGCGCGTTCGTGAGCTGCAATGCATAGGTCACGGATCACTGGATTTAAAAAGGCATCCATTAGACGGGAAAGAAGATGGACATGTATTTTAATTAAAACACCTCTCCTGTCTTCTTTTGACTGCAGATACGGCGTAACGGTCGTCTTCATTCGTCATCATATTAGCACTTGAATGGCCGGGCGTTCACAGATTTACAACACCGGGCGTTCAGGCGCTGTCAGTCAAGTTGTCAGAGAGCAGAGACAGATGAGAGGGAAGGGACGACGCTGACTGTTCACTGTTGACTGAGGCGTTTCCCGAGGAAAACCGATAATCTCTTCAGTTGCGAGTCGAGGATCAAAAAAAATAAAACGTGATGAAAAATGCGGAGGGAGCGTCGCTATCTATTCATCTATTTATCCCTCCTCCTCCTCCCTGGGCCCCGTCTGCATATTCCACGTGCCCTTCCCCAGCCTTCTCTGGTCATTCATCATATTCCCGTGTCCGGATGCATTCTGAACGCTCCCTTGCTCTTTTTGTTTCCCCGTCCTCCCGTCTCATCCTGCAGGCCTCCGGCCTTATTTTTCCATCAGTGGAATTTCACACTCAAATCATTCCCTGTCTTCCTCACCTGCCTTTCCTGCACTTTCTCTCTCTCTCTCTCTCTCTTTCTCTTATTTCAACCTGGATGAAGCGTGAGGTTCCACCATGCAGCCGTCTCTGCGGCGGTGACCCCTGTCAGCCCCGATCTTTTTATTTTTTATTTTTTCTCCCCAGTCACAGACGCCCACCTCTACCCGTCAATGCGGCCGCAGGAGTGAGGAGCCTCCCTCCCTCCGCACGGCTAATTGCCGTTCACATAGAAAAACCTGAGACCACTGGAGAAGAAGGGAAGTAGGATTAGAGTCGCGACAGGAAAGCACGAGAGCGGCGTAATGTTTGATGTTTCTGTCAACACTCAAGCTGCAGTATTTCCTCCAGAGCTCGTCAGTCCTCAATCATCTTTTTTCATGCTCTGACTTATTGAAAGGAGGAGTCGGAGCCAAAAAAAAAAAAGACATCGGGGAGACAAAAGAGTGGTCATTAATAGTGAGGGAATTGATCTGCCGGGGTCTCGTGGGTTTGCCTGTCTGCCGCTGATTGTAGCGTGCTCATTATCCATCTCTGCTCCAGGTAATTACTGGCTTGTTTTGATCGGAAAGCTTTTAATTAGTTACTCATCAGCATTGTTTAATTAAACTCACCCCGCGCCTTTTCATATACGGCGGGAGCGTTCCTTCTCTATCTTGTTAGATTGTAGTTGGACGGGGTCACAGTCAGAACCAGCATCAGTAGAGGATTTAGCATTTACATACAAACCTATTCATATTGTTTTCCGAGTCATATTGTTTTCTTATTGAATGTTGAAAGCAGGAGGAGGAGACAGGGAGAGGAGTAAAGGGAAGAACACGTGGAACCTAAAAAAGAAGAAGGATTGTATGCGAGAGGCTTCTGAGTAGCTGCAGCTTCACAGTTGAGTATCTGGACATGACGGACCGGTCAGCGAGGAGAATGCCAAACGGACCAGCACAGACTGACGCTCTTTTCTTTTCTTTTCTTTTTTTTTTCTCCCTCTACTTTTCCTCGTGTCTATTGCTCTGTCTCCGTCTATTTCTGAGCTCTCACTCAATTCTTGTTCTTTACATCCCTTCATGTCGCCGCGCATCTTTCCCACTGCCTCCCCCCGCGAATCCTCTCCTACATATTCAGTTCTTTATCAGAACGTATTCTCTCGCTTTCCGTCCCTGTCTGTCTTTTAGCTCCCTCTCTCCCACTGAGCATTAGCTGACACAGCTTCCAGCTGAGTAGTTTAGAGGCAGTGGGGGGAATGTGTGTGCGTGTGTGTGCGTGTGTGTTTGCATGCATACATTTGTGACTACATGTGCGTATCTGTTTGCACGTCGGGCGAGCGGCGACTGAACAGTTTTTTGTTTTCTTAGCACGTCCTGGCGGAGTGTGACAGTGAACAAAGTGTCAGTGTGTGAGGGCGGCATGAAGGCCAGCCTAGAGCGTCACAGCGTGCCCCAGATCTGACACTCTACCAGCCCATAGCCGGTAGGGGGGGGGGCGGAACCCGAACCCGAACTTGGACCGAACCGTGAGGACCGTAGGTGGTCAGGGAGGGTCATATCAAGTCAAGTCAAGTTGTCTTTTTTTTGTCAATTCTCTTTGTTGTACATGTAAACGCATAGGATAGTGAGAAACGCAATTTCGATTCCTTTGTATGTCAAGTACATGTGAAGAAATTGACAATAAAATTGACTTTGACTTTGACTTTGACTTACATGAACTGGTCATACAAAGAATTTGAAGCATGCAGCAAAATGACAAACAGATATATAAATGCTCCAGATTTCGGATCGATCAGAGCATATCGAACATATCTAAAGGAAAGAACGTTACTTTTTATGCACATAGATATGTACATTCTGTGTAGTTTTAAAATAACATAAAGGCACTAGCCTGGGTTTGCTCATGTTTCATTGCACATGAATTTACTTCGCTCTGCAGTTCAATCTGGACGCCAAAGACTCAATTTTCCCAATTTTTCTCAGTGAGGGAACCAATCACAGAACAGGTCAAGTTCAAGTCGCATTTATAGTCAATTTTCTTTACATGATCCGGTCATTAGTAGTAAAATTGCATTTCTTGCTTTTTCCCATGCAGACATACTTATACTATACAACAGTAGACATATATAAGAACATAAATTACAAGATAGATTTCCTTTTGTTGTACACATATTTACATATTTACATTATTCAAGATTATATTTTCTATATGGCGGACTGACTACACACACACACACACACACAGTGGCATCACTACTGATCTACTCAATGGAAGAAAGCTCATTGTTAACAGGCCTTTGCTATTTTGTCCATCACACACACACACACACACACACACACACACACACACACACACACAAAGAGCATGTAGACCCTTTGGTTTTAGCCTGAAAGCCCTTCCCCCCCCTGGGTTCAAAGCTTACACAAAAGACAATATATGTTCAGTGAAGCAATTTGTTTTGACTTTCTACTTAATAATTACCCTATCAAAGCCAGAATTAATGCTTTTATTTTCATCCGCTTATCTCTCTCTGTCACAAGAAATCAGGGCCTTACGACCCCTGCAGCAGCAGCAGCAGCAACAGCAGCAAAAAAAAAAAAACAGCCGGTGTGTGCCATCTTTAGCTTCGGGGTTGTACATTTTAAACTAGGGTAGTAATATATTGAATTATCTTGTATTATGTCTCTGCTGCTTAGCTTTGAGATGGCCATGATCCCTCATGCAGCAGCTGCCTTTCTCTTCCCATTCTTCTCCATGCAGTGCATTTATATACATTAAGCTGCCATATCCTCAGAGGTGAATTAAATCTCTGTGCAATTCCATCACTCATTGCTCTCCTCCGCTCCACATCCTCCCGCAGCTGAAATCCCAGCGGTCATTACCACTTCTGCAGCAGAGTTTGTCTCTGTAGGGGAGGGAGGCAGAGAGCCATCCGACTAGTGAATGCTCCCAGAATTCAAAGGGGTACTTTTTTTTTTTTTTTGCAGTGTAGCGCAAGAATCCTGGTGGTGATTTAGACCGTCCAGATGTTGCAACCCGAAGACCCATTTAGCCATTAGGGACTATGGGAAAGGTGCAGAAATGAACCTACTAGGCATAAAGAAAGTGGGGCTGCACTGAAACGTACTCACAGACAGCAGCATGCCTTTTTTTGCACATGTGTGCAAGCATATGTTTATATATCCACACACACATATATGCACACACGCCAACATGCTGCTACATATGGCAGGGTGTGGATGCCCTCCTCATCTGCTGGCCTGCTAATTTGAAAGGAAAGCCAAACACACACCGCCTCTTAAAAAATTCAGCTCAACACAACACATGCATTTTGTGGAAGTGCAGAGGTGAGCGTGAGCGGCGCTCCGACTGTTTGGTATCTTCCTGACCTTGAAAACTCGCTTTGTGTGGTGTTCCGGTAACCGGCACCGGGGCGCGGACGGGCGGCTTGTTCATTCAACCCAGCGGTTGCGGTTGTTTGTATTTTAGTTGACGCCTCAGAAACAGCGTCTCATGTCAATCCACTGCTGCTTTGGTAAATTTTTCAAACAGGATCTAGCAAAAGTATTTTTTTCTGCAGTTGTGTTGCAAGAATGGATTATTGCTTAAAATATAAAATATTTATTTCAGTTAAACAATCTCCAACCAGAACCGGACACAATAACATTTTAGCAGATGAGGTGAGTGAATCAGTATCTGCACTGATCTATAAATGAACGTGGCCTCCTCCAGCAGCTGCTTTTATACTGTATGAAAAGCTTCTCTTTGAGTTCATTAAATCCCTACAGCATCTGAAGACAGGCTAGACTGATGTGTTGATAAATCCGCAGCTTCTGAGAATTGCCACGACAAAGCTCACTTTTTTTTTATTCTTTTAACTTTTACTCGCCTCAAAATGATACTGGGCTGCTATATATATATATAACACACACACACACACACACACACACACACACACACTTCTACAGGCTGGTCGGCTGTAACCTGATATTGTCAGGTTAGCAGGGCACATGAAACGCATTGCAGTGCACTTGCCACTTTGTACCATTAATTACTAAACTATGTGCCCTCGTGCAAGTGAGACTGAACTAGGATATTATATAGTACAGTATATAGTATAAAACAGGGCGACACGGGTGGCGCTGTTGCCTCACAGCAAGAAGGTCGCAGGTTCAAGTCTTCAGGAGTTTGCATGTTATCCCTGTAAAAAACATGCTTAAATTGATGGGACTGGGTATAGGAAATGACTGATTAACAATAATTACATCATTCTCTTAGTATCCAACAAAAAATATATTCTAAGTGTCTTTGGGTGCAGATGTCTTCCTGTTTGTTTCAGGGCTATGGGAGCAGTGATGTGTATTTAATAATCTCCACACCCTGCTGATCTATATGCATGGACCAAAATGTCACTTGTGCATGGGAGACAAAAACACATTCCATTCCGCACACCTAAGACTTAACACCTTGTGCTAGTTGTTGCACTTTTGCAGTTAAAATAGAGCCCAGGAGGGAGAGAGAGGTGGACAGAAAAAATCAATGATTTTACTCTTATGTTTGAAAAGGGGGAAATGCACGGTGAGTGCAGAGACAGCACTGACCTTCACGTGCCCCGGCGCCTTCCTTCACATGTGCAGAGCAGATTTCTCAGTGTGAAAAATGAACTCACCGATGCATTACGCTAATTTCATTTAACATTTAAAGAAACGAGGGGGAAAAACAGATCCCAGAGAGTTGCTGAAGGCAAGGTGGGGTTTAGGAGGGGGTGGTATGCGGGGGGGGTTACTGGGAAACCGCAGTCAGCAGTTTATATTGAATGGAGCGAGAATGAGAGATAAGCTGGGAGCCATCAATTCATTACTCCACATATTACTCACTTTCAACTATCCTTTTACATCTCGTGAACTCTCGTCCATCACTTCTTCCCTGGTCCCTCGCTGTACACGGACTACTCCGTGCAGTTGTTTCCCTGCATGCTGTTCCTCTGCATGTTGTTCCACGTGTGCACACGTGTGTGTGTTTGAGTTCAAAGGGCCAGAGCCCCGCACCACGAGGATTTTTTCTTGCACCATCAGCACAGCTATATTGGCTGTGGCAGTGATTTTTCTCAGCGATTCCTGCAACATAAAGAGTTAAGATGGCCGTGCTCTTGACTTCTACTAATCCTATTACACGAGAGTGCTGCTCTTAGAGGGCTCCAACCTCACTTTTATTGGAAATCCTTTGCCGTTATAAAGCCTTTTAGCCTTTGGCTGGGCTATTGCTCTCATAAATCTGGTCCCTGGCCTTTTGGGAGTTCGTAATATTGCAATGTTACCCATCGATGTCTTGACATAATCACTCTTATAATTGTTATAATTGTTGTATTACTCATCTGAAGTTTCTAGCTGATGTCAGCCATTTTTTTTACATTTTTTCTTGTCATTTTTTAAAACTTTTTATAGTAGGATAGTTTCATTAATGCCATTCGGGCTGAAACAACTAAAAGCCGCACAGAAAGAAAGCTTGGAAATAACCAGGGTTGGCTGTAATGCTTCTAATTTCCCCCTTAGCTGATCTCTAAATGCTTGTGCTTTGTCACTGCCACTACACCACAGAATAAATTCACTCTTTCACCTCCCCGTGCCTCCTCCCCCTCGCTCTCTAATTCATCTCATTTCCGCCCCGTGGTCGGTTCAATCCCAGCCTCCTTCCAGCGCCGACTCCGGCGGCATCGGGCCCGCGCTGCTGGCTGCTCCGTATTCCGCGGCCGTTGTGTCTCCGGTGGAGAGTGATTGTGCCGGTGGCAGGGAGGTCAATTGGAAGAAATTGCGTTGCAACCACCGTGGAGCCGAGGCGGGAGGGAACAAACTGGATATTAGCCCAATCCATGTAGGCTGGCGTGTTTACACCATCTACCCCCCCCCCCATGCTGCCACCACCCACAACTATATACACTCACACATTCCTTCACTGTGGCTGGACTGACTGGAAAAAAAAGGAATTACGCCGGGTAACTATTAAACATGATCATGCAGTCCTGCAGAAACAAAAGTGCATGTGTAGATGACTTGCAGCACTGTGTGTGGCAAAATAGATATTACATATTTCTTTTTTTTAATAGGGACTTTCTGCTCTTTCTGCCTTTGTGACGTTCGGCCACGTCCCAGCAGCCTTGTTAGCCCGGCCACACGGCTTCAAGGTTCCTGTCTGTGTTTGGGTGCTTAGCTCGGGATTAAAGCATACCAATTTCATCTTCTGGAGGCAAAAAAAAAATCGCCAGACGCCCGCTCACTTTGTTCTCTACCTTGGTGAAAAACAATGTCTTTCAAACGGGGGTTTTGTCCTCACTCCAGTGTTATATTGTGTCTCCCATTTGATGGTTGAGGAAGCTGCAGTGAGAATTTAGCTATGTCAATAGCTTGTTAACTGTATGTGTACATGCAAGTCTGTGAATGGTATGGCATCCTTGTGTACTTACAGTATTGGAATTTTACACCAAAAACAGAAGCAGGCTTGCCTCCATTCATAAGGACGCCTCTAAGTCACCTCATCCTCGCCCATTGCCATAAGGCTGTTTCTATTTTCCGTAAATGTTGCTAGGTAGCTAAGTATGTAGGAAGATCAGGCATCAACCCCCTTCATTGCACTAACTGTATGAATCGCTGAACACCTCAGAGATGCAGGTGGTGATTCAGATGAATGGAAACAAGCTAATATATTTGATTTACCACTATGATTGAATATTGCATGTTATAACAGTTAGGACCTCATGTCATTCAGTACAAGATGAACTGTACGGAGTTTTACCTTGTAAAACGTTGTGTTGCTTTCGTACAAAATGCCAAACCCATTGGGGCAAGTCTGTGATTTGTGATTCTAGGCTATGCAACATATATAATATAAATTAATAAAAGCCATTGCATAGCCATGTAGTAAGACATTAGCACCAAAATGTATGCAGTAAGATAAAGGGAGATGTGATTTTTCTTGTTTTCTGCCGTCAAATTTGGTAAGCTCCAAAAGCAAACGCGAACAATGCCATTTGACTCTTCACCATCTCAATATATTTCAATCCTTTCCTCCTGATCTTCTGAAAAACCCTTTTTGAATGTTGGTCTGCCAAACGTGTGCTGGCACATGCCAAGCAAACTGTTCTCCGCTCTAGGTCAACTCTGAGGGTATACGTTAAAAAATAACAACAAGATCTGTCTTTGCCAGTTTCTTGTTCTCCTGTAGAATATCATTATCAATTCACATGAACTAGGAAATCTTCACTCGATATGCCCAAGGTATCATGTGTACCATGGCCAACTTTATGAATACTTTAGCACAAAACATTCAAGCAGTCTCTGAGGAGAGGTAGACACACCAACGCCATCGGATCTGCTGGTGCTATCTGTAGGCTTCATGCACATACTAATGGAGGTTGGCATCGTCAATTTCCGGTTGAGACCTTTTGTTGTTGCGATGAGTAATTAACAATGGCCTACAAAGATGTTTGTGTGAATATTTAATGGTGACAAAGCGGGGGAGCGAGCAGACAGTGTTAAAACTACAACTCATGTATAATTCATAGCCGCTGACAGTGATTGGACTATCTCGCTTCTCTCTCTTTCTCTCCCTCCTTCCCTCCTTTTCCCTCCACATCCCAGGGTATATATCGGGCTCTCTCCTTGTATAGACGAAAACCCAAACGTGGAGTGGCACTTCATATCTTGTTCAGCGATTTTATTCATGGTAATGAAAGGTTTTAATGTACTGTACAGAACGGCACGCCGTCTCTGGATGTACTACGCTCCGCGATGATCTGCGGGATGGGGATTTGAGTGCTGGCTTCAATTTAGATTCAATTACGGGGTTGGTGTTGTAGGATGGGATTGTGACCTCCGGTGTCTGTCCATTCTGTCCCCTTCAGAGCGGCGTTGTTTCGAACATCACAGCTGTTGGATCGTAGCTGTGTCAGGGCTAGACACCGTGCTTTTTTTTTCCCTAGTGGAATTTCCCAGGTATCCGTGCCACCTCGTACCTCTCTCGGCAGTCTCTCTTAAACCCCTCCTTTTTCCATTACTCGGTCTGACTCGCTGTTTGCCGTGGCTCTCTTATCTCTTTGCCCTCACCATCTCAGTCTCTCAGAGTCCGGGGGTTTGCCAATACAGTCCCTCATTTGTACAACTCCTCACCTCTCCAACGCACTCCTTCATGCAGGTTTTTTTCGAGCACGCCCGCTGATACGATCACATGTGGAAGCACACATACATATCCACCCCACTCCCTCTTTGTTCTAGAGAAGAAAACTGGTATTTCTCAGGCAAAGGAAACCTATCAAAGGGCGGTATCACCCAGGTCCAGAGACCAGGTCTTACCCGATTGGTTTTCACCGGGCTGCTCACAAACACCATAGAGCGTATGCTGCATATAGAGCAAGATGGATGGAGTGATTATAAAAGAACACATGGTTTGACATTTATTAGTTGCTTTTTAGTTCAGATATTTTCTCATTTCCTTGCAGTATTGGACTTAGGTTTTTTTTCCTTTCTTTTTTTTTACAGCAGAAATTGATCGCCTTGTTACTCAGCATCTCTCTTTCACTCACACACATATTCCCTCACTCTCTTTCTCCTTTTTTTGTCCCCAGCCGGTTGGAGGGAGTAAATAACTATTGATTTGGGCCAACTGAAGCTTGCTAGCTAAGATGCTATTGTGCTAACTGCTCCCTTTGTCTGCTGTCCCCGTAACACTTGTTTTGTTTGTGCATGCTCCTTGCAGGAAACTTCAATTTACAGTGGTGCAGTTTTGCAGAGATTGTTCGGACGTATTGATCCTGTGCTGGTGCAGCATGTTAAAACACCAACTTTACTGTATATCCTACGTCTAAGGACATTGTGATTACAGGACTCTTCTGATGCTTGCAGGTTTTTTAACTCTGCACTTACACAGAATTGTGTTTTAAGCTAAAATCTTTTTTCACTATGATGGGAAACACATGCGTTTTGCAACTAGTTAATATTTAACTAGGTGATGCCTGTAGTTATTTGGACTTTTGATTCAAAAACTCTTGCTATTGAGAAAAATTCAGGGTCATTCAGTCGGTCAAGTGTTTGGTATAGTCTGCAGTGCCTGTGAACCGTGAATGTCTGTACACAATTTGGTCTAATCAATCTAATAGGATTAACCCTCCAAAGACCTTAAAAGTCTGTACACAGTTTCATAGCAATCTGTTTTTTTTTCTCTAAAACAATAAGCTGGCGATCTCCATGCATTTGTTTCATTCGCGTCCTGTAGCAGAATTCCTCACTCCAAGTCGTGCAGATGTCTGTGCAGACGTTTTATGGTATGTGTGCTGATGTGCTTAATATGCTCATTAAATCAGTGACAGGGCCACATGTGTTTCCGCTCATTCCGCTCGCATGAGGCACGGCCGTAACTCAATCTGCAGCCTCCCTGGTTAGCCACACGTGTTAATGCCTGCACCAGGCCCTGATGCAGCCTGACACCGCTGCACTGGAGATGCAATCTGAATGAAGGCCCTGGTTGCCAGGGTGGATCTGGTGAGATAGTGGCATCTCAGGAGTTGTGTGTGTGTGTGTGTGTGTGTGTGTGTGTGTGGGTGGGTGGGGGGGGGGGTTGAATAGGTTAGGGACTGGGCCTCATTGGGCCTCCTCAGCACGCTAGGGAAATTTTGGTGGCCAAAAAGATACCAGCTTCATTAGAGTTTTTCATTTCATTTTTAATCAGGCTGTCCAGTGAGGTAGCGGAGCTAAAATAACAGTTATTAATAGAGACACACACTGTCCACCAGGATCTGGACGTCATACAGCGGATGCAGAAAAATAGGTTCAGGAAGTTAGAGTGAGAAGACAACAAGAGGCCATGCAATTACGCTTTTTTTTTTTTTTTTTTTTTTTTAATCCTTTTTTTCCTTCTCCCCAGTCAAAACAAATTAACCTAAGGCTGGCAAATGCAAATGGCTGATGTTTTTATGCCCAGCTTGAAAGGGTGAGTCACTCTTGTTATGGTGTCATCCCTGTCACCTTTACTTTGGTGCAGGCACAAGACAAATCTATATGTGTGTGTGTGTGTGTGTGTGTGAGAGACCCAGCACTGAGTTCATTGACAGACTGATTGAAACGATGAGACAATGGGATCAGCAGGTCACTCTCCGGGTCTGGGTGTTACGGAACGTACCATTAGAAATAGTGTTGCATCCAGGGCCTGAAATTAACCTTTTTTTATCACATTTTCCTTTCCTTAACTTTCATTGTCATTGCACACAGTTTACATACATAAACATGAATGTTATATAAATATATATATATATATATATATATATATATATATATATATATATATATATACATAAAATATATAGTTAAAGATCAAATAGAATTGCTTTTGTTAATTATCTACAATTTCAGTCAAATTAGTATTAGAGAATTAGAGTTTTTCAAGTTGTTTCAAATTATGACCCATTAAAATGAAACTAACGTCACAATGAGGCTTAATCGAGTATTGATATTATGAAGTTAAATAAAACACTTTTATCATGAACGGAGTCAAAGCAGAACCACTGCTGCTTTTATTCCGCTATATATTGCCAGAAGTGTTGTTGTGGTGGCTGTGAACAGACTAACAGCAATTAGCTGTCAGCCGTTAGCCGCCAGTTAAATTAACAGTCAGCGGTGCCATTAAACCTGAGTACAACTTCACAAATCCACATCCAGGCGGGCGCCGTTAGCCTTTTAGTTCGCGTGCTCTCAATTGTCCATTCAACGCAGACCAACGGCTGGATCGCACGTCACGGGACGGTGCGGCCGAGGCAGCGTTGCCAGGTACAGATGACGTTTTCCGCACAAAAATCCTTCCACAAAAAAACAGCCCAAGCTGGCAACCGGATCATTTTCTGCAGCCTGCCTCAAACAGATGCATTGACATTCTCCGAATTCATCGCCGGCCAAATTGGCGAGTAACTTTACACTGTTGTTGGCGGCTCGGTGGGTGTTAATTCAAAACCCCCGGTTGCATCATTAGAAATTATGTCTGGATTGAGTCGCACGCGTCCACGTTTTTTCCACGAACGCGCCGTCTCTCCCTCCCTCTCTCTCGCGTTTCCTCTCTCCTTATATAACACGAAACTGGGCCCGTTGGAGCTGGGAATAAATGGAAGTGACACCCCATGTATCCTCCTGGATTCCTTCAGGCCAAATTTCCTACAGAGTATCAGCACCTCTGCTGCTCTGTTGCCTGTCGTAGCGGGGAAACTGTTGCATGTGAAAGCTCTTTAAATCCCCTCTGTTGTTTAACACACCGCGGGAAAAAAAAGCTATGAAATGTTGATGATGTACGACTCCCATACATCACTGTAATTCTAATATAATGGCAATGATATATCGTCCGGGAAAGGTCATGCTCGTTGTTACATCTGTCACTGTTATTAGTTCTGGGGTCTCTGTGGAATTCCATAATGTGATAACAGCATCGCTAACACAGTTGGGTTATTGCATGCTAAAAAATAGCTTGTGAAGTTGGACTTGGATGGTTGAGATGATGGCTCTACAGTGGAGTATTACGGGTTTCAATCAAGAAATACTCCTAAATTTTTACACGCATTTAATTTTCAACCCTTTTTTTTTTTTGCACAATTTTCTGGCTCGGAAAATGCTTCAGTTGAAATAAAGTGAAGAGAGAAAAACAAAATCCAGGATTATCTGCAGTAGTTTGACTGTTCATGTCATCACAGAGAGGAGTTGCAGACGTAGAGCTCTACAGCGTAAATGAACCAACCTAAATGGGTTCAGTTTCTTTTTACTGCTCCACATCGGTTGTTGTGTGCCTGTAACGTATACTCACATGTGTGCAACTACATGCTTCTGTGCTGGTAATAGCGGGGTTGAGGATGGATGGCCGCCCCCCCCCCGGCTGGTCCCTCACAACACTTCCGCTAGACAAACACCAGCGTATTTTTTTACAAACAAGCGCTGGCTGGTGTGCTTAGCCTCGGCGCCACCTCAGATCAACAATATTAATGCACTCCAAATATTAGTTTTCTCCCTCATTACCGAGCCCGGGTGCTCCACGCCTGAACCCACAGCATGTCTTTAAGGATGGAGACGGTGGAGAAGGGGGGGGGGGGGGGGGGGGCGTTCGTGTGTGTGCGTATCAAGCCAATTACCCCGTAATGCCTCCGGTTTCTGTAGCTTGAAGCGAATATCTCGCACTCGTGTGCATGTGTGTGCATATGTGCGTGTTGCTGTTATTTATTCCTATTGACACGAGTAAACCGTATATTGCCGCTGACAAATTCATATCACTGAATTGCATTCCACTTGTTTGTGCAGCGGAATACGAATGTATTTAGACAAGAGCCATGACAGTGTCACTAAAGAGTCCCCGTCTTGCTAAGCCTAAGTGGGAGAATGGTAAATAGAGAGCGAGGGGAGAGCCGTGCATCGTGAAATCCCCATCTGCTGTAAAGTGGGGCGCTGACACCTTCAATCTGTTCGGCGCCGCGCTCGTCCCCTCCCCTCGCTCGGCTCGCCCCGCTCCTCTCCGTTATTGCTCCCATCCTTGATCTTCCCCCAGCTTTTGTTTCTCCTGGGCAAAGACTCTCTGGTCTGCTTTTACACGGTAATCACAGATCTATCTGAGTGACGCGGCCCGTGTGTGAATCCCACAGTGGAGGGACCTGTTAAAAGCAAAACTCTTTGCAGGCAATATTCATCCCTGCAAACACTCATGTAGCTTTCCTCCCCATTGTAATTACATGTGTGTGTGTGTGTGTGTGTGTGTTTTTAGAGGGGGGGGGGGCGTGGGAAATATTTTGCATTGCATGGATGTGATAGAGAAACCAACATGACCACTTTCTCGTGGGGGGAGGAGACACAAAATGGACAAGTGGTGGGATTATTTTCTGCTCTCAGCGTCTTTAGGATGGTTCCCATGGTTTAAAAAAAAAAGTAAAAAAATCTGGAAACATTGTGGGTAAAAACCACAGGACGTTTTCACATGTGAGGCTTCAGCAATGTTTATGCATGAAGAATAATGCTGTGGGAAAACATGCGTCGTCTGTCTTTTTGGAGGAAAACTAAAAAAAAAAGTGTGTAGAGAGCGCGGGAGGTAAACTCATTCAATTATCAACCTTTTCAAGCTCAGCTGGGTCAAGAAAAGCGTTACATTAGACCCAATCAGTGTGCAATAGCAGGTGGATTTCTGCCTAATTTTCTGGTGTAAATGTGATTTCCACACATACATCGATACGTAATGTCCCTGGTGGAAATGCATTTCCTTTTTGCATTTACCCTAAAGAGCTTGTTTTTTTTTTTCCCAGGAAGTTAAAAGTGGAGAAAAAACTTCCTGCAGCCGCGGCTGCCTGCAATGTGAGAATAAAGCACAACAAATTTATCTGAGCCATATTCTGAGTATTATGGGACAATATTTAAATTTTATTTCATCATCTTAAAATCTATCGTGGTTTTTCATTGGTGTCTCGATGCTGCTGCATCAGATACACACACACACACACACACACACACACACACACACACACACACACAATTCTGGTTTGTGAAGAGCTTTTTGTGAAGCTGGAGTGAGTTTTTGAGCAAAGATGGAGAAACTGCAAGTGGGTCTGAAGAAGGGAGATGAAGAGATGCTCAAAGGGTCACAGAGCCGGGTCAAAACCACTTATTAATATTTTTTTGCAAGGTTTATACCAATATACTTTACCGTGTGTGTGTCTGTGTGTGCACCTGCTGCTTTTATCCAGGCAGAAGTGGGATCAAAGTATCTTAACTTTTGCAGGTGCAATTTTTTTAGGACCAATCTAATAGAATTCACCATTCACTATTTTACCAATTACTGCAGCTTCTCCACATAAAACGGCCAAAATCAACAAACCACCTCTGATTCAGATGCTAGAATTTGTTACCAATCATGCAATAGTATGGTAGGAGCACAATAAAATCTGCGACCTTTTAAGAGCATTGGATTCTTTAATCCTACTAACACGCACACACAAAACATTCTTTTTCTCACACTGAGAAACACAGTTTTTTTTTTTCCTTTTTGTTGGACAACCCTGAGGGAGAGCCAGTTCCGCGGCGCTAAATGAGGTCGGGATGGCAGCGGGATGTGGAGAAAAAAAAAAGGGTAAGGGAGCAAACAGGAGACACTAATGAAGTATGAAGGGCTGAGCACTGTTCCTGCCAAGCACCCCCTCCCTTCCCTGAGCTTCACCTGCCTAAAGGGACACAGAGGGGGGGGGGTCACTCTGGAGGGAAAGGACTAAATGACATGCTGAATGGAGGAAAAAAACACACTGGAACTTCTTAACAATTACTCCTCATGTTCCGTACATGCAGCATATAATTACTCTGCAGTTTTCTCAAAGGGGAGCAACTGAAGGTTCCTCCTTTTCCCCTCACCTCTCTGTACCCGGATCTACATGGAAATGCTGCTGCAAAAATGCCAAAGCCATTACTGCATCGCTCACGCAACCTGCTCTTTCCCTGGTATTTAAATACGCCTGCCTTTAAGTGCCCACACACTCCAGTCCGCCCGGGTGTATGGTGGCATATCCGTAGCTTTAGCTTATCTATTAAGTGCAAGTTGTACTCTTTAAATGCCTCTCCTGACTCCCTGTTCTCATTAATGTACAGTAACGCACGCTGAGGAAAGACGTCTGCTTACATAGCTGACAGGAGGTCACCTGCATCTGCTTCATATCTGCTTCGTTGACCATCTCCAGAAATGAATCATTCCATCTCCATTATTAAGTGTGCTACAATTCCTTTAACCGCACGAGGAAGAGAAAGAAGCGAGGAATTGTGTGCGTGCACGTGTTTCAGGTGGCACCACAGTGCACACCTGTCAGCGCGCGCTCTCCTCTTCTATGCATCAGTGGCTCCACATCTGTCGTCACGCCGCTGTTTTGACACGCCCCGAGCGTGTCAGGAGTGTGTGTGTGTGTGTGTGTGTGTGTGTGTGTGTGTGTGTGGGCCTCGCCTGTCACTGGTCTGTCAGCTGTAGGTGACTGTAATGATCTGGAGGTTTTTCCCTGTTTTCTCTTTTTCATTTTGACAACAACGGAAAAAAAAATTCCATTAGATCATATTTATATTTCATGGCACGCTTTGTACTTAAACCACTAAAAGCTACGGATGATTTAATTACATGAGACTGTAGAAGCTGGGATGTTTCTTAGTGAAATGCAGATTAAAATATCTACAAATGACTCAACCTAAGTTGAATATCGTGTTGTGAGTTGTGTTCTTTCATTATCCCATTCATCCCGTTATTCAATGGCTGCCTACCGACATTCATGTGTTCTCTGTGCACATGCAAATCTCTTTTTAACCTAGATGAAGGATTCTAGTCACGGATGTCTGGACCGCAAGTTACTGAAAAATGATGCGAAGTTGCTTTAATTTGGTGTTTTCACCTTTAAATCACTGGGTCTGTTTGCTATAGAGAAGAGAAGGAGACATCTGCAGATAACATGGCCTCCTGCAACAACAAAAAACCACATCTTGATGTCTGAATGTGGAGTTATTAAAGATGAAAGGTAATGATAGTGGTAATGATGCCATTAAACGCCATGACGCCTTGTCGTTGCTCAGCTCTTTCCCTTAAATGGACGAACCGTTGCAATTTTTGTGGAAGTGTCTATAAAGTAGGTGAACTAGTGATGGCGGATTTGGGGCTTTGGAAAATAAAATAAAATAAAATAAGAAAAGCCTACAGCTTCTGCTTGGCTCCGTACCAAGCAGTGGAACAAATAAATCTCTAATGGGAACAAACATCCCACTGAGGTTATAATACCAGCATCAAACGGCTCCACACTTTGAATTCAATCCAACGCTTCCCGATCCGGTGGACGATTCAATCCGCTCGCAGGGGCAGAACGTGGTGGGAACTCCAAGTAAGAAAACCAAATTTCCTTTTTCCTCATATTAACCCGGATTCTATCAAACGGGGGGACAGCTAGGACGGGAGTCCACAAACTGATGGACCTGTAGCATGTGGAGCGTTGGTGCAAAAATGGCATAAATTAAACATGAATTCAGAAATCTGGTGTTTCATCAGTGACCAGTCCATCGTATCCTTATTAAAGGGAGTAGGGTTAAGGGATGAGTTAATTAAGGGTCACCAGATTAAAACGAGTCCTCATCCAGCCTTCCATTCGTGGTTTCCAGAGTTAACCTGAATCAAACCTCCTCCGTGTCAGATTCTGCTGCAAAAGTCCGACGCGATAGCCAAGCTGTGGTAGAACATAACTTTCCCCCAGAGGATTTATAATCCGGTGGACGCGTATTTCCCAGTCGGGGTTTTTCTCCGGGAGTTTCGTGGGTTTTCGGTGGAGCTGAGGCCAAACTCTGCAGAAACTGACTTAGTACTGACTGCGCTGATCAATAGCACCGCGAGTACCTGGCGTACACGTCGTAAATAATCTATGAACGCTGAAAAACCTCTGCTGAAAAATGCAGCCGTTCCAGCTTTGATTTTCTCATTTGGTTTGTTTTGGTTCGGGATCAGTGATAAAATTCACGGTGGAATTAGAATGAAGCGAACAGTTTTTTTGTTGTTTGTTTGGGTGTTTTCTTGTGAAGACTTTTTTTTACAGAATTGATTGAACTCTGAAACTGTGGGACGACACAAACGGAGAAATTAACACACACGCTAATATTTCTTTGCACGCCTGATTTAGTGCACCTGAAATCTGCATTTTGGTCTATTTGCTTTTGCAATGCTCGGTTTATGTGTTTTATGTGCTTTTTGCTTTGTTTTTTTTATGGTGTGCTGGAGCTTTTTTATTGTATTTTATAATTATTATTTGTCATAGGTGAATCTGTCTGTCTGGAGTCAAACCTTCTACACTCAACTCACTGATTCACTGACATTTAATAATTCTAATTTCTAATTTCCGAAACTTAATTCTGAGGCTGTAAATATATATTTTTTATTTAACTTAATCCAGTTTAGGCACCAACTAAAACACCAACTTCCAATTAGGCCTCTTCCCATTCATGAGGAGGGTTGCAGATAAACGGTAATTTAGTTGAACACACACAGACGTCCCTTAAAGTGGACATAAAACAAACCTTCCTAAAGTTGATTCCTGAACGCAGTTCAGGGCCGATCGCTCGGGCGAGCAGAAAATGCCACTTTTATGTCACGCTATGAGCACGGACACAAGACGCCGGTCGAACCAACGGTGGCGAGGTGGAGGAGGTGGAACCGCTGTTTCTCGCATTTCTGGTGCCGGCTTGTGATAAGTGCTCTGTGGCCGGTTTTCTCCATCCCTCATCATTAAAATGTCCTTAATCTGCATTCTCTCCCTCCCTCTCTATCTTTTTTTCCTGTGCCTATACGTGTATCTTTAAGCATGTATGTATGTATGCATGTATTTGTGTGTGTGTGTGTGTGTGTGTGTGTGTGTGTGTGTGCCGGCTCAGGACGAGGCCCAGGGAGAGATAATGAAATAATAACTCTTATCAAACCACTGCAGACTGAGTGGAGCGCTCATCCTCTCGTCTCTGCCTCCTTGTCTTTTTTTTTTTTTCCTCCTCCTCCTGCTCCTCTCTCTCTGCCTCGCCACTCGTCTCGGGGGCTGATTCCCCGACTGATTCTCTCCCTGCCACTCACACGCCGCCGCTGAAGCATCCAGTCGTCATCCAGCTGTGGCCCTCGTCCCAGCGCCGGTAACTCGCCACATGCTCGTAAACGGCCGGCACAGGTCCGATCGCATCGCGAGCACGCTCTCCGGAGCGACTCGTTTTTTTTGCAGGACCGTTGCAAATCACTGCAGAGAATGATGTTTTGCGGTGTGGTCGCGCTGTGGTCGGAGCCTGGTTGGGTGCATGCAGGGAAAACACGTGGTTATGGGGTAAAGTTAATAATTCATTAGAGGTCCCACGTTGTAGAAATGAGATTCTTTTTTGGTGAACCCAGAAAATGTATGCAACTTTCCACTGTTGTCATGGAAACAGTAAACACAACAGTATGTTCTTATATACTGTATGTCTACTGTTGTCTAGTTGTCTGTCTAGTGCACTTTAATGTCTATATGTCATATTGTCTGCATGAGTATTTCTGCATGGGGGGGAAAAGCAAGAAACGTAAAGTCACTGGAAAAGTGACATTTGTTCCATATCCCTCGTCTGATATTTAGTAGTAGTAATTACCATACATATTTGTTGGTCATTTCTGGGCAGGTGGGTACGAGCGCTGGTTCTGACTGATGTGGCTTCCTTGTGTATTTGGCATTTTCAATGCCAGAATGAAGGGGTCGTCCAGACCGTGCAGGATGAAAGTCTCTCCAAACAGTGGCCCCCACCGCCTCATTACGGATCCCCGGGATAAATTATTCACACCGTGGCCCAAATGAATGATGTTCATCTTGACCCTGTGTGTATCCCTTTATCGCTCCGTCCCTGTAACCTGCCTCAGCCCACGGTGGCGAGGGCGTAGCGTCCGGTGTCAGAACCCCGAATAAAGGACAGTTTGGTGTCTGCCCGCTAATGAACAGTGAGGCTTTTTTGTTACGGATGCTTTAATAGGCTTCCTCTGGTCCCTCCGTCCTACATGCTCCTGCCTCCTTCTGCTTTTGTTTTATAAGAGAATAGATTCTTATGAGGTAACTTTTTCTTTTGTGCATCATTTCCCTCTAACAACAACACCCCCCACCACCACCATTATATTCCTATCCTATTGTCCATTGTTTTTCCTCCTTGCTCACTCGCTGCCCAATTCCCACTTCCCCTCTATCTCTGTCTTCTAGAAGAAGGACATTTAAAACAGACGACGAGGTGGGGGGTCGGTCGGAGGGGGGATAAAAAAAAAGAGGAGTTAGGAGAGATGGAGGGGCGGAGGTGAAGGAGGAGAAGGTGGAACGGGGGGGGCAGAGGTGTGAGGCCTAAGTGATGCTGACAGGGACACATTTGCTCCAGAGCCTGTGGAATTGTGTTGTGTGAAATTGAAACTGCGCAGCATCAGGAGCAGTTATTTGCAATAAATTTCAACCGCTTGAACACTTTGAAGGCGACCCCCCCCCCCCCCCCCCCCCCACACACACACACACACACACACACACACCACCACCACCGCTGCCTATTTTCCCTTTTTTCTCTCATTCCCGCTCCTGTCTTCATCCCTCTGCAGCTCTGTCATATTTCAGTCTCCTTCCTTCGTCTGATCCTCAAGCGTCTTTTTTTTTTTTCTTGGCGCCGCTGGTGTCCATCAGGCTCGCCGGGCGTCGCGTCCCGGCCTGACAGTTGACGTCCAAGACGTGGCGTCCCCCACCGCGGGCCTCTCTCCATCCTCCCTCTCCGCCCCGCTAGCATCACGCTAAGCCGCGGCGACAGGCGGGGAGGCTGTCAGCCAGTCACAGAGCAGAATTAATTTGTTTAATTTCATACCTTTTCACTTAGCCGCCGACCCGGCCGAAGTGGCGGGTGACAACACATCCGATAAATTTTGCACGCGAGCTATTTTTTGGAGGGGAAAAAAGGGAAACGTCTCCACCTTTCATACAGTGCTTTAACGTATTTATATCAGGATGTTATGTTGTTTTGAGTCTTTCTTATTAAAAAAAACAGGCAATTTCCAAAATAATTTTTGCCAGCTGATTATACAAATCCATCTGAGCTCCTGAGGCCCTGTGATCACGTTGTAGTAGACATGTTACATGGAAAATGGGAAGCGACATGAGGCTTGGTGCCATGACCTCTTTTTTCTGGGCGGGGGGGGATCACAAATGGTATGTTGAAAATATTAATCATTTGTGATTTTTTGCAAAGACAGACACATAAATGTGTGTGCACACAATCGCAGAAGAAATGTGCATGCAATCCCAATGAATCCCTTGCACCCAGCACGGACTAGACGCCACTCCAGAGAGCCGCCTGAAAGCGATATGCAAGCCGCTGATTTTATGTTCTACCACCGGCGGCGGGTCGCAGTACAGCTGCAGCCGCCCATTGGGCATAATGACACATTTGAATAAGGAGTAATAAATGAGATCTGTATTTACTCAGGGGATGGCGTCTCGCTTGGCCGTGGGTTTTCAACCACTGACACAGTTTCCTGAGGCACGGCTCTGGAGTTTCACGCAATGATTCCTCCTAATTCAGATGCCCGGGCCCCGGCTGTGGTCGTGTTTGACTGGCAGGGTGATATATAGGCTGCGGGAGAAAGTTTACCTTCAGTAAATATGAGAATAATTCATTTGCCCAGGGAGTATTCAGCAGGACTTTGACTTGAAATACACATCAGAGCTGCCAGGTTTTTACAGTTTCGGTCAGCTACTGCCTAGCAACAATAGTTACTGGAGCTTTGAATGTATTAAATGTTGTTTATCATTATCTATTAATTGCTTGAAAAAATCTTTTGCATTATCCTCTTACATCCATAGGTACTTCACAGGTATAAGTTGGCTCTTAGCTTAGGTAAAACCATCCATTACAAGAGACTCCAACGCAGCTCCCTGATTGGTCCGGTTACTTTCTAATATCTGGAAATCATTTGCAATAGAGAGAAGATCAGATTGACACGTGGAAAAAAGAGAAACGCAAGCTCAGGTGATCGGAATGGTTTTAGTTGGCTCGTCTATGTGGGGTATATACATTTCAAATGGGGGGAAATCTATTGTATGATTTCACTCACAATGTGTGTTTTTCTGTCCAAGTATTTATGCTTAATAACCATGTATAGCCCTGGGAACCGTCCACGACTCCGTGACTCACGCAGACTCCTAAGGGAGATGTTAACATCCAATATGAAGCACAATCCTTTCCATTAATTATACCAGCCCACAAAAATCACTTGTATCAGCAGACTTTAAAGTTGTGTTAATCCACGCTTGTGTTTTTGTATTAATATTGATGTGTTCGTAAAAAGCCGGGCTCTGATTAGTAAGACCTCCAGGCCTTTGATAGGGGGCTGTAGGGATTTCTGAAAAATGCATGAAACATAAAAGTAATATGAAAAGTTTATTAACTCTAAATATCCCAGTACCAAGCACACAGGAGAATACACAGTATTACTGTAATTAAAAAAAATACCCACTTTGATTTTACAAGCATTTATTACCAGTCTTTCCTCTGTACTTTGTTTACTTATTCTAATACGTGTGTGGTGATGAGTGCGTGTGTGTGTGTCAGTGACACTTATGAAAATGATTTTTTATAAATTATTTATATATTCAGGGTAGTTCTTTATTAAAGGTGGAGTAGAGTGAAAGCTCACTTTGCATTTTTTTTTTTTTCCCTGGAGTTGTGTCACTCTGTCCTGGGAAGCCGCTGGGGGGGGGCAGAGGTGGCGCATCCCTGACAGGCTGGAAGTCGCGCTCCTCTTAAAGCACTGCACACACTCAATGCCTGGAGCTAATGCGTTTGACCCCTTCCTCCCAGAGGAAGCGCTCCCCGGCACTTGCAGATGAATGAATCAGCATGTTTATAATAGCTCCTCATCAGTCATACCGTTTTCTTTTCCTTCCTGCTCCTTTTTTTTTTTTTTTTTTTTTTAATCTTTTGCTTTCTATCTTCGTGGTGTCCTGACATTGATACTAAACAGCCATTAGCCTGAACTCGGTATATTGTCAGGGGGAATTTAAATTACAGTGATATCATGCCTTTTGATTTTAAAATAAGAAATAGAGGCATACGCTGTAAACTGTAAACGCTGCTCAGTGAACCATTTGGCCTTTTTGGATGTGTTCAGCACCACTTCTTAACCTCTTCTTAAGGCAGATACAAACTGTTCCCCTCTGTTCTTTTGTGTTTTTTTTTTTTATTATTTTTGCTCCACGCACTAGAGGCTGCTGTTTTTAATATTCATCCCATATGGATCTCGCCTAAGATATTCACAAGTCTCATTTTCATACATATTACATGCTCTTATCCATTTTCTTCCCTTGACTGTGTCTGCAGGGACTGTCTTCATGATACACCCGGTGGCATCTGCAATTGGGCGCGTGGATGTTAGTGAAATGCAGTTTGTGTTTGTTTGAAGCTCTTTATGCATTCAGGATCCCAGCAAACAAGTCATTAAAATGCCATCACCTCACAATAAGGAGGGCCTGGGGTTGAGCATCCTTCCTGGGCTTTTTCAATGTGTGAAGCTTTTCTTGTGGTTCTGTCTGTTTCTGTCAGATGCTCAATTACTAGAGATTGTTTCCTCGATAAAACCAAAGCTATTTAGTTCCAATCACATGTATGACACTCAAATATTCACATTTTTTTCCTTAAAGACCCCAACCAATTAGTATCATCAACCTACATAATAACATAGCGTTTCTTGCCTTTCACCCAGAGGATAAGACAAATTACTTGTATAAAACGGATGGATATGAGCACTTTGTCCTTGTCTGTCTCCTTTAGAAACTTTAATATGAACAGGAAAAACCTTGACTTTTTCAAAGTGCATGGACAAGGTCAGCGGTGAAATGAGCAGCTCTTGTGTCTGAGATGAAAGCGACATGTATGGGTGTATTGTGCAAACAGGAATTAAACGCTCTGATCAGATTGATGTGCGTTGAACCTGTCGCCATCCTAAAAGGTCCTGACTCCTCCGTCGCCTCCGCCGTCACCGCGGCGATGAGCGATGTGGGTCAGCGCCTGGGTTAAACGACCCGGGCCCCCGGCAACGGTCGCCAACGGCGGGCCGATAAAGCGCGGCCTACGGCCATGTCAAAACACGCCCCTTTACACGCGTATATATTCCCGTGTGTAGATCGAAAAGATAGAAAATCACACAGTCAACCAGGTATAGACAGAGATGGATAGGCACACACACACACACACACACGCACACACACACACATTCAGGCCAGGTAAGTGAGCTTATCCCCCTGCGGCAGTGGCTGAGAGGCTGAGAGGCTGCTCAGCGATCAGTGAAATGGAGTGTTGCTCAGCTCAGGCTGCACTTTATTCTCCCACCGAGACGTAGCGAAGTCCAGTCGACTCGTAGTGACTCCACCAAATTATGTTCCAATGGGTCGCGACGCAACGTTCTCCTAATTGTGTTCAACAACTATCGACCTTATTCTATGTATGAGCGTTGCTTTTTCAATTAAGGTTTTTGCATAAATTGCTTACAAAAAGCTCAGTCTGATAAATGACTGGGCACAAAAAGGGCAGAGACATTTTCACAGTTAATATTGTGGACATTTTGCAGCATTTTTATATCGACTAAACCAGATATTTAGTGTGTTTTTTTTTCCACTGAAAGTTTCTGTGGTGTATTGTTGCCACGGTGACGACGTAAAGTTTAACCGCATTCATTGATATCTTTTCCTAACCCTGACCAAGTGTTTTTTTTTTGTGTCGCACTTCATTTTAATGGCAGTACTCATCTTTTCTGGAGTCGTAAAGCGGTTTGACTGTAAATTGCTCTGTTAAACCGCTGCAAATACGCCGACAGGACGTAACAATACAATTCTCTTCTTTCAATGACTAAACTTCTCACATCTTTCAAAACTGTCCTTGTCTACATAGCCCACCTTTCTTCCTTTTGGATCTGAATCACTAGGTTCTGACATTTTTTTTTCCTTTTCAAAAAGAGTCTGTTAATATTGATGTGACTCAGAAAAGTTTACTTTTGATTATGAAACATGTCTCATCTGTGGGTGAAGCTACATTATTCCCAATTCTTTCTTTTCGTTCATTCAATCGTCTTCTACTGCTTAGCATAGACTTTCCGCGTCCAGTTCTTCTAGAGCAGGGGTGGGCAATCCTGGTCCTGGAGGGCCGGTGTGGCTGCAGGTTTTTGTTCCAACCAGGCAGTAACACACCTGGTTCTACTAATTAAGCACTAGAACCCTTCTTCATTAGTAGAATCAGGTGTGTTACTGCTTGGTTGGAAGAAAAACCTGCAGCCACACCGGCCCTCCAGGACCAGGATTGCCCATCCCTGTTCTAGAGGAACCCCAAGGTGTTCCCAGACCAGCCTGAGAGACATAGTCTATCCGTCCTGGGTCCTTCATGGGGGTCATTCGCCGGAGTGATACGGGCATCCAGAAGGCATCCTTGCTAGATGCCCAAACCACCTCATCTGGCTCCTCTTGATTCAGAGGAGTAGCAGTTCTACTCTGAGCTCCTCCTGGAAGGCCGAGCTTCTCGGCCCATCTCTAGGCCAGGGGTGGGCAATCCTGGTCCTGGAGGGCCTGTGTGGGTGCAGGTTTTTGTTCCAACCAATCTACTTATCAACCACTCGAGCCCTTGCTAAGGACCTTCATTAGTAGAGTCAGGTGTGTTCCAACTGCTTGGTTGGAACAAAAACCTGCACCCACATCAGCCCTCCAGGACCAGGATTACCCACCCGTGCACTAGAGGGAAATTCAACCAACCTGTGGAGGAAACTCATGTCAGCCATTTATATTCTCAATCTGGTCCTTTTGGTCACTACCCAAAGCTGGTTACCATAGGCGAGGGTAGGAATGTAGATTTACTAGTTAATTGCTTAGTTTTTTTGTCTATTGTCTCACCATGATGGCCGATCTTCCTTTCCCTCACTCGTGAACAGGACCCCTGAGATACTTGAACTCGTCCAATTGGGACAATCAGAGTCTCGGATTTGGATTTGATTCCCCGCTCCACTGGGTTTCCATGTTGTTGTGTCCTTGGGCACAATACTTAACCCGGATTTGTCTCCGATGGCATGTGCCATCTGTGTATGAGTGATTAGTTTCCTGATGTGTGGCTGGCACTGTATATCACCACCGCCATCAGTGTGTGAACACTTGTAGCATAAAATGCTTTGAGTGGTCGAAAAGACAGAAGCAGTCCTGAGTCCACCGACGCAGAGTCTGGGGACCCAGTGGTGGTCTTGTCAATTGCTGGAACTGAGATACTCCCAGTGCGTCAAAAAGCCCCTTTGGGCAAGATCTAATCCACCTGGAGTCCATCATGGTCCTGCATGTTGTAGGGCTGTCTGCAACATGGCATGAACATAGGAGGCAGTGCCTTTTTCATAAAAGGTGGATCGGCGTGTCCGCTCCCATGTACAGGGGGATCTCACCTCAGGCTGAGCAGGAGCAGGGTGTTGTTTATTTCATGTAGTTTATCTATAAATTATTATTTCGTGGCAGGGTTGGTCAGATCTTCCCTGGAATGCCATAACATTTCCTGCAGGAGCCGACGCCGATGACGAGAGGCGATGTGAGGTAGTCAGTGACAAACAAAGACAGGGATGGAGATGTAATTACTGTATCGGTAGCCTTTGTTCCATCTTCAATTCACCCTGAACACGCAGCTGAGGATTGTGACTGCGCATCATGAGAAATTCAGTCTTCTTTGGCTAAAAAAAAACACTTCCACTTCCACAAACTCCTCGTGCAGCCTTTAATATTAGAATCCTTGTAAATGCAATCGCTGTCAATTTATCTGTGTATCATTGTTGAAAACCGTTTTACCTCCAGGTTTTTGTGTTTTTACAATGCTTTGAAAGATCACAGGCATTCCCTGTGATTTTTTTTTTTTTTTTTTTTTTTTTTTAAGAAAAAGTATTCGGCTTCTCATAAATTCATTCAGGAAGCTTTGAAATGTCAAGAGGTATTTTTAACCAAGCTTTAAAGAAGGTCCTTAACAGTTGACATTTTGAAGATACAGGGTTTTTCACCTGTCAACAGCTTTCCCGCGTGCCTAAACGTGTCTGCATGTGTATGGTTTTATCCCGCGTGTGTGTGTGTGTGTGTGTGTGTGTGTGTACGTGTTGGTGTCAGTATGTGTATCAGTTTGGTCTGTAGCAGAGGGCGGTGTCAGTTCTAATCTGGGACAAAGCAGGGATGGAAAGGTCAACTCTGCAGTGAAACTCGGAGAGATAGAGACACACACACACACACACACAGTCACACACACACATATGATATAGAAAGAGATAAGCGCGCACATATAGACACGTTGAAAAGCAAGTGCGAAAAGAAGATATTTATGAGAAACATGACTCGTGCGAAAAGGTCGAGATTCACACAATGGGGATTTGCAGGTGTATGCCACCTACCTGTGTGTGTGTGTGTGCACAGTGATAACTGTGTGTGTGTGTGCTTTATGGGAAGCCTGTGATATTCCTCATGGGAAGCAAAAAGACAATGCAACATTGAAGAAGGGAGCGGGGAGGGAAGCGGAGAAGAGAGAGAGAGAGAACGGAGAAGGAGGGAAGAGCCCAGAGAGTAGAGTGTGAGTTTCCTTAAAGTGCTCCATTTGGTGAGTCATTATTTTCACTAAAGCCGCAAAGAGCATCTCGTTCCCCAAAGGAGTCGCTCGTACTCTCGCACTCCTTCTTCCTTCCTTCCTTCTTTTCCCGCCTGTTCTTTCTCATTTCTTTTCCTCCCGAACGCCAGTGTCTACCGCGCTTCAGCTCAGGAGGAAACGTCTGCGATTTTTTTTTTTTTTTTTTTTTTGACTGACCCCAAACCTCTCGGTGTATTCCCTCATAAATAATGCATCTTAAGAAGGAACAAAATTAACATTCCATATTCAGAGCATGGTCCGCTGCCCTCCTTTCTTTGCGTACGTTCATTTTTCCTCACTGAGGACTGCTGATCTAAGCTGATAGATTATGTCTGCGGATTCATAGAGCCCGTATTGCTTACTCATGTATATCTGTCGCCGCGGTGATTGCGTGCTCTCCGCGGGGTCTGGCCGCGGCCGTGCAATCAGCTCAGTGTGATAAATAGGAACACGGAGAACAAACCTCACTGTCACTACAAATAAACATCTGTGGGGGCGCCTCGAGGCCGGCAGAGGCTTTCTCTTATACATTAACACACTCTCGATAACACACACACACACACACACACACACACGTGCGCGCGCTGGCCGACACACAATCCGTCTCCTCCCACCCATTCAGTTGTTCAGAAGGTTACTATCCTCTCCTACGTTTTTATTTCGATCTGCAGAAACAAAACGCCTTCGCTCCCTCTGGATTTAGAGATAAGCAGATTGGTTTGTCTCTCGGAGACAAAAGGAGCTCAGTCCGCACAAAGGTTTTTATAAAATGGCAGCGGTGGCGCAGCGTGGCGGCGGCGGCGGCGGAGGAGACACCGGGCTGGCGGTGGCCTACAAAGCCCACCTCTAATGCCAGGAAAATGTCACTTCCCGTATCAATGGTAAAGACATGCAAATTCTGACCCTGATACTTTTGTCGTGGCTTTACGTCTGGGTCTCCTGCTGGCATCACACTCCTCACGCTTCACTGCCGGAATATTTTAGATTTTCTTTTTTTACTTCCATATAAGAACAAAACATCAGCTTCTCTCCACTTCGGTTGGTCCATGGCAAATATTTAATTTGTGGATTATCCGCCTCCCGTCTCTCGGTCTCTCTTCATCTCTGTGAACAATGAGGAGTTCAACAGACTGCACGGCTCCACCAGGCCCTTGAAATGCTAATCAAAATTGATCTGGATGGGGATATTAAAAAAAAAAAAAAAAAAAAAAAAAAAAAAAAGGGTTGATTGCTGCCACAGTGCGCAGTGTGGGGCTGATTCAGAGCACCATAAATATTAATGGTGGATGCCCGTCAAAGATGGCACGTCATTGACAGTCCCATGATTACCCACTGAGCAACCTGTGCAGGTGATTGGCTCAGACACACGCACACACACACACACACACACACACGCACACACACATGCACGCAACGCATCAGGCGATTTTAAAAAAGCTTAATTGAAAACATAAACAGCGGCGGTGATGGTGATGTGTGTAGTGACAGGGTTGATTAGGCAGCGCACTCTTACCTGGTTGAGCTTTATTAGAGAGCTAATGGAAGACGTCCGGTCTCTCATTGGCACAGCTGGAGACACTAAACCCATCCAAACACACACACACACACACACACACACACACATTTGCTTTGAGCATGGGAAGCCATATACATAATTAATACAGCAAAACTCAGAGGGAAAATATATATATATATATAAAAAAACATTTTTCTTTATTGCTGTTTTGTATTATCAGTGATATTTATTGTGTCAACTATATATATAATTTGTCTTTCCGACTGAATATAAACATTGATCGTGCTTTTCTAAAGTGGTACAAATTTGAAAACAATCCTGTGAGCAGTTTACAGCACCAGAAATACATAATGGAGTGTTTGCCTATTCAATATCTGTCATTTAGATTTGGTGATTATGTGTCGCTATCTCAACCTAAAGCCCCATTTTACTCCAAAAAAATATGTTTTTCCTCTTATTCCTTCAGGGACATGTTGGAGCCTCATTGTGCAGAATGATGTATGTGCAGGGTTTGACTTAAGAACTTTTTTCATATTAAACTGTTATATATGCAAGTGTGGAATCTTTCAGTGTAAAGGAGATCTTGTGTCCAGTAGTTCAAATTACACAATATCTATAAAAGAAAAGAGTGTGTGTGCCTAATGCAATACTCAATCTCAGCTTCTGGATATAGCTGCACATTGCACAATCGTGTGTATCCTTTTTTGTGGATTTTTTGATAGATATTCAAAACACCATTATTATAATTACAAATTTAAATCCCATAGACCCATGTATCACAGCACTATTCTGCAGCAGCACTTTTGTTACAGTGTAAAGTTCAATATCACAGATCCTCCTCATGTTGCCTTAGATACAATTTAAAGCTCTGTTGTCCTGTTTCTTCCTGGACCGATGACTGATATATAGATTGAAATTCCAAACTTTCATGAAGCTTTTTATTCTTATAATAACTGTAGTTGCTTGTGTCTCCTTATCTCAGTATATGTCCATATCTTCATTAATGTTCACTTTCTCTAGACTTTGTCACAGTAATTTGGCCAAAACATGAAACTTTTCTATAGGAATATGCACTTTCTATTAACACTGCACAAGTAATTATATAAAAAAAATCAATATTAATATGATTTAATATTAATATTAGAAAAAATAAAGAATAGAAAAAAGACATTTATGTTCTAAGCAGGCTTGAAATTTACACATCCATTCTGTAGAGGACAAAATCACTGATCTACAGATCCGATATCCCGTCTAAATAAATGAAAAACTTTCGAGGCTCACATTGACTTTCGAGCATGTTCACTCCGCTCACACACACATGCACACTCACACACTTGTCCTTATCAACTCGGACACAGAGTTTCTCATCGACTGCAGACCGGGGGCCATGTAACGTCTTCTAAGATGACCCCCCCCGGACACAAACAGGCTCCCTCCTTCCCCTCCGGCCCTTTTTGAAGGGTGCCATTGGCGAAGCGAGGCACGTCCGTATCGACGCGCGCTAGTTGGCAGTCTGCAGACGAGACCCGCGGAACATCCAGGGCCGTGGAGGAAAAATCAATGGTTCCCATCTCTGATCCGCGGGGCAGCGGATGGATCCTGTTTATGACTTCATTATTGGCCTTGTCCGAATTATTCATCGAGGGAACACCGTCATAATCCACTGCCCACTCGGGTCAGGTCATATTGTCCATAGTTCACTTTCAGCATTAACTGTAAAACATCCGCACTCCGCCAGTGTCTTTTGGCATCGACGATTAGTCTCCTTCCTCCTTCTGTACTGGACTATTGTAGTGCACGCTGATGAAAAAATGTACCTGAAATTTTTCGGTTGATTCTGTAATTCACAGCCCCGGAAGTTGTGCACGAGTAATTCGACGCAACGTGCAAGCGAGATAATTTAATGTAAATGTGCATGACGTCGGCGTGAGCTCAATTCAATCAATGCTGTAAACAAAACAAGCCTTCATGAGTAAGGTCTAGTACCGTTTCCCACCTGATGGAGGCTGCAAAATGGAGGCCCTCCCTGCGGCTAATTGAATCCTAAAGACTCTCTCTCTTCGCCTATCACTGTCTTTAATTCCCATCAACCCCCCTGGGTCTCCTCACCAGTGGGGACGGGTTAACGTTATAACCCATCAGAACCCATTTATTCCTAAAGTAACATTCTGTGGATTATACCAGAGACTAAGTGGGCACATTTCTAATTTTTTTTTTCAGAATAATACCTTTTATTCCCAAATTAACATCTATGTAACATTGGGCATTAGTGGTTAAACATATTTCACATTAGGATGATTAGTATCAACATAAAGGAAGAGTCTCCAACGTTCTTTACTGTGGGTTTTTGTTTTTTGTCGCCCCGTTCATGCGTCGTGTACGTTCTTCCTCTTCCCTCCTCTCATCAGTCCCAGGGCTTTAATTGCTGTGGCGCTAATAACTGTTTTAATGGTCCGTTAGCGCTGAATATGGTTAAGGACAAACGTGTGAGCATCACTGTTGCTGAGACCAGCATAAACACATGTCAGCACACAGTTTTCTCTAAATTTATTTTATTCTTCTGTACATTTACAGAAAAAAAAAAAGTCGACTTTCAACAATCTGCTCAGAAGCTGCCGGGGTTGTGATCTCAATCTTGCAGCTCAGCTTGCTGCAGGTTTTGTTAGACCCCCCCCCCCCCCCCACCAAAAAAAAAAAACATGTATCTCACTGAAGAAAAAAATCATTTTCAATGAAGTAAAGTCCATTAATACGTTATATACCAACCACAGTAATTGCACGCCGGCCCCCTGTTCAGGCGAAAGCTCCCTCTTTGTACTTCTTCACAGTGCTTTTCTTTTTTTTCTCCAAATGTGGGATTTAACCCTAACAGACAAATACGACCTGCTAGAAAGAAACCTCTATGAATATCAATCACGCTCAGGAGCCGGTGAGTGAGTGAGTGCCTGTGCTTTTTTTTTTTGAAGTCAAATACAGCTCCTCAGGCTCTGTGATACAATAGTGGAGTTGGACCAGATTACAATTGATTAGATTTCCACACTGCGAATGTTTGATCATTTTTTATTTCTTTTATTATTAAAAAAAATGAAATGTAAAAAAAAATAACTGTCCCTCTGAGCGATGCGTGCATACTAAAGCAGCAGGAGGGAACGCTTTTGTCCCTTACATCCTGAGGGTCAACTTTTAAGTAATCACAGACGAGCCCATGTGGGCCGCCGCGTTTCCCTGACGTTAATGGGCTGCGATGCTGTGATAGACAGACGCGTGTCCGCGGATGAAGCGTTCAGAGGTCGTCGCTGGAGCTGTCACTCACGCAGGGGACGCGTCCCGGCCTGGTCCGCATCCAATTCCCCGTCCCATTCTCCTGCCGTCTGTCTGTTCTTTCACTTTCTTTATATCACCTCCTCCGTGTCTCAGTAGTGCGACCGGTGTAAAGTAACGAAGTAATACTACTTTATTTTTTTTTTTATCCGTCTTTCTTGCTCCGCTTTTAATTCGCCGCCGGATGATAATCACTCGACGGGCAAGTGCTAACGTGATTAGGTTCTGATCACTTAAGCCGACAATGGTGAACTGCAGCTGAACTGCACTCGACAATGAGGCTGATTTGATAACGGCGGCGGAAAATAGCACCTGCTCCTTCAGCAGGGAAACGACACGACAGCAGCTCAAGTTTTTACCAAAGTAGTTCAGTACATTTACTCAAAGTGCAAATTTAACCCATAAGGTTTTTCTCAGAATAATACTTCTTATTCCTAAAGATCTGTATTTTGACATATCTGTAACATTGGTTATTACTGGTAAACATATTCCATATCAGGATGATTAGTATCTGTCACTTTGGGAGAAGCCTCGTAAGGAAGAGTCTGTTTTCCGCTCGACTACGTTATTCTGACAGCTTTAATTAGATTTAATTATACTATAATAATATAATAGTCTAATCTGCGTAATGAGTACTTTTGCATGTTGATGAAATTTCTCTATTTTACTTGATTAACCTTTCAGGGCTTTTACTTGTTATGGAGTATTTTAATTGGTTAGACTACTTATACTACCTAGTTTGGTCCAATATTCAGCTCAAGTACAATTTTAAGGTACTTTATACAGTATTTCCAATATTAATTATACATATTTTGTTTTCTGCTCTACTACATTATTCTACAGCTAATATTCTATTATCTTCATTCTATTAAATTGTCTTTTTTTAATTCGCTATGCAATTTGTGTGAAATTAGGATGCAGCACTACTACCTATTATTTTATTAATGAATCTATCCAAAGTATCTCAAATTGACTCCAGATTGATTAACTACAACATTAAAAAAAAGACAATTTAATAGAATATTATCATAGTATAATACACTATAATAATATAAAACAGTCTGCGTGGTGAGTACTTCTGAAACTTTAAGTCCATTTTGATGATGCTATTTCTACTTGAGTAACTTTTACTGGTTATAGAGTATTTTATTTGGCGTACTATTTGCACTATTACTCAATTAAAGAATCTGAATGCGTTCTCTTCCAACGCTTGCTGGTTTCGTGCACACATCCATCCCCCAGTGAGTTACCTTCAATACGCAGGTACATTCACTGATAGTAAATGACTTCTGATCACTGACACTTTAAGACTCTGAGTACAGATACTTTTCTAATAGGTGACTTTAACTTGCTGCCAAAGTCGCTTCCTGTGGAGTGTGTCCTGCAGGCTGTTCACACACCACAGCGCGTAGCTGCAAAGTCAGGCTCTGACCGACGGGCTGCCAACGTTTCATTCCATTAAACACACTTGCCACTGTGTCCACCGAGGAAAACGCTGCGTGTTCTGATGTATAAAAATTAATTATTAACAAACAACATTACGCCCGTTGGAGACTTGACGCACACACACACACACACACACACACAGTGCAATTTCCCCATGACAAACACATCTCATGAAATAGATTTCCAGTAATTACCACTGTCATCACGTATGCTCCTTCCTTTTTTCCCCTCCTCTTCTTTCTCCTGGCTGTTGTAGGTTTAAGTGGCTGTTCTGTGCTACGAGACAAGCGGCGCTCCATAATGAAGTGTTTAATATTTGATGCCATTGGATTTCACAGCTAATAAAAGCTGCGTGTGCGCCTCCATTAGGCCTGTGTCCAGGCCTGGGAACGTAGTGCATGGCTGAACAATGTAAATCACAATCTGTCCGGTGCCGGCTAAGTGGGGCAAACCCCCCCCCACCCCAAAAGAAAAAAAAAATCAGTCATGATAAAAAGTAAGAATACATACACTATGCAAGAGTTTTACAATCACAGATTATAAATTATTCACACCAGTGCTTTATGCTGTTTGTGGCAGCCAGGGGATGTGGAGATGTTTTGTTGCAACGAAGAATATCTGCAAAAGAATGTTCGAGGTGTGGAAACATTTTTTTTTGTGTGTGCATGCGCAACTATTTGTGCAAGAGAGAGAGAGGAAGAAAGAAAGAAAGAGAGAGAGAGAGAGAGGCAGAAACAAGAGAAAACAGAGGGCTTGATCTCTTGCAGTATTGATGTTGCCAACGTTCAGCTGCCAATGCAACAATCAGCAGAGAAAACAAATACAACAAAGCCGAGGCGTCACTATATTTAGAGTCGAAATCCAACTGGAAGCATTTTGACCACATGCATTTTTTATTTATTTCTCCTTTTTTGCGTGTGATTCCGTATTTATAAATGTATCTAACAGAAGCTCTTTTCTTTCCACATGGCTCCCGTCCAACTTGTTGGCTTCCTCCGAACCAGGTAAGAAACGCAAATTATTCATTTGTTTCCCGTCCAACTTGGCAGTCCCTCTCCCCTCGCCGTGTTCCTCCTTCCTCTTTTTTTGCTCTTTTTGTCTCCTGTGCCAGTGAAGCTCCCCAGAGGGAACGACAAAGGGGGGGGGGGGGTGTCAGTGCTAACAGCGGCGTGCAGCCCTGACAGCCATTGATTCTGGAGCAGAAAACTGGTGGAGAGAAAAAAGAGCAGCTCGGCCTACATCAGGGGTCACGACCCCGGGCCTAGACGGACGCTGTGGCTTTTACAGGGTTTTAGCCACAGCCACAGCACAGGGCTCTGATGGTGTGTTAGAGAATCCTGCATCCACAGCAGCCCTCTAGGGGCCACGGTTGGAGGCCCCTGGTCGACATGAGGCATGTTGTTTTGGCTTTTTTTGATACGTGGATCAATCACATGTGTATATTTGCATATGTTCATCTGATACTGGATTTATTTGGTTGAATTTCACCACTTTATTTAAAGTGATACCAAGATACAGCACTGATATATCATCTCAATGTAGCTTTACAATTCATTTCTCAAGCTTTTTTTTTCTTTTTCTGCTTCATTAATATCAACGAGCGTCTACTCTGATTGTCTGATCTCATTGGCTGGATAAATTGGTGACCTTATAGTTGTGACATCACAATTTCACATAAGCTCTGTTGCTTGTTTTAAGGCGCAGTGTGTGTGCATTCATCTGTGGGTTGAGCATTTGACACAAGTATTTATACGACACCCAGACCTTCTTATAATCAAAAACCAATTAAAATCTCTCTTTTTTTATGATGTAGGACTTTTAAACAGTCACATGAGTAGTTTCCCTAACCCCATTCTCCTCTTTATGATAACAAGATCCCCTGTGCACATTTGTTTTTAATACACTCGTGTGCACACCCTTGTGTGTGTGTGTGTGTGAATTATGACAGAACGATGACAAGGCTCTTTGTGGGAACTGCAGCGGTCACAACCTTGTTAGAGTTAGAACTTCTTTCACCGTATAACAGCAGCACCTAGCCTCCGCTCCATTCACCGACCATTTAGTGTTCAGCCGCGGCGTTGGCGGCCTCCGTCAAGCTCTCTGACAACCCCCCCCCACCCCATCACCCCCTAGAGGATCTTAGATAACCAGCTTCATTAGACTCACATGGGGGGCGACTCGCTCACCCTCTCATGGTGGAATTACGACAATTTATTCGGGATTCTGAAATGTCGGGTTAAAGGGTGAAACCAGTTGTTTTCAATTGGGCCTTTAATTCTACATCACAGTGTTATGTTCTACTCATCTGCTGTAGATTTAGTGTTTTAAAGACATCATGAAACAGCTTCCTATGGACAAAGTGATGCAGACCAGAACATAGGTAGTTTATCATTTATTGATGATGGTTCAGTAGCACTAAGAACTTGTAGGTGTGTGTCGTGTTTTGTTCAGTTTTTAGTTTTTTTTAATTAATTTTAGCTGCTATCTTTGCAGGAAGATGGCTGCCATCACATCAGGTTCTCTCTTATCAAATGGAAGAAGGTGTTATCCAGGTGTTGTAGCAGCTAAGGGAACTAGACAATCAATGGAGGGCTGGTCTGTAAACACTTACTAAAATGAATAAAATAAAAACTAAAAATTGAACAAAACATGACACACACACACTACAAGTTATCAGTGCTACTGAACCATGATCAATAAATGATAAAATTCATTTTGTCCATAGGAAGCTGTTTCATGATGTCTTCAAACATAAATAACACCTTAGATGAGTAGAACATAACGATTCAATGTAGAATTAAGCACCAATTGGAAAAAAATATATATTTTGTAATGCAATCACACACACACAAGGCCAACAAAGTCATTTTTGGGTTTATAGTATATTTCATTAAGGAAAAAAAAACAAATAATTGTTTTTACCTGTATTCACATATAGCAGGTGTACTGTCATACGGTAATGCAGGTGCAATCATAAAACACACACACACACACACACACACACATAAAGATTTGCTTGTATGTCGGAGGTGAAGTGATGCACCAATCTCCATTTTCTGAATTCACTATCTGCAATTTAAAGCCAATCGTGAATACGATCCCCGCCCCCGCCCCCTACGAACGCTACAGGACGCACGTTAGCGGCGGGTGAAGGCGAGACAGCTACGCCCGGACGCCTGAGCCCACGGTGACAGATTCCCTCAGACGTTATCGCCGCTGATCACATATGCAGCGCCACAGCAGGGGAGGAAGACGGCTGTAAAGACTAATATTTCCCGCTTAAGTAAGTGGTGCTCCCCCTCCAATTATATTGAGATTAAAGAGTTGGAGCCGCAGTTAGAGCTATTATTTAGGAAGGCGTAAAAGGTTAGAAAGACTCCCAGGAGGAGCGCGTTCAGCAGCATTAGTCGTCGCTGTATGAGGGATATTATCATACGTTTATTTTCCCTTCTCCTGCTCTTACTTTCTCACGTTTGCTCCATATTTTTACTGTGTGAATCAGGCTGCTGAAGACGCAGTGTGACCTTATTGATGATTTATTATTATTCTTTTTAATAATCCCAATTGAATTTTTAACTGGGAGAAACTAAACAAACTCAAAACAGTGAGTATTTCTTTTAGACCGATATACTTAATCCTTTATGAGGATTTTGCATATTTCTTTTCATCCTTTCTTTTTTTTTAATCTGAAATATTGCGGGTTGTGCTTGATGTGCAGAGTGTGTGAGTTGCACCCTTCACTCCACAGAGAGGGGGAAATAAATTGACCGAAAGATTGAAACCATTTCATGTTTAGTTATTTGCTAAGCCTTCCCCCCCTCTTTACTTCCAAGCTCTGAATTTGCTGCCATGTGACCAGAAAGCTCCTCTCTCTCTCTCTCTCTCTCTGTAGCTTCATGCATGAGATAAATAACTCAAAAGTGAACCAGACCAACAATGACGTGACAGAGGAAAAACAGATCCACTGACACTGCCTCAAGATCCTTGGTCAGATTGGCTTTTTATTAATTAAATCCCCAGTTTAATTTCATAACGCCCCTTATCTTTTGCATAATTCTGTTCCGTCTCCACAATCATATCGTCCAATTCGACACTTTGGCCTGACAGACGGGAGGCTGCAGAGTTCCTGGTGTCAGTCGAACGCAGACAGCAACAACCAACAGGCTCCTGCAGAGACGAGATGGATATTACCCAAACTAATAAAATTAATAATAGAAAAAAACATCCAAACTCCAAAAAAGGGACGACTAAATGTGCATTACTGCAACAGTTGCGATGCTGTGACTTCACAGCGGGGATGAAAGTTTGTCGTCGCGTGCCGCTCGACATCGTCCATCTGCCCGTGTTACAAACAGCCACAGTCGCAGATGTTCCGAGTCTTCGATGTATGCGGGGAGACGGAAATCAGCATATTTTTATTTATTTATTTGTTTATTTCCCCACTAAGCGTCAGGACAGGAAGGACGAAACAGCGGGACCGGAGGAGAGCGAGTGACACTTACTCACGCTATGGAGAGGAGAAAAAAACAACATATTTACAGTGTGAGCTCTGCTGAAAAACCTGACAAACATGTGATTCCTGCTCTGATAGGTGAACTCTTATCTGTCAATCCCCAGGTGTCGCAAAGCCGTAGCGAAATGTAATTTAAAGGAAAGCAGCAAAATCTATATATTTGGCATGATGCGAATGTTTGTTCCAGTTCTAGAAAAGGCCCTATAAATGGTGTCATCTCATTTGGCAGCGCATCACCCAAAACCGCTGCAAATACATCCATCCATCCATCCATTGTCTATCCCGCTTATTCCCTTTCGGGGTCGCAGGGGTCTGCTGGAGCCTATCCCAGCGCGTTAAGGCGAGAGGCAGGGATACACCCCAGATGGTCGCCAGCCAATCGTGGGGCACACACACCATTCACACACCATTCACACACACACTCACACCTATGGGCAATTTGCCAATTAACCTGAGCATGTTTTGTATTGTGGGAGGAAACCGAAGTACCCGGTGAAAACCCACGCAGACACGGGGAGAACATGCAAACTCCACACAGAAAGGTCCCAGACCCAGGCCCCAAGGCGGTCTTGAACCTGCGACCTTCTTGCTGTGAGGCAACAGTGCTACCCACCGCACCACCGTGTCGCCCGCTGCAAATACAGACATGATGCAAAACCAAAAACACACACACACATAAAACAAATGGCAAAAAAAAAATTTAAATTCTAAACACTGTAGCAGAAAAATGGTGCAATCACAGAAACAAAGTTTTAGAAACAAAGATTTACAAATGCACAAAACAAATGCAAAAGAAAGATGCTGCAAGAGGGAAACACAGCTAAATATCTTTTTTCACATTTGCTGTCTTTTCCTTTTCTCACCATCACCATAATTAAATTAAAACACACCAACATTAGCTACACAACTATTGTAAAACATTACAGCCAAGTACCAAGTACATAAAGGCAAATGTACTTTTTCACTCTGTGTGCTTTTTGCAGCATTTTCTTTTGCATATGTTCTCTAAGTGCTTCTGCTTTATTTCTGTGAATGCACCATTTTTTCGCTGCATTTGTGTTTTTGCATCATTTCTGTGTTGGCGGCGTCCTGCCGCTTGCCCCTGTCGTCCACCATATATCAGCGGCACTTTTAATAGCTTTGGAAATAAAAAAAACAAAAAACAACAACCCTATTGTCCAGAACAATAACTTAAGGATCATCAGAGAACGCGTTACACACACTCAGTCATGCTCAGTCACACAAGGTTATTGTTGACTCAGACATCAGCAGCTTCATCATCGCACCCAGACATATTTTACGTTGACTGATGGATGTGAACTGATGAATGAGATCTGCCATCGTTGGCAAACACTGATTTATGAAGTAGATTTTTTTGCCCACACCTCTGCTAAACACACTTTATTCTGCACTCTAAACATAAGCATGTTTTTCACCCCTATGTACATTAGGAACCATGACGTTGGCGTTTAGGTTAAATATTTAATGGCGGCGCTCGGCTCCTGCATAACAAAACAGGTTAGCAGGCAACAGAATATGCTAATGTGGAAATAGTTAATCAGCAAAACAGCTCCCTGGGTAACGATGATTAGAGAGAGACAGAGAGGGGATGAGGAAGGAGGGCTCTCACGTGCACGAATACACGACGTGAAACGGTAAAATTTCTCAGCTTCTACAGTGAATAAAATAAGTATTTGAACACTGCTATTTTGCTATTTCTCCCACTTAGAAATCATGGAGGGGTCTGAAATTGTCATCGTAGGTGCATGTCCACTGTGAGAAAGATAAACTAAAAAGAAACATCCAGAAATCACAATGCATGATTTTTTAATGATTTATTTGTGTGATATAGCGGCAAATAAGTATTTGAACACCTGAGAAAATGAATGTTAATATTTGGTACAGTAGCCTTTGTTTGCTATTACAGAGGTCAAACGTTTCCTGTAGTTTTTCACCAGGTTTGTACATACTGCAGGAGGGATCCTGGCCCACTCCTCCACACAGATCTTCTCTAGATCAGTCAGGTTTCTGGCTGTCGCTGAGAAACACGGAGTTTGAGCTCCCTCCAAAGATTTTCGATTGGGTTCAGGTCTGGAGACTGGCTGGGCCATGCTAGAACCTTGATATGCTTCTTACGGAGCCAGTCCTTGGTTTTCCTGGCTGTGTGCTTTGGGTCGCTGTCGTGTTGGAAGACCCAGCCACGACCCATCTTCAATGCTCTGACTGAGGGAAGGAGGTTGTTCCCCAAAATCTCACGATACACGGCCCCAGTCATCCTCTCTTTAATGCAGTGCACTCGTCCTGTCCCATGTGCAGAAAAACACCCCCAAAGCATGATGCTACCACCCCCATGCTTCACAGTAGGGATGGTGTTCTTCAGATTGTACTCTTCATTCTTCTTCCTCCAAACACGCTTAGTGGAATTATGACCAAAAAGTTCTATTTTGGTCTCATCTGACCACAAAACTTTCTCCCATGACTCCTCTGTATCATCCAAATGGTCATATGCAAACTCAAGACGGGCCTTGACATGTGCTGATTTAAGCAGGGGAACCTTTCGTGCCATGCATGATTTCAAATCATGACGTCTTAGTGTATTACCTACAGTAACCTTGGAACTGTTGGTCCCAGTTCTTTTCAGGTCATTGACCAACTCCTGTCGTGTAGTTCCGGGCTGATTGAGATTGACCGTCATGTTTAGCTTCTTCCATTTTCTCTCTCACAGTGGACATGCACCTACGCTGACAATTTCAGACCCCTCCATGATTTCTAAGTGGGAGAAATAGCAAAATAGCAAATACTTGTTTTCTTCACTGTATTTACTTCGAATTCCTCATGGCTCCTAAGTAGCGGCTGCTCAGGAAGCATCCTTCAAAATAACAAAAAATAAGGAATCCTGGGTATGTAATGTGCTACTGTGTGCGTCGGGTACGATGCAGCCTCACGAAGCATTATTCATGTCAGTGTCGGTATGGAGATGAATTATGGGCGAAATATTCAGCAAAGTCTGGGAAATATTCCCCCCCCCCCCCTCCACGCTTGTAAACAAATTTTCAATTATTTATCGGAGATGTGTGCGTAAAACAAACCCGCAAGCGGGGCGCGCGTAGCCGCCATATGTGTACAATGTGGATTAAGCGTTGGTGTCGTTTGCGTGTAATCTCTGAGACAACAGCGCGATTATCTTGGCGGCGGCGTTTATCTGCGACTTCCACCACATGATGACTAATGACCTTCGCTTGTGCATTTGTTGCCGCCACTATAGGCACATTATACAATATTAGATAAAACGCGTGCACATAAGCATACACACTTAATTGCAAACACACCGATGAGCAGGGAGGAGGCAAAAAGACAGACGTGATACCTAATGCTTTATAAAACCGGATAAATCAGCGTTCGCTCGCAGGGCCGAGGAGGACCTAATAGTAATTAGAGTATCGTCAAGTTCTGTTAAGATCATGTATCCAACTCAGATTAGATGAGAATCAGTGGAAAAGGAGAAGCTGCGGCTTCCAGAAAGAACACAAGTAGGCCAGGTTGTCAGCTCCGCCAGCAGAAACCCGCTTTGATTAATCGCCACATACGCCGCTTAGAAGTGGAATAAATGTTTACCAGCTGTGTGCATGTGTCCGCACACGTGCGCTTTGTTTGCACCAGTTTGTTGCCTTTTTTGTGTTTATGTGAAGTATTACAGGCATGAGTTGATTTACCAAGCCTACTGCAAATTACCTTCAAATTCACAAAATCACGCGTGGCCGCATGGTTTTGATTTAGTGGCGTGTGTAGAGCTGCTTTAAATGACCTATTGGTAATTAAAACCTACAGTAGCTGTGCACTACTTACACAGGAGAAAACACAGGTTTTTAAAGTTATTGTAGGGTTAGACCTTAGCTTATTTGAAATGTTTCCCTTTAGGCTACATTTCAGCAAGAAATAATAAAACTGTTAACACAAAGCTAAAAAAAACAAATATGTGACATATATTTGACTTGTTAAAAGTGGAAGTAAAACACCATTGTGACGTTACTGCTGACTGCAGAACTATTTTTTTCGACATTTGAATGAATGACGGGATTCAACGTAAGAGGCTGCATCATCAGTCAAAGTTAGCATTTCATCCTGCAAGAAAGACAGAGGATGACCAGCCGAAGAGGAGGAAACAGGAAAAATTGGGATATTCTAAGAGGATGAGGAAAAATAGTGAAGTAGCCTACAGATGCATCAAAAGATATTCTTAGCCTCGGCTAAAAAGTAAAAAGACATGCAATTAATACGAATATTTTAAGGTCATGTGCAGTCAAATTTTCTCTCTGTAGCTGTAGAAATAACAAGTTATTTTGTGTTGTTCTTAATAATATCAATGATTAGCTGAGTTAAATGTCTGTTTGCATATCTTTATGGACTCAGTTTTAAGTTTTTAAAGAAGGGACCAGTATTTATAGACCTTCTTACACTCCAAAGAAGATTTAAATTACACTTTCTACAATACGGGACCTTTTAATAATGGAAGAGGACGCAAACATGTTTGAAAATGTGCAAAAACGTGGCGTTCTTTATGAGATAAATCTGTATGGGAGACGAAAGGTGTTAATTCATGCTGTAAACTAATAACAAAGTTACAAATCTGTGAAATCTACTCTAATATTATGTAATTTAGAAATGTCCTCTCATACATACAGTATACCAGAGGCTTTCCCCTAGCTAATGATGGAAGCTTACTACAGGGAAAGGGTTTGTTTTATCTCTTATAGTAGTTTGGGGTAAATCTTGTGTTTGTGGTTGTGCTTAAACAAAACTATGCTAATAGTACAAACCTACTAAATGCCAAGGAATAAAAATCTAGTTTTAATAAGAAGGTGGGTGAATATACAGGTTCCATACATGTGCTTGTCTTTGTGGTTCCAACATGTGTTGCTGAGCATGCATGTAGTCTATGTGTATGTCTGCTGTATGGAGGGACAGTGGGATTCTGTCTCGATGGGAAGAAAGAAAGCGCAGGAGCTCAAAATATAATTAGTCAAAAAAAGCCAAGACAGCAGCTGTGAATAATTTAAGATGGCAGTTTATGCAAATGGTCCAAATCTGGGACATGGTGCAGAAGGTGTTAGCATTTTACTGCTGACAGGATGAAACAGAGCTGAGCAGTCGTATATGAGGTGTGCAGCCAAAACACTGCCAGCGTCACTCCATTAGTTTCACATTTGTTTGGGACGGGGGGGAAAAAAAATGTCTCTTTCCACGAGAACGCGGTTCCTGTGCGTTGCCGTGATGCATCGTGCTAATGATGCATTAAAAATACAAAAGACAACGCATCCTCGCGAACACTCACATGGCCTGTGATCGTAGCCCAGCCTTTACGGCATAAATGACAGGAGCAGTCAGAGGGTAGGATGGAGCACTCTGCACAGGTATCTGTTAGAGTGAGTAGTTCATTTTGTAGTAGAGATGAACCACTGAAATGTTAGATAGACAGGTTGATGTTTCCTGATTCTACATTAGTTTTTATTCTACAGGTACCTCTCTTGAAATCGAGCACTGACCTCTAGTGCATAACAAACCAGTCATATGACAGTTTGTGAAATGTTCGTGTAATCTTATTTAATCATTTTGGGAATTGCCATCATCAGAATTGCTAGAACTTTTTCAGTTCTATACTCGCCATCAATGTGGCCTATACCAGTAACTAATTTATGGTTCAATTGATTCACGATGTTTGTAGAAATTCTGTAGCACACTGTCTTCTTTTTATTATAAACTGTACACTACTTTTATTATTTATTTTTCTATTTTTTTTTTCATTTTTTTGGCTGGTTTGGGCCGGATGGGAGTCATGTCATAGCCACAATCACACATTTTTACAATAAATAAAGACACATGATGGACAACTCAGACAAAAATAACCACAAAAAACTAACTACCACATTGAATAAACACATACAGAATTCACTTAAGTTTTGTACAATTCATGAATTATCACTGAGACACAACAAATAACAGAAAATTAAACACGTTAGATTTCATGATAGTCAGCAAATACCTGCCTGCACTTTCACTAATTATCTAAAGCATTCGGCTTTCATAAAATAGATCTTACCTTTTCTTCTTTTAACTATTGTTATGAAGATTTATTTGACACTTTAACATTTCTTTATAGTTTTCTTGGTCCACACAAGATTAGCCCCTAACTATATGAACATTAGTTCATGTGTCATACACATTGAAAGAACCTCAACAACTGATTGTGTTTCCTAGATAGGAATCAGCTGGGATTAATCTGTTTGCAGAATGTCAATCATCGCAATGGAAACAAATCCAAGGTTTACAGTATATTTGCAATTTAACCCTCAAAACCAAGAGCTGCTGTTCCCTCCAACTTTAGCTAAAAGTGAGGTTATCTGGTCTGATTCAATGTGAAAGTATCTGGAGCAAAGTTCTATTGTTTCATGTTGTGTGAACTGGATTAACTGTTGGGAGTTTGTGTCAAAGGAACAAGAAATTAGAGATTTGGAAAAGTGGACGTTACACTGAAAGTGTGAGTCAAACACTTTTGGTGCTGAATGTTTGCAAAAAAAAAAGGAACAACATGGATGCACTTGGTGTTCATTATCTACTATTCATCATTAAAGCACTCCAAAGATCGTGTGTGTGTGTGTGTGTGTGTGTGTGTGTGTGTGTGTGTGTGTGTGTGTGGTTTAGAAGGAGGACTCCATAAACAGAGAAACGCTATATCAATGTCAGATAAATGCAGTAATTAAAAGGGAAATAGTCAATATAAAAGTCATTAAAAATCGTAGTCTTTGTCTCCATAGAAATGGTGTCTGAGGATGAGCAGTAACGTCGCCTTCTGCTATCTAAAAAAACAGACCTATCAGAATTAAAGGAGAAGTAATTAAAAGCAAAGACCATGATACTGACCTATCATATTGATAAGTTGTCGAGGGCATTTTTTTTGGAGTGTTGTGGCAATCATTAAAAGAAAATCCTATCCTATTATGCCATTTTCCCAGTTGTTTTTTATTTTGGTCTATTTATTAAAAAAAAAAAAGTGCTTTTTTGGTTAAAAAGCATCAGTTTCCTACCCAGTGTTCAGAGGGGAAAGTTGACACTGTACATGTCTGCAGATTTTAATAGACGTATCATATTGACATTTTTTTTTTCGTATATGATGATATACTGTGGTTAAGATAGGAAAAGATTGACTGATTGATTGATTGATTGATAATCCTTTCTTTGTTCGACTGTGGGGAAATTGCATTAGCAACAGCGGAGAAACGCAAGAAAAGGAAGATACAGAATGAAATACATAAAATATATACATTATAATATATCATTAGATATGACAGATATGTTATATGATAGCCTAGCATTGTTATTTATCACACAATTGGCTCCATGATAATTTCCACTCCTGGTGTGACATCACAAAGAGAGCTATTTCCTAAATGGCTTGTGTTCAGCTTTTAGCAACACTACATAGGTCACAATAGAATGAGTGGGTAGTCTTATTTCACAGTTTGTGTGTTCGCAGGCTAAATATCTACACACAACCACTGATTATTATTATTTTTTTTTAATAATAGAGCCCTTTAACACGGTAACTGACAGAGTGGGAGACGGTGCATAAAACGATGCTGACAATTGAAATTAGTTTCAAAGTCGTGCCGAGTAAAAACGGTAAATGTGTGTCTATGAGCACAAATTTACAGATTTAATTATGCGACTATTTCATCTCAACTTGTCATGATACTCCAGACACTCGAAGGAAAAACCTGATCCAAGGTTAGCTGCCGTCGCCATGGCAGCGCGGCGAGGCACCTTCTTCTTTTCTTGTCTCCGAGCGCCTCTCGGGAGGAAAGTTAGGCTTCTGCTTACTTTGCTCAGGGAAGACTTCATTAGAGTTTGGCGTTGACTGTATTGCCTATCTTATTAGACTCCAATTATGGAATTTTAATATGCATTATTACATGCAGTACCCGACACACATCACCACCTACTGAATTAATTTGCTGGTGTTTAGCCATGCTCAGAGAGCTGACAGAATGGAATGCAAAGCAGCAGTCAATGAGAGGGAAGGGAGCGCGCACGCACATCTGCAAGATGAGGCAAAGCTACGTTTCCATTTGGTATTCCGCTATTATCGAGCCGCTGTCATTTAAAAGGTGGTGGTTGACAGTTCCTGTAACCGGAGACACGGCGTATGGCCGGAGATGTTCAATAATTATTGCCCCGTAGCGAGGAGTGCTGAGCTTCAGCCAACATAAAAGGAGCATTGTGGCCACGTCTCTGATGCTGACATCCACATTGATTTGCATGAATAAAGCTTATATGCCTATGAAGCTCACACACAGCAACGCTCCGCTAATCTGATCAATCTCCCGTTCCTTCTGTTGTCCTTTTTCTGTGTCTTTCTCGCTGTGTGTCTGTTTCTGTCTCTTTCACTGCATCCCCCTTTTCAGTATTTCACTCCCTCATCTCTCCCCCCCCACACACACACACACACCCTCGCTCCCTATCTGAGCTTTTGTATCTTGTGCTGTGCTGGTGGTTTTCTCAGTTTGACATTCAAACAGTATCCATAAAATATGCCTCCGCATCACTGCTTTGCCATTACCCAGCAATGCTGTTTGGAATTCCAACATGTCAGCAGAAAGAGGTTAAAAAACATCAATACCCATAAATCCCCAATATTTGAATATGGATCCGAGTACAAAGGGACTGACCACATTAATAACGGCGGCGGGGGCTAACTTTAAGCCAAGGCAGAAACCTCCTAACTCAACATTGCATGCTATTATCTGTGTGTTTCAAAGCAAGCCGGGGCTGAGTTATGTTTTTTTTTTTCTTAAGGATAAATGGATTCCAAAGCAGGATCCTTCCTCAGCAAACTGTAGAATTCACACTTAATATTCAGCAAAACTGAAATTCATTTCCGCCGTCAAACACGGGGATGTTTTCCCCATGAAAAAGCATGCACGCGCGGGGCAAGAGGTGGGGGGGGACGAGAATAGAAAAGGACGGATAGATGATGGAAGAGAGCGGGGACGTCGTACCTGTCTTCATCAACATTCACACTTGTGGGCACCTGCTCTCTCTGCGTCTCGCTCCCCTCCTATGTCTCTCACTTTGTCTTCTTCTTTATGGCCACTTCACGCTCGCAACAGGGGGACTATTTGTTTCTCTGAGTGGATTTGCTTCCCTCAGAGGGCATCTGAGAGAATGGGAACCAGAATGACAGAATGAGCACACACTTGAGCACACACTCTCTGAGAAGCACATTTAGAGACGAGTAGCGACCAATAAACAGCGAGCGTGATTCACGCTCCCTCGCTTGTGTGCACGCAAACACACACACACACACACACACAATCGTGCTACAGGAGTCCAGCGCAGCCTTGTTCTGTTTCTGGAAAGTCCAGAGGAGATGAGAACAGGCCATGACGGATCCTGCGGTTTTTTAGCATGATGAAAGGATGGAAGAAGACATGTTGAGAAATGTTCGTTTAAATTTTTCATTGACTCAGCTACTTCCCTCTAACACGGTGAAACCCAGCGAGTCCATTTTTTATTTTTCCTATTGGTCAGAAAAACAAAACAAGGAAACGCACAGATCCGGATGACACTTAGCAGCTGAGGGGTGTTTGTGACCCCTGTTGCTCTGCTGCGTGAGAAACAAACTGAAAGCAAATCAATGTTTTAATCCCAAAAGTTACAAAAATCTAAACTCTTTTCGCTGGTGAGATGGTTGTATATCAGTTCTGAACAGTTTGCTGGTTCCACGTAGCCTGGATAACACCAGAGCTCATCTCAATGTAAACTGAGATGAGGTCTGGGACCCAACTGTTCGTTTGTTCATTTTGGAGCCATGGTTTATGGGAGGCCAAAAAATGTGTCTGTCAAATGCCCCGATAATAAAGTAGCTTATAGCCAATCGTATCAAACATCCCTAATGATGTACACCGATAGATTAGCAAAAATAATATATAGTAGTATAGTATATATAAAGGTTAATTACCCTTTGCCGTCATGCTGGATTGTGATTGGCTCCCACACTGAGGGGAAAATTAGGGCTTTGGTGTCCAGACTGAATTGCAGGTCGATGTGCATTTGCGTGCAAGCCAGCATGGGTAAACCCAGGTTACGTCATGTGTGTGTTAATTCCAAAAAAAAAAGCACCAGCACCAACACCTGTTCCCCAGGTCTCTGCTAGTGGTTTATCTGTTAGAGGTTCGATCCTCTACGAAGCACAGCGCCTCCTGAGAGGAGAAGTGGTATTACAGGACAGGATGTGCCAGGGCGAGTCATTTTAACGTTGTAATTGTACTGGTGAAGCTGCAATGCAATCGATAGGTCTGTGACATAATATCCACACTGTTGTTTCCTACATACTTTTGATAGTTATAGGAGTTTTAAACTTAAATTATAGCAAAATCTTACACATTGTACTTTTAAGTGCTGTACAACTGAAGTTGAAAAATTTTAGCTTCTGTACTGAGACGTATTTCTTAGTCAAACTGAATATTTAAGCCAAAAAGTAGGATCTTAAGGAGTAAATTAGGTTAGTTAGTTAGTTAGATGTTGTGTTTTTTGCCCACTAATATCAAATTGTTCTCTTATCTACTATGATCCATCAACATGTATTATGTTTTATACCATCACCAACAACAATTTTGATTTGATTTTGTAAAAAAAAAAAAAAATACTCCAATACTGATACAGTGGCATATAACAAGAGATAAATATACAGCAGGGACATGGGACTGAAAATCATTTTTTTTTTCATTTCACTGGGACTTTAACAAATCTTGTCACTGTCCCTCTCTGGGAAAACATTAAATCCGTCAAAGGTTTTAAAGGGAAAAGTAAGTAATGCTTGTCATTTCCAGACACTCACAAGTGAATGAAAAGCGTCTTTATAGAAAATCTACTTTAACCGTGTAGGAAATAAAAGCGACAGACTCCCTCGATTACGAAGAACAATCTGTAAAAGCTTCCCACTGTGGGACCACTGTTCATGGGTTCATTTAAATCAATTTCCACATAATCCGGTAAACCGTTTGGTTGAGTTATGTAGTTGCAGACACAGACGAGGAGCCATCACGCAACGTCTAATGGCGTTTTGTCTATTAGTGCTAGTGCACCTCGATTCAGGTGGATGCCTCTGACATTGGGGCCTTTTTCCAGGGCACAACGGGTGTTCTAAAAAAACAAAACCGTCTCAGCGCGTGTGCTGATTCCCATCATGGTCTATTATTACGTATAAGTTTAACATTTGGAGGATTCCGCCGGTTGGTGGAGTGTATTCCGCAGCAGCGCTGATGCAGGCATGGTCAGTCGCTGTGTGGATTTATAGTTAAAGTATTTATGTAGAAATGCTTCTTCTCCCTGGGCAACGCACTGCTCTAATTCTTTCAGTCCGGCACACACTCTCTTCACACACACACTCTCTTCACACACAACCACACATACTATGCGTATGGCAACAATACGGGTGGAAATCCAAGATACACCGAGCTTGTCCTTGGGCTCTGGAGAAGCGTCTCCGGTGCACTGGGTAAAACTGGAAACGGTTGGGGGGGGTGAACCGAGGGGCGAAATGTGCGGCTCCACGATGCCGGAGTTCGCCCGAGTCGAGATCACGCAGACGGAGCTCTGAAAATACCCCCGGCCCTCTTGTGGTATATGCTAAAAACGGCGAGAACAGGGCCTGGGGCGCAATGAAATAAGAGCCAGCGTGCGTTCCCCTCCTTTATCACGCCTTCCCAAAGTATAGTTCAATGTCTCCTGTGGAGCGGAGTCACAACCTGAGTGACGAGATATGGACATGAAACACTTAGTCGGGGGGAAAAATGGCTTCAAATAAATTGCGTTTTATCTCCCGATTTAAGTATAGAGACACTCACTAAACTTGAATTTACACGTGTTGCTTCCAAGGCTCCATCTTCTGATTTGATAAATACATTATTTTCTGTTTAATCACGTCATTACTGAGCTGGGGCTGTGGCAGGTGCACAATGAGTCACACAGACGTGGTTTGGCACACTGGAGGAACACAGAGGTGAGATGAACCAGCGAGGTGTAACTCATAGGACAAAATTGTATTTTCTCACTAAATTGCCCAGAGGAGAGGAGAACAGTGGCTGGCTGGGGATTAATTCAGTCTAAACTGATTTAAACCCAGTGCATTTCAGCAGTTGATTAATCATCACCCACTGTATAAGCGCTTGATTTTATGTATCCATTAGCTTTTAATATGATTGCCCTGTTTTAGAAACGTTTTTCCGAGATTACATTACTTGTCTGAGGCAACATGTGAGGTAAAATGAGAAGGGGGAGTGTTAAACTTGTGTGTGCCAGTGCAGTTGAATAAAGGTAAAGCAGTAGAATCTGATGTTATGTTAACATATCGTTTTACGTCTAATTGTCTTCCTCTGAAATCCACATCCATCCATGGCTGAAGCTGGTTGCAACCAGGTTGAGACGCCGACAACGCGGCTGCAGCAAACTGGGAAAAAAAGTTAAATTTCGGTGTCGATGGATTATTATATTTAGCACACGTGTCTACCAGAGAGGAGCAGATGTGACAAAACGCACAATGAGTGTCAGGCTCCCACGATTTCCCTGTTCCTGCTGCCGACGCCTCGCGTCACCTCGCCTGAAACGTTACCCGCTTTTTGTCTTCTTACAGGCTCCATTTTTTTTCCAGCATTATCTTCATCCGTAGCTCTGGGTTCTTTACCGGTAGCTTATAGACATGTGTTCACGGCAGAAATAACGAGAAGGTGTTGTGCGATTTCAATTTGCATGGATTAGTTCTTTGACCCAAAGTATCTGTCAAAAGTTGTGCTTGTTTGTGACGATAAAGGCGGTTTTACGATGGTCAGCGTTGTGTTTTTGTGTGTATGTGTGTGTAAGTTTCACCAATCAAACCTGGCATCAGCACGAGAATGATTTTAGATTTTATATATAGAGAGAGAGATCCTATAAAACCGATGCTGAATTGCATCTGGAGCCAGAGCTGCACAGAAAGACACTCATAAATACTGAACATGAAATCCAATCAATGTGTGTAATATTGTTTTATTAGCAAAGTGGCTTTTAAATGGCTGCACGGTGCAATCTGCACCAAATCAAGTCAGCGCTTCCTAATTGCCAATATTAGTACATACAACACGTGCTGGAAAAGCACTGGACAAAATGTTTTGTGTATTGCATGTACAGTTTCACTTTCCCAAACCTCGCTTCTATTCTCATTATTTGTCTTTTTTGACCCGTTTCTCGGTAAGCAAACGATCTTTCTTCCCCTTGCTGATGTGAATTCGCCGCCTTGTTTTTCTGGTTTTCTAGCTTTCTTGTTTTCCTCTGATACCTGCCCAGCTTAACCTACATTGTCATCGTTAGAGCTGTTGCAAATTGCAAAAGCTGTAAATTATCGGAGGTGTTAATTGGACGTTTGGAGACACAGAAGTTGGCGATTAACATACGCACTGTCTGGCAACGTTTTCTTTTTCTTTAAAAACAAGGTAAAAACGTATAAATGTTCACATATAAATTGGTTATTATGACAAATCGAATAACATGCCCAGTAAAGGTGTTTCAGCCTTTTTATTTAGACAAGTCGACTTCACAAGATAATATGGTGCAACTCACGTGTTATGACATTTGCAAACGGTTAAGTTAGCACCCTGCTTATTTCCCACACAATAGCCTATTACTAAAACGCCATCACAGGGCTTCTTTAATCATTGTCTGTGCAGCGTCCTCCCACACGTTGCACAACAGACTCGTGCATCTGGAGACGAGCCGCTGCTACTTGTTGCTAAGGATGCAGCATCTCGGGCGTTTAGAAAAGCCTGGAGGTAACACGCTGCTGCACACGGCTTCGCACTGAGAAACTGATTTATCACAGCTGAAATTTCCATAAGAAATAAAAAAAAAAAAACATTGAAGGGAAAGTAAACTATTGATTGCAAAAAAAAAAAAAAAAAAACTCCCAAATGTAACTTCCTTCCTGGAAAAAAAAAAAAAAAAAAAAAAAGCAAGCCGGGGCATACTAATGATTTGTTGCAGTGGAAGCCTCAGATGTGCAGGGATGGGAGTGTTAACCCTCCTCTCGCGCTGATGCTCATGAAAACAGACAGATAATGATGATGGTATGAGAAAACAAAACTGTGTTGAAGAGAGAGGAGGAAAGCAGACAAAGCAGCTATTAGCCATGAAAAAAAACTGTTTTCAGAAGAGAAACTGCCCAGAATTCAGTTTTATAGGTGTCATATTCTAATGTACAGTATTTAGTAGGTAGTATTGTTAAATAGTTTAACAGTAATGGAAAAGGCCATAGTTGTAGAGATGATAGCCAAAGATGAGTTGGCCGAAAAGGTCAGAGAATATGAATACATGCAAAAGATTAAACATTCAGCCTCTGTCTCGTTGAGCATTTAAGCATGAATCAATAAAGTTATGAGGTAGCTGGGGATTGTGGGTAATGCCACTATCTAAGCTTATCTCCCATCTTTGATAAGTGAAGATTCAGACGTGCAGATGTTTTAAGCAGGTGTAAAGGTAAAAACTATTTATATAAGATATAATTAAGAAGAATAAATAAATAAATCATCAAATCAGTGGTTTTCAGTATAAGTATCATGTAGAATGTTTGATTACCATAATGAGGTTCTTGGACCTTACTTGAATACGTCCATTTAATGCAATTAGTTGGTATTTGTTATTCCACCACATTTATCTTATTTTGTAAGTTACTTTGCAGCCTCTGGTTTTAGCACAAAATCTGATTAATTCATACAATGAGATGTGTTATTATAGATAGGGGGGGGTTCTTCATGAGAGTTTTTGTAGTAATTTTCAAAAGAGATTGATTTATTAAAGTATTATTATGCTAAGTTAATTAGCTGACCTCTCAGTGCAATAATTTATCCTCCATTAAGGCTTGTTTGAATCTGACCTCCTCTAACAATCAGACGTCTTCTCCTCTGTTCTCTGGTCGTCTACACTCATTATTTTCATTGTTTCCCACCTGTCCGTTCCCTATCGTCCTCCTTTTTTCCCCCGTTTTATTATTATTTTTTTTAATTTCCTGCAGTGGATAACAGTGTGAATATTAAAACTATCCTCGTGATAAAGCTGAGATACTTTCACTCATTTTAAATAAATCAAATTAGTACATACAGTACATTTATAGTTTACCATAATGTACAAGGGACAATTATTCACTTCTTGCAGTGCTCTGTAATATTTATTCTCAAGTTGCATTTGTCCTTTTTTTTCTTTATTTCTGCTTATTTTTATTTATTTGAATGACTCGCTCCGTTTTCGCCTTTTGCAACGACTCGCCGCAGAAGATTACTTTACGCCGAGAGGCGCTGGCTGGTCTATAAACTAAACCGAACTACTTCTAAGCTACCAAACTTACAATGTTTACCCCTTTACTGCACTGGAGACTTTGTAGAATCCAAAGGAAAATAAAAGATGTAGACATAGAGAGGGGTGTGTGTGGAGATTTAATGATAGCAGCAGAGACGGCTTTACCTGAGGTTTGCTATGAGTAAAGGGGAAGTGGTAAAGAAGTCTTAGTTATTTGATACTGTGAGTCAATATAGTGCACCATATGGCTATAAGGGAGCGCGGTAATGAATTATAAAGCGATTGTACGCACATAAATAAATTAGACAGCCATCCCTGGCGTTTAGAGGGGCTCACGACTGACTCGTACAAAACTGCCAGCCTCTGCAGTCTGAGGAAAACAACAAACATGCTTATGAACTGCACTGTAAATCAAACGTGTCAAAAATATCGACTGACTCCCATCCCGCGTCACGACGAAAACCGATGTCTGAAAACAGCATCCTGAAAACCCAGGGGCATTTACAGGAAGGAACACCAACGGTAGTTTGTATTATTTGTATTTTATAAAGGCAACAAACCATCAATTCCTCACCAAACATCATAGATTAGGTTCTTACTTCTGGATTGCGGGAAAACATCAGCCGTTCATCATCCAGGTCGTGTAATTCCATCCTGTCTGCTGCCATCACTCGCCTCAGGACCTTTAGGTTCCTTTTCCCAGCTGGTCTATGGTTATTGTCTATGACAGCTTGATAAAGGTGTTCAGGACATGTCAGATGTGTAAGCAGTCCATAGCTAAATGTTTTAATTAAAGTTCTTTCCCCTGTTTTGCTTGTAATTGCATATTTTCAAAAAGCGTGATGTCGTGCGATCGTTGTTACCCAAAGCCTCGCTGCTGTGTCGTCGTCGTCTTCGACGGAAAATGCACCTCATCTGTCTTTGGTCTCGCAGTAAGTGCACTTTACGTGCCTCTTCTTTCTGAGTCAGTTCGCAGTTCCCACTCCCGCCCACATGCTATTTCACATCAATTTTCCCTATAAAGGACGATGGATCAACAGGTAGCGGCACTGTGACCTTCTGGAGGTGGAGGCATTTTTTTGCTAGTTATCGGGGAAACACATTCTATTATGAGGCACTAGTCAGCAACGGTGACCGCCAGTCTGCAAGCTGTCGGGCGTGTGTGTCACAGCTGCTGACAGGCTAAACATCTATTCCAGCTCACAGTCTTTATTTCACATCCCTTATAGCGAGACAGACAAACGCCCCCACAAGGGGCTGATGCTACAGTTCGGAGTTGTGTCACGGTCCTGTCCACAATCTGAGTCACTGCCGTGTGGCTCCACATGGTCGTCCTCAAGCACAGAACCACATGACGGTGACTCTGGTGCCCTGCTGGGTAGTGGTGCTTTTTTGGAACCTTCAACTCGAAAGCATCTCAAATGTCCCTATGACGGCTGGAACGAACTATTATCTTGTGGAAAGGGCCTTCTAACTTCTTAAGACACATATCTTATTTGTGAAAACGGTGTGACCAATTAGTAAGTAGCACAGTTCCCAGATGTCACATTTAAAAAGCCCTAGCTATTGGCTATCACATTTGGATGGTCTCATCATTGGACATTTCCATTAGGTCACACTGATGTCCATCAAACCAAAGGTGGTCAAACTTTCGTAGATTTGCTTGACCCAATGCTTCAATTAGCTCAGGCACAGCGTCAATTGATGCCAAACAAACTTTGAGACTATAACTGTTGTGTTATTTGTGCATAAAAACCAATGACTGTACCCTGTATCCCTCACTGTACAGCATGTCTTAAGAGGCTTAAGAGGGTTCGATAGAACAAAAACACGTCATTACACCACAGACATGCCACAACTCACTGGTGGTAAAGTCTCCTCCTGAGGACTAGTCCTCACTACCTGCTGTTAATGTGCACTTGGCCATTGTTGATCGGATTAAAACCCAAATGAGGACTCCCCTGCATTGGGAATAGATTGGGAACTGAAGGCGTTATAAAAACACTGAATTTGTGTTGCAAGGTCAACCGGATGATTAGCACGGCTCGTACTGCACAAACTAACTACCAAACAGCATTTGTGTTGAATAGATAGTACATGACATTGGTGCATCCTGATAACCACATTACCTCAATAGGCCTATAGTGACACACAGTACACAGGAGAAGGTGAGGTACCTACAGAATCTAAACCATAGCATGGTAAACTGACCTTTAAAGAAGTTCAGATTTTTAATTAAAATGATAACGATAAACAGACAGCATTTGTATAGCGCCTTTATAGTCCGTCCACCAATCAACGCACTTCACAATAGTGTACATTCACCCATTCACACACATTCATACACTGACGGGCGGTGGTTGCCAGACCTTTCATCATGTAGAGTTATTAGTCACAGCCATCAGGAGCAATTCAAGGTTCAGCATCTCGCCCAAGGACAGGAGCGACATGCGGACTGAAGGAGCCAGGAACTCAGCCAATCTCCCTGTCGTCGTCTGCTGTTGCTCTACCTCTGAGTCACAGCCGCCCCAATTAGCTGGAGCAAAATATTCACTCTGATCCACACCTGGAACCTGGAGAGATGTTTGTTATGGCGGTGGCTCGGCCTGTCGGGCAACGTTTAGTTGGCGCGTAAACGCAGGATAATAACATCCATACGAATGAACGATGGATCTCAACCATAAGACTGATGCAGCTAGACAAAGGAACCTTAATCTTTCTTTATTCTTTGGGGTTTTTGGTCAGAAAACACAACTGCAACATAGCCCTCGAACATATCTCCATATTTCCTCACAATGAATCTTCACATTGGATAGAACAAAAGAAAAATCCAATTATTATTATTTTCTCTATGAATTCACAGAGGACATGTGATTTCACAGCAGTGATTGATTTACGCAACTAGAAGATTGGTATGTTCTTCATGATTAATTATTGTTTGAGCTTACAAGAATGTCCGCATCGATATTTCCCCTCTCAGTGTTGCTTGTCAGAATATCAATTTTACCCACTCTACTGCATAACTAATGGAATATATATATTTTTTATTGCTTTTTTCCCCCATAAATGTTTCCATTCTTTTAAAATTAGCTCCCACTGATCTCATCCTTGGGTACATTGGGGAGGCATGTCTCTATCGTGTCTCTACACAGCAGCCGCCAACAAACCCCAGGGTGTTTTTGTGCATTAACTACAGATTGAGCTTTGCTTGCTTGAAGCGTGTCTCTTTGTGTTACAACGCCACCGAGTTCTCTGGGATCTCTCGGCGAGTCCTGGCTGTGAAGGGCGGTTGTGTATTTGTTGCATTTCCACCACTGTCACTCATTTTTTTTTTTTTCCCGCGGTGGAGTAAGAGCACAAACGCTGCGACTCGACCTGCTCCGTCATAGTGTCATATCCTCAGTCCCCGACGCTGCGGAGAAGAAGCAGAACACGCTCGCGACCCCTCAACGGCAAACGGAATAATTCATTTTTCTATCAAAGGGGGATCACACCACCAAGGGTTAAGCGAGGAGAGCTCTGGAGGGAGCATGTGTTAACGTCGTTTATGACTTTGCAAATTATGCATTATAGGCGAGAGCCGAGAGGAGACTCCAAACATAATTGCATTGATTTCTCACTGATGGCTACAAATAATGACATTTCTCTTGATCCGGGGGAAGGACTGGATGGATCGTTGGGGCTCGAGTGCATACAAACTGGCTCTTAAACGCTCTCAGACTGGAGCTCATGATGCCTTTTATGAAGTATTGTATCACACAGGCGTTCACACACACACACACACACACACACACATCCAAACATTTGCCGACACACACATTCAGGTCATCATCTCCTCCCATCTCGCCCAGATACAGACTAAGTACACAGTGGCATGCATGCAGAACACACACACACACACACACACACACACACATCTACAGAATATGGACACACACAGATATTTATTGCTTCATCTCCTCCCTAGCTCTTAGTTTCCCCCTGGAGGGTTCAGTTTAGATGAAATGTCAGTTTTAATGGAAATGGGAATGGAATAACAAAAAGCAAGTTTTCTTCTATTGCATTCCTAGCGAAGGGGGAAGGTGTTTTCTGTTAAATGGCACAACTCAGGCACTTACTAGTGGCGCGCATGGTATGTGGCATTAAATTCCGCCCGAGGCGAAGCGCTTCGCTTTTATAGTTGTCATTTCAAAATGGATGGTGAAGCTTTTTTTTTCCCGGTTCTGCGATGCACTAAATTATGTAGAGATGTTAAAAAAAAAACAGAAACAGAACACCCCTGGAACAGTCAACGTTGGAACCCACTTGTATGGACCACGCCGTTAGGTTTCTACTTGTGCCGGTTAGATACCACACAATACAGTATCACGTTGGTTCCGTATCTTCCTGGTGACGATCACCGCGGCGACACCTAGGAAGTGAACCATCAAGAAGAGAGAGGACGTCACTAGGCGGGTGCGTCAGTCTTCATAGATACCATTGAGCAGAGAGGTGTTGTCACGGCGATGCAGCCTCTCATCTGTTATCCTTCTGAAACACGATACAGGAGCGCTCTCCCTCCGTATAAAACCGTTATCTCCGCACTCATATCTCCGCGCTCGGCTTTGGACAGGCCGCCGTATATCTCCATCTTCACCTTTTCTCTTTTGAGAGACGGTATCTCGCGGGGGCCGACGTTATCGTTTCATCACTCAGCGTGACAGCTTCAGAGAGCCAATCACGTGTCGGGGACGTGAGGGGATGCTCCGGGTCCATGGGACTATTCCTGTATGTGTGTGTGTGCGTGGTTGTGTGTGTGTGTGTGTGTGTGTGTGTGCGCCACCTGCCACCTCTATTTTTTTTTTACCTACATCTTTATTGAGATTAAAATTACAATTGACATTGAAAGCTTAATTGTGCATTTTTTTTTTTACCTTTTCTTCTTTTCAAACAATGAAAAAAACATTTTATTCCCCACCCTCCTCACTACAAATACGATGTGCAAACACACTGTGAAGCTAAAGAAAGCCGCCTTCAAACATGCATATAGGTATGTCCTTTACTCAGTTTACCATCACCATTAATAAAACATAAAAAAAGTGTTTTCCCTCTTAAATCGAGATTTCCAGCACGATAATATTCTTCTCCTCACAATCAGGGATGTGGAAGCTGTGATGTTCGTTTGCCCGCTTAGTCAAATTGGCCTGATTTGGCATAATCTCCAAACACAGATTTTCCCGCCACCTCTATGATAATAAAACACTGCATCCTAATATCATTTATTTTGTCCACAATCTCATATTTTTCTAATCCCTTCCATGCGTGACCCAAGGCCTTTGTCTCCGGCCCCTTTCCCCCCACTTTGTCACGACCCAACACAACATTACGTGTCACTCCCAAGTGGCAGATGTGTGTGTGTGTGTGTGTGTGTGTGTGTGTGTGTGTGTGTGTGTGTGTAACACTGGCTCCCCTCTCTGTTTGTGCTCCATTAACTCCTTTTCTAGTCCTTAGCTTTGTTTGGATTGGTGTCATGCCCCTAATCCCCACACCGCATGGAAAGGGACCTCAGTCCCCCCCACCCCCTCCTCACCCCCCCCCCCCCCCCCCCCCCCCTCCCTCCGCTCGGCTTTGCGCTTTTTCTTTTGTTTCTTGTACTCCCACTTGTTCCAATCTATCATTCGCTTTTTTTTTTTCTCCCCTTTTCACAACCTTTAATTTGATTTTAGAACCCAGGGGCTCTCACTCCACACCACAAAAAAAAAGAGAGAATCGGTTAGCACTCGATCTTTTTTGAAGGGAAAAAATAGAAACACGCTTTTACTTGGTGTCAATAGAGTCCTGCTCATTATGGGATTGTCCTTACCCACCTGTTGTGCTCTGGTAGAAAAAAGTATTTAATTTGATCTGAGTGTTATAAGTAGTGATGCACGATATATCGGCCAACCGATATATATATCGGCCGATATGTCACGTTTTTTAACTTCAATATATATATATATATATATATATATATATATATATATATATATATATATATATATATATATATATATACATGTTCATGTTGGTTTCTGTTCATTTAAAAGTCCATTTGTATCATTTGTTTTTACAAAAAGCACAACTCTGTGATATTATTAAATGTTAAATAATCCACCTAGGATAAAAAATAGTGTTTTTTTATTTTTCTAAATCTTTTTAAGAAAGTTAAACTATCTGGTGCCAAGTTTTTCAGATTACACCACATGACAGAGTTTTACAGTGAGCCTTCCTTTAAATAAACAGCACTGTTGTGCTTTTCAAATGTACAGTGTTTTTTCTGGTCTGTACTACATTTGTGACACTGCAGAAAACTTTTTTTCTCTACATATATCGATATCGGCCGAAATTTTCACATCGGTGCATCCCTAGTAATTATGGTTCCATGATTACACCTGCAGCGATTAAAAGAAAATGGAATTATCATTAGAAACGAATGGTTTAGACTTCAATAGAACTTTTTTTTCACGGCAGCCATATTGGCGGTTAACACGGGTGTCACCGGTTCTACTCATTAAGGTTGTGTTCCATTCCAAAGGCCGAACGGAACCCGGGTGCATGTCGGCTCACTTGGAAACACCCTGCTCGGCTAAACGGGACGGAACCATAATTAGAATCATTGGTGACGTGTGTTTGCCCAGTGGTTATTGTCAACTCTCTCTCGCACACGCTCCCTCGTCCGTCATGAATAGCACAATTTATCAGAATCAGAATAATCCATATAAGTTGCTGCCGGTTGCGTTTCAGGCCATAAATAGCATATAGATGCAAAACCTCTAACGCTCAGGAGAACTTAAGTTGATGGAGACAAAAAGAAAAAATAACACAACATTAAGTGATAATCTATGTAATAATATGGATTTATAATCAGCTATAATGGGGACACATAATTAATTAAACCGAGACAAACACAACAGGAAGGTTGATATTAGGTGTCTTATTTATTATATTTGCCTTTGGATATTTACACTTGTTTGGTAGGGCAAGGAAAGAAATCAAGTGAAACCGCAAAAAAAAAAAAAAAAAAAAAAAACAGGTGGAATTATCACAGCCCATTTGGCAGCAATGTTTGACTCCTCTTAATTAAAACAGGATTTACGACAGATTTAAAAATGTATGTGAGGCTAAATGAGTCATTAAAATGGATATTTTTTTTTTTTGCAGCGCGGCCTCTCTCGCTTTCTCGGCTCATCTTTCCGCTCCACTAACTACTTCCACTCACAGCCCTGCGCCGTGCTCTCATCTGACAGCGTCTGCTGCGAAGGGGTGAAAGTTGGACACGGGGACAGGGACCCTTCAATCCCTCTATCCGTCCACTTTGGCCCCGTTACTTTTTTCCCCCTTATATTCATTTCCACACAATCTCCAGCGCCGCTATCATACTTTCTGTCAAACCACCACAAACTTACATCAAAATACTGACAGGTCGCACTTTTGTACACAGAATATCTATGCTGCCAGCCGCTATATTACGTGTTTGTCCCCCTGTTTGCAGTGTAGCACCACACTGTCCGCTCTCGTTCTCTTTCACCTGTCCGCCTTTCTCTCTCTCTCTCTCTTTTTTTCCCGCATCTTCGTGGCTGAGAATAAGCAGGAATCCCCCAGTTATCCGAGGCCGGTCATCCGGGCGCTCCGTGCCGCGGTACCAGGACAGACACAGCCCAAGGTGACTGTATGTAGAACACTCCTCGGGAGATGGGGACCACCTGCTCGGACAGAAAGACACACGTGCACGCGACACGCACACACACCCTGCATCAGATCAAAAGTGGTGAACCTTTTCCTCTCTGAGTTCTGACACTTCGGTACGTTCAAGCTGCGTGATTAACCCCATCCTTTATTTTCCCTTGGCCATATTTCAAGCCCCGATGTTTATCTCCATACGCCTTGATAAGGTCAATATGGGCTATGATAACCAGTTTATGCAATATTGATCTGCCATTGAGCCTGATTGTTGCCAGACGGCGCCCAGTAGGTGGCCTTGAGGCGTAATCAATTTATCAGCAACTTTAATCGACAAGGACCTCTGCAATAAAGACAGACAGCGTGCCCCCAGGTAATCCAATAGAGCCGCCTCTGACACACGCTGTCTTTGTGTGTGTGTGTGTGTGTGTGTGTGTGTGCACGTTAACATTCATGTGTCCCTGCGCTAGTTATGAATGAAGAATCTGTGTTTTTCTTTCCCAGTTTTACGTCTCCGCCAGCGACATAATGTGACATCTGCACAAAACCAGACTTTTCAAACTACCCGAGCAATGGCCACCTTCTCCGCCATCTATCCCTTTTATTTCTCCCACTTCTCTCTCCCTCCCCACCTCCGCGTTCACCCTCCATATCTTGTTGTGTAGGTGAAGATGAGTTATAGTGGTCACGGCGATGCCGCTGATAGATGAAGGTGAACTCGGCTCTGGCCTACAACGAGAGACTTTAGAGGACACAGAGGCTGCCATCCATCCTGCTAGCCACCTACATAACCCTAAACTCTCATTGCACTCCCCCCAGTAGTGCATATTGGAAATTTCTGCTATGCACGGTCGTGGCTCTCCAGAAAAGTGCCTCGGCACCAGACCAATGCACTGTATCATCCTGGCATATAGATTTTATTCTAAAGGATAAAGATACTTTATTGTCACTGCACAAGTATAGCGAAATATCATTGGGAGCACGCCTGCAGAAGTCTAACTAAAGCACAGTCACCATGGGCACAATATACCAATATAATATGGGAGATAGCAAATAGGAAGAAGCAATAGAGAGAAAAAATACATATTGTTGCACCTTAAGGAATATTATACCAAAGTGGTAATAAATAGTAGCTATATCAGTAGATAAAGGTTTTTCGTTATTTGTTAATAAATACATACAGGATATGCTGTTTTGGTTAATTTAACCCCCTAACGCCTGAATTTATATAGCTGTATATAAAAAAAATGTTTTATGTGTGTTTTTACCTTTAAGTAGATGGTAAATAATGTTGAGATTATTCATTTCACTTTTGCACAAAAAATAAATAGAAATTTTGGTATGTTGCAAATTTGCAACAGCAGGCATAATGGTCAATAATAAGATAACAATAAAATTTACTTATTTATATAAATCTGCAACAGCAGCAACAGCAGCACTGAGGGAACGCAGACCCTGTCTGCTGGTTGATTGAGTCAAGCGTTTTGTTGCATGTTTGCGGCAGCAGGCGTTAAGGGGTTAAGATCGTACAGCATTGGTTTACTTTTCAGTATCTTATGCGTTCAAAATATTCATTACCAGAATCCGGTTTAGCCACTCATGACCGTAGAATGCGAGTTTATTCCCCCGTTCACCTCCTCTAATCGACCCAGCGACTGTTAACGCGGCACATCCGGTGCACCCCCCGCCTCCTTTTTATCAGTATCCCACTACAGTGCGACACCTGCTCCTGTATCAGGCACCAGATTGCGGTACCCGCCGGGGGTGGTGCTGGTGGGGGGGGTAGTGAGCCCCCCGGCCCCCGCCTCCTTATCCCGCGCGCCCAGGTGTGGCTCCCTCTCCCACATCCGCTATCGGCGGGAAATTACACGCACCTTAAGTCCATTACCACTTCAAAAGGAACCGGCACGGGGAAAGTGGAGTGCAAGTTTTTTTCCCCCATTAGTGCCCTGCAGCGTGTAGCCGCGCTATACCTGTTCCCGCTCTCAGGAAATAATTAATAATGGCAAATTCATTAGGCTGGCAACTGTATAGCATATAGGTCACCCAGGGGTCTGCCGGTGTAGGTGAAGAAAGGTGCTGCATGAAAATGTCAATATGTCTCATGGCATTCACTGTATTGAGCTGTAAATCTATTCCAACGGAGCAGGTGTATGAGAAAATATCGTCCCGGGATTTATTGCTTCCGTTGCAAGAGCCGGGGATTAGAATTATTTATTGCTGTGCATGTTGCATTTTTTTGACTCATGAGTAGACTCCATTTTCCTGTCATCCGCAGTTTTGATGGCACACACCAGAAAGCCCGATGATTATACGCTTTCCTGTAGCTGGATATTTTACCGCCGGCTGACATGCGCCGCAGTTGAGCGTGTAAGATGCATATCCATCAGCGCTTGAAATGTTTACATGTAAATGAATGGGTGAACGGAACAGGGGGGGGGGGGTGGATGGAGAGGGAGTCGCAGGCCCCCGGGAGAAGAAAGTTATCACTGCTGTCAGCAGAGTTGATCTGCGTGTCATCATGGCCGCCGCGTTGGTTCAGAATCCATCACTGCAGAGGAAATGTTCTGTCGCCGTCGCTATGGAAACAGAATCAGGAAGTACAGTACGGTACGACGCTGCCCTTAAAAAAGTAGACGAAGCGGCGGCGGCGGCGGGCGCGGCACGTAAATTGAAATTTCCTCCAAGTGAAGAAAAGAAATAGAAAAAGAGATGGATAGATATGCTTGGTTGGACAAGCAATGCGATGCTTGACTGGAATGATTAAATTGTAACTGGCGGCGGAGGCATTTGTGTGTGTGTGTGTGTGTGTGTGTGTGTGTGTGTGTGTGTGTGTGTGTGTGTGTGCTTGTATGAGCACAGACTCTTCTGTGTTCCATGTGGGAGTGTTTATATTTTGTGCTGAGGAGATGAAAGCATCCTTGGGTGTCATGAAACATTAAGGTCTTGTACTTATCTGGCTCTCATCTCTCTCCATGTCCCGGCTAAACCCACTCGCCCCCGGGGGGCTGGAGGTGGTGGTGGGGGGGGGCTAATACAACACACATGTCCAACCCACTAAATATTTTTTTAGAGAGAGGGAAACTCGGCCCAATGTTGGCGTCTGATGGACAAGGTGACATACTTGGCTTGTCATCATGGCGCAGTCAAATTTGAATTATTATTATTATCTTACATGACGGGGGATGGGGGGGGTATTCAGACCAGATCAACATATGGCTCAGGTTAAAGGATGGGGCCCTTAATTCTACATCACAACATTATGTTCTACTCATATATTGATTTTCACATTTGTAGATCTGCTGTAGATTTAGTGTTTTAAAGACATTATGAAACAGCTTCCTATGGACAAAGTGATGCAGACCAGAACATAGGTAGTTTATTATTTATTGATTATGGTTCAGTAGCACTAAGAACTTGTAGGTGTGTGTCCTGTTTGGTTCCGTTTTTAGCTTTTATTTTATTAATTTTAGCTGCTAGCTTTGCAGGAAGATGGCTGCCATCACATCAGGTTCTCTCTTATCAAATGGAAGAAGGTGTTATCCAGGTGTTGTAGCAGCTAAGGTAACTAGACAATCAATGGAGGGCTGGTCTATAAACACTTACTATAATTAATAAAAAAAATAAATAAAAATTGAACAAAACATGACACACACCTACAAGTTATCAGTGCTACTGTGCCATAATCAATAAATGATGAACTTCACTTTGTCCATAGGAAGCTGTTTCATGATATCTTCAAACACTAAATCTACAGTAGATCTACAAATGTGAAAATCTATATATGAATAGAACATAACATTGTGATGTAGCATTCAGGCCCCAAGAGCGAGGAACAAAGACAGATGTGAAACTTGGATCTCTGAACTTCCCAGCCCAAAGTGGCTAGTTCCCATGTTAAAGAGAGCGGTCAGTCATGTCTTCACTGGCCGCCGCTCCTTGAAAACATGGTAATGAGGCGGCTGGTCTTGGCTTGTGCAACTGTATCAGCCCAGGGATTGTACTGTGCTGGGCTGTAATTGCAGTATTTTTTCATAAGCATTGACAATGACAGAAAATGCCCATGCACACACACACACACACACACACACACACGCTCCCCTTTCTGCATGGGTGGCTTATTATCTACCTCCTGATAAGGTTAATTCCTGTGGGATAACGAAATGTCTTGAAGTCTTTATGAGCGAGATAGAAGAACGCATGGCGAGAAAAAGCAAAGAAAAAAAAAATACCTGTAACAGTCAAATTATTTTTCCCCAATTCTCTACGGCATCTGATAGTCTGCTTCTAATTAAGTTGTGTCTTGCAAGATGAATGCGTCACTGTTTAGGTATTAAACCACTAGGAGTGTCTATTGTATATTACTGTTTGTTTGGGTTCGTGGAATGAACCCGTGGCATCAATTTCAAATGTAAATCAAGTTACAGGTTTGGGATAATAACTTCTTTCTTTAAGGTGCTTTAATGATTTAAATTACCCGAAACCTAAATACATTGAAGCACGCTGCTTAACCTTGCATTAACTGTTATTTTTGGGCCGTTTTTTTACGTCTATCAGCTGCGGTGAAAAACAGCTGCAGAAAGCTCCAGCAGCTGGTGACTAATGGTGTCTGCTCGGTGTGAGCAGGTAGCGTACAGGTAAAGTAGGGTTTTACAGTTTTCTTTTTTGGTCCTCCATCTAAAAACTATACGAGAGCGAACCAAAACAGTAAAGTTGCAGGCCGGACAGCTATAATAAGCCATATATAACGCTCCATAAAGCTGAGAGGAGCTGCAGAGTCGGGTTTAAAACTCTCTGTTGGTTTTCCACTACAGAAAACATCACATGGTCGTTTCCTCCATTGTTACTATACAAAGCTATATTGGTTATAGATGCACACACACACATATATATATGGTGATGTGTTTATGTGCAAAAACATCATTGTGTTGGTGGACAGGGACGTCCTAAAACAATTGATAAGCAATAATTGCTCTCTTTTTCCGTTTAAACTCGGACTGCAAAAAAACTGAAATCTTAACGGGTGAAAATATCTTCTAATTGGTAGAATTAGTCCAGCATCGAGTAGAATGATCTTATTTCACTGACAGGTAATTAAACTTTTTTTCAAGTTTGTAGTTTTTTTTTCTTGATTTTAGTTTATTTCATCCTTTTTTTTCATTGTTATCAAATTAAACCAAATCACATATAATCAATCATCTGCCAGTGGAATTAGATAATTCTACTCAATATTGGATTAATTGTATTTCAAACAAGATGTCTCCACCTGTTTTCAGCGTGTAGGTTACAGTGTTTTCCGTGCATCCACAGACGCTGGATAGAAGGTCACGCTGCCATGGCTGCCATAATGGCTCTGTGACAGCTTCTCGTCCGCTCCAAGTGAATGGGTATTGATTCCTGTTGTTCGCTGTGTTTACATATGGTGGAAGATGGTTATAGACCCGGCTGTGTGTTGACAGCTGGTGATTGCAGGCTTCCGGGCTCATCAGGCGTGTGGCCTGATCTTCCGCGGACGTGGACTCGGATTTTTCCAATTTGCACATATCGGCTCAGGACGTGGGACGCGGACACTTAATTGTCGTTATGGGCAAGTTACCCGCGAAGGTGACGACAAATCAGCCCGTTCCCCACAGGCACTGACACCAGATACTCCAAAAAAACCCACATAATTACGCCTTTGATGGTTTTCTCTAGTACTCATATACCTTCTGTGTCCATGTGAAAGCACATTTTGCGATAGTGTTGATAAGGTTGCTATTTCATTATTATGCACTGCAATATCTACAGCTGCAAATGCACTATGTTGGTGTTGTGAATCCCCCCAGGCCTTTTGTGGTCTTTCATTAGGGTTAATGCAACTATCGCTGATGCTGTGACCTTCTATACTATCCTCTTTTCTTTAGGTGGGGGGCCTATGGCGTTCTGCTTCCATTTACAGTAATATTCATGCACCTTCGTGTTGCGATGAAACCTGGAGTTCTCATTGATTTAATGGAACCGCCTCTCAATCCCCCCCCAATAAAAGCGAGGCCTGGGCGTATTTCAGACGATCTGCGGGGCTTATTTAAAGGGTCGGGGGCACAAGATGCCGTCTTCCTCCGCAGGGCGACGCGTCCCACTGATAATTATCCTACGGGCTCTGCACAACAATCCAACATGTTCCGCTCCACGGTGAGCTGCCTGTGGATTCTCTCCAGCTGTAATCCATGATTCTTCTGTCTTTAGGGGATTATAGGGGGGGGGTGGTTCAGTGTCTGACTGCAGGAGGTTCTGCTGTGGAGGATTAATTAAAGGGGCCGTGGACAACAAGAGGATGAGATTTACCACATCTACATCAGCATTATTGTCAATAGCCAAAATAATCTGTTGTACATTTCCTAGAGAAAAAGCAGTAGACTGTGGATGCCTATTTTTGGGGGGGGGAGTGAGGACATGATCTCGCTTGCTTGGTTATTTCAGGATAATTTCCTGTGTAATTTATTGTTTCTGGAACACATCTTTTTCTGCGCACTTAGGTGTCTTGGCAGCGAAACACCACGATTGGAAAACGTTGCTTTATTTTCCCAAACAGCATTTGAGTTTGTTTTTTGTGTGTGTGTGTGTGTGTGTGTCGTGCGAGGTGCCAACTTGTGCATGTCACACAATCTGTCGCGAATGGTCATTTTATTTTGTTATTCATGTGTTTATCGTTGTTCCTGGCTGTCGAGAGTCAGCAGGTACAGTAGGTTTGCTCTTTTTAAAAGCTGCGGGACAAGCTTTTATGTGGATTTATCCCTCTCTACACTCAGGACATTAGATTCCACCCAATATGTCATCGGGCCTATAGCAGCAGGCCGTGCCAGGGCCTTCAGTGGCAGATCTTTAATAAAGAGCGAACCTCCCGGAGTGTTAGTTATGTTTCAGACGGGAGAGATCGGCGGTTCGAGGGTGTTGTAACAAACAGCCGTCCCCCCCCCCCCGCTCTCGGTGAGGGCTAAGCGGCGTGATGGATTAGGCGTGAGCGGTGTCCGCTGCTTTAATGGCAGGTCCAAGGCAGCCCGAGGAGATGGCTTTAATCATATTTGCCTCCTCATTACCCTCCCGTCTGCCGCCTTAGTGCTGCACTGGGATATCAATGGCAGCCAACGCGCCCCCCCCCCCCTCCACACCCCCCGTCCCATACAAGTACAACACACCACCGCCAAAGACGATACACCACTCCGGCGCCCTTTTGACTTCCTGTTTACAGGCCCGTGTTGATGTCAAAAATAGCCACTCTGTCAGAACCTGTACACACGCTGAATTACCTTGACGGATTGCGGTATGAATGTTGTGTAAATGCCACCGAAATTGTGTAAAGCGTTAATAACTCGCCCCGCGAGGGCCGAGCGGCGGCTTCTCCGTAATGAGCGGAGTTAGTGACCTTGAGGATGGCGTGTTGGGGATAGACAGCTGGTTCTTATCTCCGAGGAGACCCGCTGGAAGTCTGCTGCGTGACAGCGATGCCTATCACTCATTTAGCCGCGACCTCGTCCTCCTTCAACAACTTCTCAACAAAACGCGTCCTCGCAGCGCCGGGTAAAGACAGGACTGCCCACTCATAACTTCAACGTAGGGTCACGTAACTGCAGAGCTGGTGATAGTGATATTATTATCCTGAAAAGTCTGAAAAATAATTAATATTCTTTTATTTAAACTGTAAATGCATTCCTTTTTTGCATGGGACTAGTATTATCCAAAGACCTCATTTGATGAACCCCCCATAGACTGAGTCTGCATAGGATAAGTATTTTACATTTTCCCACATTATTCCCTTGGATATGTGCTGAAAACATGACAGGTTTCAAACTTTTAGCCCAGAGTATTTTCTCTGAGTGACCTCAATATATTCCTGTGATGGAAACGTTGGACAGCGTGACACAGAGTGACTGTTTGGACTGGATTAATACACCACATATCAGAGACATGGCAGATTTATACAGAATTAAGATCAGACATCAACCGAGCCCCCCCAGGTAATACTGATCCAGTGTGAACAGGACTGATCCACTTTCTGCAGCAGAATGTAGTGGTAATGCAACAAAAAGCTAAAGAACTTCACCTGTATAGTCCTGAGTCAGTTGGCAATTAGCAAGGAATAATGAATAAAGGAATATGTAATTTGAAGAGGAAATTCAGCTTTAAAATCCTGTCAGACGGATCAGTTATGGTTATTTGTTCAATTCAAACATTAGTGAAATTTGAAAATTGCGCAATTAAACTAAATATTTTAAGTTTTGCACAGTAAGTTCGACTAACTAAAGCTATAATTTTACATTAAAACTAGTGATGCACGATATATCTGCCAACCGATATATATATCGGCCGATATGTCACGTTTTTTAACATATCGGTATCGGTCCGATGTCAACAAATTCTGGTCGATGTCAACAATTGGCAGAGTTAAACCGCTACAGTTAGTTGGGTCACTGTCTGCGTGTCTCTCGGCGACGCGCTAAGCTAGCTGGTCCTAGCATAAAATGCGCGGAATGTTGCTCCGGGGTGTCGGACGCCGTCCTGCCGCCTTCTCATCGCCGGCCGACGTCGCCGCCTTCGCGGAGCTCCATCGGGTCCGCTCCGCCGTACTTCCTCTAACCACATGACAGAGTTTTACAGTGAGCCTTACTTTAAATAAAGAGCACTGTTGTGCTTTTCAAATGTACAGTGTTTTTTCTGCTCTGTACTAAATTTGTGACACTACAGAAAACGTTTTTTCTCTACATATATCGATATCGGCAAATATCGGTATCGGCAGTGACTGCCGATATGTATATCGGATATCGATATCGGCTGAAATTTTCGGTGCATCCCTAATTAAAACTCTCTTGAAAATTGCTAATTGGAATCATGACAATAGAAAAGTTGAATTTCACCCTTTGACACACCATCCTGTTTGAGTGGAAGTGTGTAGGTCGCTTTCTCTGTTACGACACAACTCAAAATAAAACCCCTGTATCACTTAATTAAGCAACTCTTTAGTATTTATTCAGTGATTTTATCCCATAGGCTGCGGGGATGTTTTTGCTTTGCCTTTACTTCTCCCATATGAACTTAGTTAGTTCCATTAATTTGCTTCTGAAGTGACGGATCGGGGAGTGATCTGATTCAGTGGTGAAGCAACAGGACGTGGAGCTGCCAACACGTCCATCTGTTGCCTGTTGGGCTTCACTTCGCCATAAGTTGTGATTTGAGCATATTTTTTCTGGGGGGGGGGGGAAGCTACGCTTTCTAACAACCGTCCTCATTGTTTCGTGTAGTCGGTTTCCGGCAATGAATGAAACGTTTGCATAAACCGAGCGTATCTCGCCCACTCCCACGTCGAGAAAAGCCTTAACACTTGGAAAATGTAAGTAATTTAAGATAAGTTATAAGCACAGCGTGTGATTGATTTACAATTAATCAAGATTAATCTACACGAGTCACTTTACTCTACACACACATCCTGCACCTTAAGTATGCATTAGCTATGTATGTGTACATGTGTGTATGTGCATATATATATGCAAATATGTAAAAATGTGTGTATGTGCATGTATGTATGTATATATGCTTTGCTTATGCATACTTTTTTCTTGCTCTTTATTACTATTTTTTCTCCATTCTTATGTCCATAATGCATACTGTGTATGCTGATCAACAAATTCTACGAATTTTGTACATAGTGTTGTGTATTTTTATTTTTTATAGCTTTTCTTTTTTTTTCTTTTTCGTTACTCTGTACGCTGCAGGGGGGGATCAATAAAGTCCTATCTTATCTTATCTTATCTTAAGATAAACTGGAACTCATGTGGTTATATACACAGATGTATAGTTGTACATGTGTTAAAATGTATAATAATCGATTTACAGTTCATGACATGTTGCTGGGGCTAATGAAAGGTTTGTCGTACTTGTTGTATTGGTTATAATTTATATATTATAATAAAGACTACTGTAGGTTGCTTTGTCCTCTGCCGCATCTCTGATTGGAACTCTATCGCCTGTCAAACGTGTTCGGTTCCCTCTATTATCTCATTCTTTCAGGCCCCCCTTTCATTTTGTGGTCTTTTTAAAGAGGAAAAAGAAAAATGAAATGTCTCCCCGCTTGTTGCTATGAGCAATATGAGGGGGCTAATTGCATTTCCAGCAACCTTGTTAATGACAATGTTGTAATAGCTTTCAGCTATTATTGAATTGACTTTCAACATTGCCATTTTAGTTTACACAACTGCCATTTGCTTAAAAGCTTTGCCTCTTTACTTCTGGACAAGCTGGCACGGTTTAATATGTGCATGTGATAACAGGTTTAATGCTGTGAATAAAATGAGTTTCCAGAAGACTCCATGGGGGCACATTTTCGAGTGTTTTTTGGCTTTCGCAGCGCATGTTATTATGTGAAGTGTGCAGGTGTCACAGGTGTTTGTCAATGGAAATTGTACTTTGAGGGGGAATGAAAAACCTGAAAAGAAAATACAGCTCCGTGCTTTAGAAGATGTTTTTTTTTTTTTTTTTATTGTCACACAGTGTGAGATTTAATTCATTTACCATAAAGTTTATTTAAATTTAGTGCAGCCATGACATGCAGAATTCAGCACAATAGCATTTATGCTACTATTAATGTAAAATATATTAAAAGTAATCATTCTGTGCCCACCATAAATAACACACACACACACACACACCTCATTCCCTTTGTCTGAGTGTGTGCCAGCGTTTGCGTTCACAGAAACCGGCTTCACAAGAACCTTAAATCAACTCCATCAAATGAATGAGCAAAGTTCATCGCAATAAACCTTGAAAAGGAGCTGAGATCACACTGCAGTAATGACTATTTTTATCCCTCTTTTGACACTTCAAGACGAACCTGAGGTTCACACACTCGCCTCTCTCATCCGACGTTACTCATTATTATTATTTTATACTGATTATTGATGAAAGAGGAGAAAAAAAAAATGCTCTTGCTGTTAATATTTGCACAGGAACTGTATATTTTTGTCATTATTTTTAACTGATTAACCTGAAAGGCTGTGAAATATTACTGCGATTTGAAATGTGCATAAAAATTGAAGGCTTTTAAAGTACCGTAAATTCTGGACTATAAAGGGCACCTGCATATAAACCGCATCCGCTCTATTTAAAAAAATAAAAATATAAATAAAAAAATTTTAAGTTCTGGCCATGTTCTGGTTCATGTCCCCTGAGGCTTTCCTCGACTTTGGGCATTGCACAAGCTCTTTTCAGACTCATTGATGGTTTCCTTCCTATATAGCGAGATCGATGGCCTTCAACGTAAAACTCGCATCATACGAACTTCTTCGTGTGGGTTCCATGATGAAGGGGTGAGGATTTGAAAAGATAGAGTTTGACAGGATTGGTAATTTGTCGTCCTTCTATCCGCTTCTACCAACTTATTTCTGCTAAAGAGGAACTAGCGTATTCTTCTTGAACTAACGTATTCTTCTTTGCATTTATTTCATCGTAGTTTTGATTCGAATTCCGGTTAAAGTGCCCCTAGTGGTGGAAAAAAACCTGCAGAATAGCCGCACCTTTGTATGAGCCGCATGGTTCAAAACCTATGAAAAAAGTAGCGGCTTATAGTCCAGAATTTACGGTAGTTTAAAGTAAGTATTGGCTTTGTTGTGAGTGTATACTGTTCTGTATGGTGCTTGTGTGTGTGTGTGTGTGTGTGTGTGTGTGTGTGATTGACAGCGGTTCCTGTCGGGTGTGACAGTGTGACAGAGCGTCCTGATCCCTCGTCTGGCCCCTGCACCGCAGCGTTTTCTCCTTCCCATCCTTGCATCTCTCCGCGTACATCTTCCTCTTCCGATACGTCTCCGTCTTTCCCTAACTTCTCCCGTCTTTCCCATCATCCTCGGCGTCCTTCGTCTTAGCTAGCCTGATATCTCATCTCGTTGCTCAGCCCCTTGTCACCTCGGGGAAGCTGGAGAGAACTGATGATTCCCTCTTAAACCATGTTGGTGTTTTATCTGAGTGAAGCTGGGGCTGAGAGAGAAATATTTGATTGTCAGGACACAACAGGGGTCCACCGTTTTTTTTGTTGTTGTGTTTTTTTCCCCGAGATCACAAAATGGTGCGTCCGAGCTTCGCTTGATCTGTGTTTGTCGAGCTGTTTGTCTGGCCCGCTCCCTTCTTTCCGACCGACTGGCCATTCTTTCCACACGCTGGGCGATTTCAGGCTTGGCTGATAGAATGATGGGGCCTCAGATGTGTCCAGGTCTGGAGCCAGATTCATCCTGCTGCATCCGACTGTCGGATCTGACGTCTCCTCACAAAATACAAGTATGCTGCAGAGCGATCACATGGAGACCACCGGGCGTTGTGATTGGCCAGTCAGGGTTTTGTTGAGGTGTGTGTTTTTTTCCGCTTTATATTTTTAATGCTGCAAAAATAAGATGTTTATTGCTTGCTATTAAGTCTTGCATGCATTATATCATATATAGGAGTTTTACCTTGTACGATGTGAGGGTGTAAGGACAGGGGATGTTGTGTTGCTTTTGTACAAACTGTAAAGCCCATTGGGGCAAATCTGTGATTTGTGATTCTGGGCTTTACAAATACATTGGATTGAATTGCATTGAAATTATGAACATTATCTTCACTCCTCATTACAGAATAGAGGATGCACTTGCTTAAAATGTCCATTAGAGATGCATTATTGCAAGTTCTGGGTTCAAACTTTCCCACTTTTTCCCCTTTATCATGCAGCCTTACGATGTGAGAACGAATGCAAAGGTATTCTGACAATCATATTAGATGTAATGATGAACTCTAAAAGATGAATTCCTGTACCCGGCATACCTGTACAGAAAGCTGCACAGCTATGCCTTGACATAAAAAAACCAGCTAAATCTGGCTTAAGCGGTCAAAAGGCCTGGGCGTCACGTCACCCTGCTTCCAGCCTGGGGAAGTGTCCTCGCTGCTGAATTACACATTCAGGTGGTAGCCAGCGCGGCCCTCAGGCTGTTGTACAGCTGTTTTTTTTCATGATCTGCTACATCCACAAGTGATTTATAGAGGCTTAAAGGACAAAAACTATATTGTGTTTGGTTTCGTAAACGTCTGTCTGTTATTAACCGCTCTGTTTGTAGTGATCAAAAACACCTTTTTCTCCACAGTGGTTCCATCAGGCCGCGTAGTGCATCCCTCTGAGTGGACTGGCCTCCATTAGCCTGCGAGCGTTGACCCAATTTGACCCTGTACGTGCGATTTGACTCGGCCGCTTCGCAGATTTTTTTCGAACTCGCGTGAAAATTGCACTTGATTGCCTGGCGAATCACACGCGGCAGAATGCTGATATATATATATATATATATATATATATATATATATATATATATATATATATATATATATATATATATATATATATATATATATATATATATATATATATATATATATATATATATATATATATATATATATCGGCACACGCGGTTTCCACCAGATTGGTGTCACATCCTCCAGCGTCCCAGAAAACAAACTGAGATAAATAAATGAGTGAATATGGATAAATTGTCGCCTCAAGCGCAAGGAAAAGCAAGGACAAGCAGCTCTCAGCGCAACATGAATATATTTTTTTCATTATGACGGAATGTATTGAAATTATGTTTTCAATCATAGGTTTCCATTCAAGTTAGAGAAAAAGTAAATTATAAATACTTAATTATCCCTATTTATTGGCTGAAACCGTAGTGCATGAATCACTTGCAGCCATGCTGTCATATTGGTTTCTAAAGGTGTTAAGCATTTATTTGAGTTTCTATACATCAAGGAAAAAAAAGTGCAAGCAGAAATACACAATATTATCTAGTTGTGTTCAATGATTAATGTGTTCCTTAACTATTTTGCTTATAATATTTTCCACCGTAATGCTGACTGCATGACACCAAGTAGTAAAACACAACATAAATCAACAGCATCACGTACAATGACCTTAAATTGAATCAATGCCTTTTCATAATGAGTTTAATAAAAAAATAAATAAATATCCTAACTGTAGGATTTGTATCAGGGTTTATTGAGTTGCATAAATGTAATGTAAATCCATTATGCTTCAGAAATAAATAAATAAACCAAACACGGCTTTGTACTAATTTGTGATTTGCAAATTCAAAATATTCCAGACCAGGCCCATAAATCCACAGGTATGTTAATGTGGGATTGCACGAAGACAAAGAAACAAATCAGCCAGTTTTTAAAGTGTCCTTTTTTCCTTTTTTTTTTTTTTTTACGGATCCATCCACAGCGCCCGTCACCGGGAACGTTAACCTTTCCATATTCGTACTTTCTGTTTTTTTGAGACGCGGCCTAAAAGCTTTGACCTTCATACCTCACTGAAACGGCCAAGCTGTTCCAGCTCCTTTGTCATATGTTAAAAAAAGAAAGCGACCACTTGTTTAATGTCGGCATTATATTTAATTCCGAAATGTCCCACATAAGTATAAGCTCCTGACGTCCTGCAGCTATACGCTGAGTGCTCTGACTGAATGAATTGGGTGGAGATGCATAATCTAGCCGCGGGCCTGTGTAATTTCTCGTCTCATGCTCAAACCTTGTCTTTATTATTAATGTTTTATAGAGGAGTGCACCAAGGGTAGAGGGGGGGGGTGGAAGCGTGAAAATGTATTATGAATATTTGTGTGCAAACGACGGTAAACAATTATTAAAGCGATGCAACGCTTCTCATTCTCTGGAAGTAATTTCTTTGCGCTTCAGATGGGGAATCATTGCGTTGCGTATTGTTTTGTAATATTAGAAACCCGAGGTTTTAAAGTGCTGTTCACAAGAAGGTTCATTTCTTTGAGACGAACTACTTACCTCTGACTTTACTCAGCACATCTGACAATTACAGACGATATAGAAAGTAATTCTAACAGTAACGCCATCAAATAAAGGAGGAAGCTACATGTACTTACTGTAATGAACCTGTGGGTGAAGACAACATGCATAATTACATTCTAAAACCAAAAACAGAAGCCGACAGACGCGGAACACAACAGCATGGCGCACTATCAATTAATTTAATCATTTAGCAGGTAGCCGCGGCGGGAACGCAGCACAAATATTATGATGCACATGCACTAATAATAAGTAGATAGCAGCATATAATGGATGGAAAATAGTCTCTTTTTTACATTTCAAAGAAGAATGTTCCCATGATTAAACCTTCTGTTTCCAGCGGAGCGATGTAGATACAAGACAAGGTTCTAATCTATTTAAAACATTTTGTTGTGACATTTAAGCTGCGCGCGCGCGCGTGTGTGTGTGTGTGTGTGTGTGTGTGTGTGTGTGTAAGCTTCTTTAAGAGTTTTGTCCTCATGTGTGATGTGAAACTCAAAGTGAATATTGAATATCTTTCAGGATACGAAGCAGTGTTTTAGGAGTGTGTCATCAGAAAATATAAAAACATATATATATAAATAATAAAAAAATCTGTTATTAAGTAGAGTGGACACTCTTATTAGAGTTTTTACAAACAATATCTTTGATGGAGGCTGTTAGGTTTATGAAAAACCGCGCGCGGGATGAGGTTTTCGGGCTTTTCGAGGAGATTCGACAGTATTAGCGCGAGGGTTTTATACCTACATTATGTAAAATGGGCACTCTTAACTATTGTGTCTCTTTGAATGGCGTAATCAGACGAGCCGGAGCTGAGCCGCTCATCACGCGCGCGATTCACGGAGATAAAAATAATAAGTCTGTGTTTTGTAGTGTAACATAATCAAACGTTGACGAATCGCCGAGCGAGGACGCCACACTCTGCTGCTTTTGTTCTTGTAATCGCCTGCTTCCTCGTTTTCCCCCCTCGCTCTTTCATCCTCTCACTCGAGGATGTGTTGTTTGCGGTAAAGTCTGTAACGCCCGCCTTCCTTCGTTCGTCCGTTCGTTCGTGTCGGGGAAGCGATCGGGACGAGGTCGGGGGTCAGACGGGTCAAGTGTGGGAGACAAAAGGGAACGACGGAGGAAGCGGGAATAAAAGGTTAAAAAGGAGGATAAATAAAGCTCAGGTGTTTATTTGCTCTGAAGGAGGGAGACGGACACATGAGGAGTGAGGTTGATGAAAATGGAAGATAAGAATGTCAATAGATGATTCAGAGTTGTCTAGGAAGGATTTATCTTATCAGAGCTCCTTTTTTTTTTTCCTCCCTACAGAAGATGCTTTCTCGCTGACAGATTAATATTCACTTACACAATAGATCTTTCAAATCAGCTGTTAAAATGCATTCGTGTTTAACAGTTTGTCTTTGCTCCAGATATCGGGACAATGGGGACAGTGAGTGATGGGAATGAGGAAGGATTTTATTTATTATTTAATTTGTCATCAGCTCAAACATGGTTAAATCTCAGCGTGTTTCTGACTGATTAGAACGGATTATGACGAGGTTTTACGGACTTCCTGTTCCAGTGTTCCGTCTCAGTCTGGTGCTCTGACATCTGATCAGGAAGCATCTGCTGAAATCAGGATCGTGGGATTGATTACAATGATCCCGCTGAAAAGAAAAAGGAATATCGGCATATTATAGTCTATATTCATCTAGTAAGAGAGCATCGTTCTGCTTTAAGACAACGCAGGGGGCTGCATCAATGGGGGCATTTGTGGATTTTAAGTGTTATCAAATGACATTATGATTATGATGGTGGCACCGACTTTATTGTTTAAGGAGAATTAGTTGAATACCATTCCATCTATTTTATAGTGGAAATGTCCATTATTGGTTCTTCACTATTTAGAGATGGGGGGGGGGATCACGTCATAGGAGGCGGTGCATGTATCCATGGCAACAGCTGACACTCAGCTGACACCCAACAGCTGATCATGGATAATTCACAGGTGAACCTGGGAACAGCATCGGCTCCTGTTTTGTCAGCTTTTGCAGCCTGCAAAATGGAAAGGAGGAATGAATGGGAGGAGGGAAAGACACAAAACCTGCTTCCATGGCCAAGATACATGCATTTCCACCCGGGTATTTATTAATTTTGGGAAATACAATCAGGAAACCGCTGCTGATGCTGCAGCAGGAGTCGGGTCCTGTCGTCCACTGTGCTAGGTGACTGGTGGCGTTCCAATAATCCAACAGGCGACGTGAAGCTGACGTTGATGTGGATGCGGTCGGAGCCTCTGGGCTAACACACACACACACACACACACACACATGAAGCAGATTCCCACTTGTACAGCATGTCATTATTCTGGCCTCTACTAGCATGAATATCTACTTCATCTGTTCCTCACCACGGGCGCGTTATGCTTTAAATTAGGAAGGAGAACAATCATGGACAGATATAATATAATATAATTGGTGTAGATCTGGATGTTTAACCTGTTACAATAAGAAAAAAATGATATGATTTTTGTGCTTATAAAACATTAAATAATGTTTTTTCTATTAGTAAAACACAATGTAACTGTTACACTATCAATGAATATTTTCAATATTTGCATTATAAATACACTAAGAAAATAGTTTAATTTAATATCAGTCATAGGGTTGCAACAAACTACTAATTGGATATTTAATTTAGATTTTAGATCCTCAGTGTGATTTCTATGACAAATAATTTTGTTTTTTTCCTCCTGATGGAATTCAATTTCTTTTTATTTGTTTGCCTTCTATCTATATTTGCTATGTAACAGTAACAAATTATTTCTGACATTTCTGTACTCATCTCACATGTTTTACATAACCTTTATTATGATTTATAGCAAAAAAAATGAAAAATAAGCCTTGCATTTCCTGCATTTCTACACCAGCTAACATCTTGGATTAAGTGTCTAGTCTGGATTAGTTAGATTGAGTGTGGAACAGTTTCTCTGCTGAGCTCATTACTTCATCCTAGTGGAACTTACCGGAATACTTATGGTGCGTGATATGAGACATAAACATAATACTCGTTAATTAGTTATCATCACTGTCTTCCACATCCAAGGACTTATGGGAAAAAAAAAAACTTTTTCAGTTGCACCGCTGAATTAAATAATGAGTATTATGTTTCATCACACGCCATAAGCACCAGCACCAAACAAAGGAAAAAATAACACAGAGAAGTGTCATCATTATTATTCTCTGGCAAAGTGTTGCTGCACTGAAATAGAGATTTCCCTTAAACGTGGGCCGAGTGTGGAGCTGGGCGGGAGCGGGGCGTGCCTACGCATCGCCGGGGGTCACGCGGCGTGGCGCCAGGAGCCAGAAGTGCGGCTCACATGAAGTTTTAATGGCCTGCGTGAAGAAGGAAGAAAAAAAAAACACTCCCTGCTAGTACTTTGTGTCACGCGGCGCCATGCGCCCGGCCTTGATAACAGTTGGTTAATGGGTAATGTGCCACACAAGAGTGATGCTGCACTTTCTGTTTTCATTTTGTTGCTGTAGTGCAGTATTTAATCCAGCCGAACCCTTTGTGCTCACAAAATAAATGCTTTCCATTTTCATTAATAGACAACTCATTAGTGCGTAATGAGCAAGAAGGCAGCGCTCCCCGCTCTCTCCCCGCGTGCGGCGCGCGGCGCGTGAGCACGCGCTACGGTCGGCTAATTAAAACCTAGCACTGTGTCCTGTCTCCTCGTGTTCTGCTCGGGAAAAAGAGCACAGGGATTCGCGGCGTTGGCTTCATGAATCACGGCGTGTGAGTGTCGCATACCGGAGGAGGCTGTTTGTGTACGTATAGCATCCCCACAACAACCCCCACATACATAATCCAAACTGGTAATTGCAACAAGGGCAATTAAAAGTTTTATGTGCAGTGCGTACATGTTTTTTTCCTTAGTCTCTTATGAATGGGATGTAGTCCTTTGAATAAGTGACATTCTAACAGGGGTAAAGACGATCATTCTAAAAGACCTTCTATTATGTTCCATTGCCTGCACTTTATGTTTGTGGAATGTGAGATAGAATTTAGTGGAAACTAGGCGAAACAATTAAGTCCCATCAACTTGGAGTTTGAGTCGCCAGTTGTTTGAACACACACACACACACACACACACACACACATTGAAATGTAATGATTAAAGGCAGTGACAGGCCGCCTCTATCCGCCTGGATGATGGATTTTGTCCGTCAGTGAACTTTTCATCAGCACAGCAATTTCAGAGCTTCCTGCTAAAGGTGACATCTTCCTGTTGCCTCCAATAACCTGTTGTCACTTGTTAAATAACAGTGGTGTGAAGCTACTTTTTTCTTTTTTTTTTTTTTTTTTTTTGCTGAAAAAGATGTGGAGTGTAATGGGAGGTAATTTCCCGAGAAGAGAAGATTGGCCACTTAACGACGCAGGAAATGTACAAATGTACGCCACCCGTGTGCAGTGTGCGTGTAGGACTTTTTTTTTTTTTTTAGCGGGTACAGTGTTTTTTTTTTTTTTTTGGGGGGGGGGGGGTTGACGCGTGTTTAAGCAGAACATGTTTGATTGAAAATTAGATTTTCGTCCGTATCACGTATGATTTATTCCGCTCGTCCAGTAATCCTCAGCCATTAACCCGCGGGTCAACGGCCACGACTGACTGGTGTCACCATCCATCACGGAGCCGGCGTCTTTAGTTGCTAACGTTAAATGATGGGCTGTCAACGTCCACCAGGGACCGTGGTTAGGAGCGTTAACAGCTACAGTGTTTGGAATTTATCCTAATTACATTATAGTGATGATATATCAATAACGGTTAATCATCCAGCGACAGTTGCATTCGTTTCCACACTTTACTGCAAAACAGCCAGGCTCCATGTGTGCAGACTAAGAATACTCATAATTATATAGTCAAACATGCGTTCTCGGAGCACCTTCCAGTGATGATCTTTCAGTCCCGATGATTAGCCCTAACGACTCCCCTACTTCATGATGGGGGGGTGAGATCGAACTCCAATTTCTGGCGGTAATTAAAACTGTTCCCGCAGTGGACTGCTGGAAGGCCACAACTTTAGGGGGTCAATAGGAGACAGGTTTCCGATAGCGCTCTAATTCAATCAGTCTGGATGTATAGTGTATGTAAAAAAGGTCAGGGAGTGATTTCTCACCTGTGGGCCTGGCTGCTTATCGCCTGCCATGGGCGTTTTTGTACTTTTCCATGAACACTGTTGGTTGATTTTATCTAAAATGGATGTGGCTCAGGAGGAAGTGGCGGTTTCCTCTTAATCACAGGGTTGTCGGTTTGATTCCTTGGCCTTATCTTACTATATTATATTATAAGTGCAGTTCATTTACCATCTAAAACATGTGCTCATTTCGCAAACCGATTTTTTAGTTGTGTTCACATTATCGGCCTGTGTGCTGAGTTTGAAATAACCCCAGGGCTTCTGAGGACCTCTGAAAATTCATCTGCAACATTTCTTTTTTTTTCCGAGGGAACGAGGGCAAGCGATCGGGAAAAACGAGCCTGCTTTTCCATTTTCAAGCCAGAATTTGTAGCCGGACGAATGAAATGTAAATGTGATTTATGTTACATGTTTAAGGATGCAGCCCAGCCCTCAGAAACAGCTGGTCTACAGCGTGTGTGTGTGTGTGTGTGTGTGAGTGACCCAGCTGTCCTCACATCAACACACTCTGTGGGTCATTGTGCAGAGGGATAATAGAGTTTATGACAAGGTGAGGAGGCAGGAAGGAGAAGATCTCACCTTTATCATTTCACCAAATAATCACTAGAATCTAACACAGCATACAATTCAGTCACTGGTGTGGCAATTTGTCATTTAGACAGAAATGTAGACATAACTACCTCATTGGTTGCAGTAAATAAAAAAAAACCTCATATAAGACAAAGGCAGCCTTGTAATGTTTTTCATGTTTTGATGCTCACATGTGACAGATGGTGCAAACTGTGCAAAAAAAGGGGCTGACAAACAAAAATTTACAATGATACCGACAATAAGTCATGGTGTAAAGTGTTTCCCTTTTAAACTTATACAACACAGCACTTTTTCTGCAGTTTGTTTGTGGTATTAGTCATATGGGCACTTTGGAGTATCAAATATCAAATATACTTGCATTTATTTTAAGTAATATATAATTGTATATACACACTTATACCCAAAATTATTCATACACCTATCAAATACAAGGGATTTCCTGATTTTTTTCACTTAAAAATTAGTATTTCACCTGCCAGGAGCTTTCTATATCATATTCATTTGTTGGATGTGATTTTTTTGTCTTCACTCCGTTTATTTACACATTCTAACGAAACACAAATCAATTATGGTTTGTGTCCTATTTAAGTAAAAACTGAAGTGAAATACTAATTTGTAAGTGAATATTTGACATGATTGTATTTGTATGAATAATTTTGGGCTTAAATGTGTGTATATATATAAATTTATATATAAATAGAGAGATAAATAGTGTTTTAGGGAAAAGCTGCAAACTTGTGTGTGTGTGTATATATATATATATATATATATATATGTGTGTGTGTGTGTGTGTGTTTGTATGTGTATATATGGTGTTTCACTTTTAAATTAGTTGTTCAAGAGGTTCACTTTTTCAGCATTTCTTTCTCACGTGCTGCTCACAGTATCCATGGCAACCATAGGAGCCACACCAGGAGAGCAGTGCACTGATACCAGTGAACAAAGGTGCTTAAAACATAAGGGCTGAGGCAACTCAGGCTTCAGAGCTTGTTTAAAACATGGCAGGTGGGCAGAGTTTGTGGCAACTGCTGTGTGTGTGTGTGTGTGTGTGTGTGTGTGTGAGGCTCACACACACACACACACGCTTCTCTTTGTCTATGATCTTTCTTCAGATCCAAACTCGTTTCCTGTGTATGTCAGTTATGAGCTGGCCTTACATGGAAGAATCTCTATCTACTGCAGTGGGTAAAAAAAAAAAGTGTGTATACAGACGATTTCAAGTTGACAACTTCTCATGTCTTGATATTTAAGTTTTCTGTTTATGTGTAGTCCGTGTAAGATGTTGTTAGGAGCAATAGATGTGATCTTAATGGCCAGTGAATGTTATGGACATCACCACAGATTTTCTGTAACCACGCTTGACTTATTTGAACAAGTGCTTTGGTATGTGTTCGCCTCTCGTCTTGTTTCCCGTCCAAACTATAAATTGTATTACATTAAAGGGGTAGTTCACTTTTAGAAGTTGCTCATTGTCATTGTCTTTATTTCGATACTAGATGTCTCCAGATGCTCAGCTTTTACAGTGTGGCTAATGGTATTTTTCGGACATCCTGCACATTCACTACGAGATGAAACGTGTGATGAGAGTGTAAAATCACAATAATCGGATTACAATTACATTAAACTTCAGGAATTTGAACTACGAATTTGAACTACGAAGTGTAATAATAGCAGGCTACACGCTTGACTTACTTGAACAGGTGCTTTGGTATGTGTTCGCCTCTCGTCTTGTTTCCCGTCCAAACTATAAATTGTATTACATTAAAGGGGTAGTTCACTTTTAGAAGATGCTCAGCTTTTACAGTGTGGCTAATGGTATTTTTCGGACATCCTGCACATTCACTACGAGATGAAACAATAAGTGTAAAATCACAATAATCTGATTACAGTTGCAATAAACTTAAAGCATGTGTGAGTATGAAGAATTTTCAGGAATTTGAACTACTAAGTGTAATAATAGCAGGCTACACGCTTGACTTACTTCAAAAGGTGCTTTTATACTATAAATTGTATTACATTAAAGAGGTAGTTCACTTTTGAGAAGTTGCTCATCGTCACGATTTCCAAATTTAGTCTTTATTTCGATACTAGATGTCTTCAGATATCTAGATATAGAATAAGAGCCACAGGCTGCTCAGCTTTTACAGTGTGGCTAATGGTATTTTTCGGACGTCCTGCACATTCTCTACGAGATGTAGTGTAAAAATCACAATAATCTGATTACAATTACAATAAACTTAAAGCATGTGTGAGTATGAAGAACTTTCAGGAATCTGAACTGCTAAGTGTAATAATAGCATGCTACATATTTGTGTCAGTCTTTCTCTCTTTCTGTGATATTGAGAAGCAACAGTTGGCTGATGCTTATTTCCCTTTAGTTGCTGAATTTATCTTTAAAAGCGTAGCCCCCTCAGTGTCTCTGGGGGCGTGCTGTTGGACCGCCTTATTTTAACCAGGCTTGTGTGTATCCACGGGGTGGGAAACTCGTATTGACATACACGCCCTACTTTACATAATAGCCCACTCAAACCCACAGGAGTGCCGCTGTGGGTGAATGGGCACATCAAAAAACGGCACTCACACATTCACTGCAAATTAGTCTCCAAATCCATATAAGCCGCTGATAGCGGGGGTTGGGGGGGGACGCGGGGATCAATGACAGAGGTTTTCTTTACCTCGCCGAACAGCGTGTGCGCTGACGCCAATCAGCACGCCGTCTCCGCTGCAACCCGCCGCCTCCTGGAGAGGGGAGACGGGTTCTTATCCTGATGAGTTATCATCCAGCAGGCGCGTGTTTCTTATGTTTTGTGTCTTAAAGGAGTTTTGGAGAGCAGCCCCCCCCCCAAAAAAACACTCCAAATATTCTCAGAGACGGAGGCTGGGTGCCCTGCTGTTTACCCCAGGTTACACAGGGGCGGGTAATTCATCCGTCATCTAATTTATGTCAGGATAGTTAAGCTATTAAGTCATAACTGTTCTATTTTCCACATTTACTGGGTTAATACACAGTTACTGGGTTTAACTCAAATTAAAGGGGTCATATCATGTTTTTGTGTTGTTGTGTGTGTGTGTGGTTTTGCATCATTTATATTAAATTCAGAAGTTTTATTGATGGTAAAAGTTATTTAAAAAAAAAAAAAAAAGTACTGTAACATGTGTCAAATGCTCTCGGCGAATCAAAACTCTCCAAAACGCTCAGTTTCAGTGGTGAGAAGATTCTTAAAGAGACAGGAACTAAATTACATTTTTCAAAAGCCTGAACTACAGGGCTACACAAAGGGATATTAAATATAATTTTATAATATATACATAATACAACATTACATTTAATTCATATCGAAACATAATAATCTGTTATAATATCATAATTATGTCTCTTGCTGTATTAATTAATAATTAAGGTATTTCTCAGTATATACCAAATGTAAAAAACTCAAAATGTTGACTTGAAATCATCTTTGCAGTACATTGCCTTTATTTCTACTTTGAGTGAGGATTAAAAAAAAAAAAAGTAATTATCTCAATAATGTGTAGTTAATTTACTTTTCTAAGATATTTATTCTGCCGAGTTGAACATCAGGTTTAGTGTTTGCTATGATAAGTGATTATTATGTCTCGTGAGGAGAGTTTGTTGTGAGGTGTTTTTTTGTCATAAGGGAAAGAACGTCCCTGCAGGAAATACACCTCCACCCGGTAGATTTGTGGTGGCTATTAAAGGGGAGACGAGTGTTTGGAGAGGACTGTGCTAATTGCCTCAGACTACCCTGAGTTCCACCTGTTAAATTCGCTTCGCTTTTGGACTCATTTTCTTTCGTGAGCCTTGTTCCAGCTGGACTGCGTAAATCGTTTTTACCCGTTCGACGGGTTCCCTCACACTGTGTTTGTAATTGATGTAATTAGAATTCTCTTCGGTGGCGACTCCTTTCTTTTTCTCCGTCTTTATTTCTTTTTTCAAATATATAATATTTGATAATCACCGGGAAACGCTCTTGCGCTCAAAAGGAGTGAGCTTTCACATTTCTTCTTCTTGACATCTATTTGTCTTTTTTCGACACATGACGAGAAGAAGTGGAACGGGAGCCGGCGATTGCGACGTGTCGGGTAATATTTCCTCTTCCTCCTGAAGATTCCAACAATGGGGACAAATCGTAAGCCTTTCGGGTGAGGAGGAAATGGACCACGGATTTTCTTTTAGTGATAAGCTTGACTGCGCCGGGCTGTTAGAGTGCTCCGCTGACTAATTATTTGAAGCCTCCTCTCAGATTAGGGCAGACATGCAGAGCTTATGGACGGCCGCGTAGCCGACAATCAGACCATGTAATAACCGGAGGGCCAATATTTGCCCAAATCCACTGTAACACCTCGCAAAACAAAAGTGTGCAAAGCCCTAATGCTCGGTCCAATCCCACGCCACGCTGCCTTGATAAACGCGGACGCCGCCCCCACAACGGACGCCATCTTTACTCTGGCAATTAGGCAGAGCTTTCGGATTATCGCTTCCTCAGCGCAGCACACCACAAATCCACCCGGATTCAATTATTCCAGCTTTTTTTTGGGAGGGGGGGGACACATGGGCCGGCAGAGAAATGTTTTTTCTAGGTGTTTGGATTGCTGAAAATAAGGAGTTATTTGTTCTTTTTGTCTCATTGTTTTTTGTTTATTATTGCAACTCTGCAGGTCTATGGAATAAAAATCAAACGGCAGACTGTCCTGGTGATTGTTTAATGAGGACGATCATCTGGAATTTACAGGATTTTTCTCATTTAGGGGGGGGGAAATGATCTATATTCCTTCATCCAAGCAGCCTGAGTTTTTTACCCTTCTAAATCCCACAGTGCCAAATGCTGCCTTTCTGTCATGGACCCCCCCAGTAGTCTGCTGCCATCTGTATGAGGCAGCAGATGAAGACATGTGGAGGTGGGGGATGGTTGGATAACTTTATTAATGCAAAAACATGAACACATGCACAGACATGAGAAACAGGGGGAACTTTTACCGCCACTTTGGGTGTTTTTACTCATCGTTTTAACCAATGTGCATTAACCACACCTTTCACAGCTTTGGTAAATGATTCAAAATGGGTGGGGAAAAAAGTTTTGATGCAGACAGGTCTTACATTGGAATTAGCCTCATCCACGTCCACATGGAGGCTGGGGGGATGAGGCGGGTGGGTGGGCCAGGAGCGCGTCTCCTGGGCTCCGGGTAAGGAACCTAAAAGGCTTACTGAAAAGGATTCGCTCTGCTGTGTCTGGCTGCACCTGAACGGCATTATTCTGACTTATTAGGGAGCTCACTCAGGGTAAATAGTTTCTATGAGATCCAGGGGCTTTCAGAAGGGCCTGGAGACTCGAGGCATCCCCAGAACAAGTCGCTGTCATCGTTTGTTTTATTTTGTTTGCTATACAGCCACCTGTCAGCTCCTAACGCATTATCCTGTGTCTCCTCTCTTTTATCTGCAGATACCACGGTGTCATCACAGAAAGGTAAGACAGCACTCAATCACTCACCTGTGGATTCATTCCTGTTCACACGAGTGTGTGTGTGTGTATCGCTTCGTGTGTGTTCCTGTGCTCCGCTAATGAGATGAAAACCGTTTCATGGCGCCGTCGAAGTTGATTTGAAATTGAGTCATTGGCGTGTTTGCGCTACAGAACAATCCGTTTGATTACGGAGTCGATCCCTCACACCCACTGTCACCCAGACTGAATTACGCGCCGATGACAGACAGCCCACGGCCCGCGTCGCGTGTTCACACTAATCACGGCGCCTCCGCGCTTTCATGTGTATGTTAATGTGAAGGCTTTTTTTTTTTTGATTGTTTAGCATAGTGGATCTTTGGGGAGAGGCGGGGGGGGTGTTTTGTGTTTTGTCAGGAACATACCTGTAGGCTCTTTTGATTTCAGCGAGAGTCAAACTGTCTGAACAGCTCCGGGGGGGGTCTCCTCCTGCAGCCTGCAGGCAGACGCCTCGTGGAGCCGCACGACTTCATATCTTGGGATACGGTAATGACAGAGAGGCCGTGTCACGCTCCGTAATTTGCAAAAAAAAAGCCAGAGCAGACAGTCGGCCTGGAGAACCCCCACTGGGTTTCTCTGAAACTTCTCCGGGTCCCCCCCCTGCTGCGCCTGTATTAATTTAGATGGGTGTTTTATACCGGCTATTAGTCAGAGCAGAACACACCCCAGGTGGAGATACACTGACACACACACACACACACATCCTGTGTATGTGGGGCCACGCCATGTACGATGCTGTCACACGGGCCTATAAAGGTAAGTGATGTGGGCTTTCCCGGGTTTTTTTTTTTTTTTTTTTTTGATGGATGTGGGTAGAGAGCGGAGGCCAGCCCTGCGTACATCACCCCACTCCACACGCCGCCAGGCTTTTCACGTTTCTGAACGAGAGGGAGATAAATAAGGCGGCGGGAAAACGGACGCTGAAATCCGACTTTTGTGCGTCCTGGACGTCTTCCTTCAGTAAGTCCGACTCCGGCGTGTTTTGATCGAGAAACGGCAACAGAGGAAAAAAAAAAAAAAAAAACACTCCGCCCTGTCCGTCTCTGTCCCGCTCGCCGAGACGGCGGTGGAGAAAAATCGCCCGCCAGGATTCACCCGCACACGCTGAGTTATAGACGGCTGTGCTGCTATGACAGGGCCATTGGTGAAGAGCCATGGGGCCTTGAGGCAAAGATAATGTACATAAAGCATGTGTTTGTGCGTGTGTGTGCATCTCTGAGAAACACTCCATGGATATGTGTGTGTGTGTGTGTGTGTGTGTGTTTTAGTGTATGCTCGAACATGAAAGATGGCGAACGCTGGATTTGTGTGTCTGCCCCCACAGTCTCAATCCGTCAATACTCAACTGTAGAGAGGTTGTTTGGTTAATCGCTGTGCGGTTAAATAACCTTTTTAGTGTTTTACCTCCACGATATCACGATTAATGCAAAACCTCCTCATAATGTGACCTTATTCTTTAATTCTTCTTCTGTGGAACATCCCCACTATCTGCTCTCCACCAACCACCACCACCACATCCTTTATCCAACACCCCCTAACAACCCCCCCTCCCTCCCCTCCCCTTTCTGCCAAATGAAGTATATTTATGGCACCTGTGCTGGAAAAACAGTCTCTGGGAGTCGTCCCTCTAATTTCATTTTCAAAATGCCAGCAATAAATTTATCAAATGGGCTGAATCGAATCGGAGTCGCACGCAGCGCCATCCGTCACGGGCTGTCCCTCAGGGGCCTGTGGGCGTACTTAAGCCGGCCAAAAACCTCTGCTGGCAGGAGGGGAAGACGGAGTGTGGGGAGGGGGGGGGTCCTGGTGGAAGAGGAAGCGGATGGATGCACTGCTACGACCAAACGATGAGTGTGCATATCTTTACGCACTTAAAAACGCGTATGCACAGGCACGTGTCGGCGCTAATTCTCCGGCACGCGGGAGGCTCACGCTGGAATTTTCATTTTTAGCGCACCCCCCCCCCCCCCCCCCCCCCCCCCGGTGTGGCGTGGTGAATCGATTAATGGCGACACAAGTTAATTGATTGTTTTGCCCCATTTTTTGTGCATTTGTAAATCCTGGTTCAAACACCACTTTGAGCTCCCGCCTCTGGGGAAAATAAAAGGGAAACTCTATTTTGTAATCAATGCTCTTATGAGAAATGAGATATAATATCAAAAACTTCAATTGACACCCTGAAAATTGTAATATATCAGACCTTTAAAGTTAGGCAATTTTCTGTTTGTCATGACAGTAACAACAACAGTAATGTCCTATTGTGTATGTCTGTACCCGAAGTATGTTTGCATGGGGAAAAGCAAGAAACTAACGTTTCTTAGTAGTCACTTTTCCTCCACTCGTCACTTTACTCCACACACACACTCACCTTAAGTGTGCATTAGCTATGTATGTGTACATGTGTGTATGTCCGTATACATATGCAAATATGTAACTATGTGTGTATGTGTATGTATGTAGGTATGTACGTGCATGTATGTATGTGTATATGCTTTGCTTATGCATACTTTTTTTCCTACTATTTATTATTATTTTTTCTATTCTTATGTCCATAATGCATACTGTGTATGCGGATCAACAAATTCTACGAATTTTGTACGTAGTGTTGTGTATTTTTATTTTTTATAGCTTTTATTTTCTTTTCTTTACTCTGTACGCTGCAGTAACAGACACATTTCCCCTTTGTGGGATCAATAAAGTCTTATCTTATCTAAACCTAATAATAAATTCATTGCATAATCAGTTCATGTAAAAAAAATTGACGTTAAAGCCGACTTGAAGTTGAACATTCCAGGTTCACACGCCCTCCCGTTTTGCGTCCCCCGACCTTTCGCCCCCTTTGGCCTCGCTCTCTAAGCTTTTCCCCCTTTTGTTTCACCCCCTCTTCCCGTCTTCCTCTTCCTCGTTTATCGGCGTGCAGGTTAAGCCGGGCGTGAGCGCGGGTAAAGCAGCTTAGCGCTAACAGGGCTAATGAAGTCAGGCCCTGTATTCCCTCTGACGGAGGAGGGGGGGGGGATCAGTGGCGCTACTCTGTGAAGCCTGTCAGCGTTTAATGATTAGATGAAACGTTCAGACGCCCCGCCACGAGGAGACAAGCGCGCTGATACGTGGTAATACCCCGGGTATCCTCTGATGTGGATCCGCAAACATTTATGCATGTGCACGCCCCCGCTGCACCCACACACACACACACACACATGCATGAACATGTGCATGCACACATATGCTCCTACTTCACAAAGGTGTTGACACGTGGCGTCAGTGGTACATACACAGCAAAGTGATTGAGATAAAAAAATGTTAAAAAATGGAATGACGGAGAGATTCAGAGAACAAGCAATCAGGCTATTGATTCCCACTGTGTGCCGGAAGGTGGAGGAGGAAAAAAAATAAAAGTAAAGCCGCATGAGAGAGAGAGATTTTCCACTCGCCCAGATGAGTAGATTGTAAACAACTGGAGATGCATCCCGCGGTCCCGCCGTGGTTTTTTCTCACCACAAAAAAAAGGCGTGATGGAGGATCAATCGAGAGGGCAGCCTCTTCTCCGAAACCCTTTTGAACGTTTAATCTGATTAATCTCAGATTAATTTGGAAATCCTATTAAATCATCCTCCCTCCGTACTGTAGCCATGCGCGGCGGCTTAACGGCGTGGTCTCGGTTTGTTTTGGGGATGTCGGCGAGCGTGTCAATGTCAAGCGGGAGAGGGTGTTTGCGTGCGTGTTTAGATGCTAAAACCGCAGGGAAAAAAAAAAACAGGGAACGGATTGGCAGAGGCAGCGGCCGGGTCAACAAGCTGCCTGTTGGTGAGAGTGAAAGGGTGCCGATGAGGGCCGGACGCCCCATTAGCCACGTATGCTAATTCACCTGTCAGCTCTCTCCCTTCCCCCCTTTCCCTGTCTAAATCTCTATCTCCGGACATCGCCCTCGTTACGTTTTTGTTCAATATCTTTCCCTTTCACTGCTAAATTGGAAACATATTCCGTCCTCACACCAGTAATTCCTCTCCCTCGTGGGAAAGTACCTGTTTAGCTACAGTTGAGGAATCTTAAGACACCGGATTTTAATGGAATGTATGTGCATTCCCGTCTGCGAGTTTCTCTCGGCGTGCAAAACCTCCTTAAAAGTAGATGGGGAAACTACAGTTTTATAATTACAGCAGGGTCACCATGAACAGCAGTAGACTATAGTGGACTTCTCTGCTCTGTGAGGATTGAGGACATCATGGTGTGACCTGGATGTATTTTCAGCTGTGCGACGTGTCTGCATCGGCCGTAACGGTTCCTACAGGCGGTACAAGACGTTGGAGGGAGGATTTGTTTGTAACTTTGCAAAAAGTAGAACGCGACCTGCGCGCGGGAGGAAGTCGCCTCCCACGTCTGCAAGTGCCGGAGGGGAAGGAGTCGTATGAAGTGTGTCATCGATGCTGTAACACGTGGTAAAACTGACTCTGGAAAGTAGTCTAGGCAGAAGTACTGCATAGTACTACATACTCTGAAGTATTTCTGCAGACTAACACGTTTATCGTGGACGAGCACTCGCTTTGATGGACACGTAGATGTAGTGATACTATTGCTTTAAAATGCTCTGGGAAGTAAATGTGATTAAATTTTGATATAACAATTCAAAGAAACAGTTTTTTATGTTTTTTTTTCAGCCAAAATAGTTAAATAAGTGAACAACCAGACCAGAGATGGGTTCTTAAAGGATTTTAAAAGACATTTTCCATCTCGGGTGGACATTAATGTGGAGAGGATCAAAACTAACTTTTCCCATATCTGGGCTTCTTAAGCAAGCACATTTTGTTTTAAAGCTTTTTTAGGTGCTATTTATTATCTGCTCTGTCTTTAAACACACAATAATAATAATAATAATAATAATGTATGGTAAGATGTTTAATTTAATTTAATTTTTTCCCACACACAGGGAACATTTAACGTTTCATACCTTCTCTTAATGATAATAATGAGTTTAAAGCTCCTTCTGGCAATGCAACACAAGTAAAGACATGTGAATAAATCTGTATATAACAAACTACTGAGTGTAAAGTCTACACATCCAGCGCGCGCCTTGTTCAGCCCAGCAGTTGCAAAGCTTAATTCTCAAAACTGGTAACTGATAATAACAACACTGTAATCCTCATGTGATCTGTTCAGCTATTAACAGCCTCATAAATCCAGCTGGAAAAAGCCTCGCTGACACCGTTTCCACATCAGAGTGTGATGAGTTTGCAGTGTTGTTCAGAGATAATAAACATTAAGTTGTCTATAAGCTAGGGTTTAAATTATTATGCGTGTGCGCCCCAGCCCGGGCTCACCAAGGAAGTAATGTAATTAGAACCTCACCCTGCTCCTTTGATGCTATCCTATCTATTTTTTTTTTATTCAGTTGATGAGGTGTTGGAAGTCGTGGTCATTATCTGAAAGCTGCCGCTACAGAAGCGACTTCTTAACGTCTGAAATTCTTCACGAGCAACGCATCCAATTTAGCCGTTTTTATTGAGCCGAACTCGTACCTTGCTGATACCGAAGTTGAGATAAACACACACACACACACACACACACACGCAGCGCCGACACAGGCCCCGGTTAAAGTAATAAATGTCACGGCATTAAATTTGGCCGAACGTGGCCCTGAACTCACCGTACACTCACAACCGGTCAGATTGAGTTGCTTCCATTTGTAGCTCCATGGTGTAAAAGTATTGTATACACCTTTAAAATGCAACGGCATTCACTATAAACTACACAACCATGTCTTCAAGAGTGATAATTATGAGTCTTGTAGCTCTATTATTAACAATAATATTGCAAAGACCCATCCAGTAATTACGATGCATTTTACAGAAAATGCTCTTTTCTATGTTAACATAGTACATATTCATAATTATAGTAATTACAACATGTAGACTACAACTTGTGCATCCTATTTTATTTCACAATTTATTTTATTCAAGCTAATTGGCTGCTAGATGCTTGAATTATTTCACTAGCCTTTTATTAAGTGAGCATGGAATACTTGTTTCTACATCAGTAGGTTACTTTTTGTGACTTTTGCTGACTTTGGGTGACAGGAATTAGATGGAAAACGCGATTCAATCGAACACAATCGATAACATTGGTTGAAATGGCTGAAAAATTTAAACAGTAAAAGACGTGCATCAACAATTTTTGGTCAAAATGACAAGGACTGTTCATTCTCAGCATGTAAAAGGTGTCTAATTCTAATTATCGTCAGTTCTGTTGCAGCAAACCACCTGGTGATAGCGTGCAAGGAAAAAGAGCGACAAGCCTTAAACACTTAAACAATAGCTAAGTGGGCGGCGGCAGCTTGCAGAACAGGACGATGCATCGCGTGAAATAATTTGGTTCACATCCAATGACTTCACTTAAAACACCGGCATCACATCGAATGCAAACAGGCTGGTTAACGGGCGAAAGTATATGTTCCCTTTCAGGTGTTTTCTTGCTCACTTTATTTAGTGTTTGGTTTATTTCAAATCCTGTTTTCATCCCGAACCCCACAGGGATGTTATTGTGAGCCATTATTTTTCCCATGTGAAGCCGCACAAAATTGCATTGTGTGATTTGCCTTTGAATTGAGGCATCAGGGGAGTGAGATCTTTAATTAGGAGAGAAATAATGGAACATTTAGCTGGCCAATGTGCCCATCTGTTGCCTGTTGAGATGGAGTAGGCCATAAGTTATGATTTAAGGATAACCAAAAATATATATATAAATGCTGTACCTGTGAGGGTTCCTGACTTTTATTCCAACATCTTTGTCATTCCATGCTGTTAATTCCCCCCAAAAAAATAAATGCTTCATTTGCATAAAGCAAGCATATATTTTTCCACTTCCTATGTTGATGTGAGTATTAACATTTAAAAATGTCTCTACTGTACATTTCATAGGTGAAAAAAATATGTGATTAATTTGTGATTAAATAGGAACAGTCATGCAATTAATCATGATTAAATATTTTAATTGGTGGACAATCCTGATTAAAATATATCAGCACAAATGCTTGTAGTCCTCTAATACTCCCTTTCCCATTCACAGTACAGTATATTAAATTGCACATGGCTGTCTGTCTGTGCAAGATGGAAGTGCATCACAAACCACTCTTGTAAAAGTCTTAAATTTACTTTTATCTATCTATAAAAGCAAGGAGCATCTGTGTATCTCCCTGACTGTTTGTCAGATCAACCTCAGCTTTCAGGTTATAGCTCGCACATGGCACAGTAGTGTGCATCCTTTTTTGTGGAATGTTTTTTTTTTTATATTCAAAACATGATTATCATTAAAAGTTAAAATCCCATCCCAATTACGTATCCTGCAGCGGCACTTTCATTACAGTGTCAAGCTTCGTATCACAGCGCTCCTCCTCATGTTGTTTCCCAGCACTTTCGTTACCATTCAAAGCTCAGTTTTCCCGTTTCTTCCTGCATCAATCCTGCAGCCAACGTAACAAACGTATTGTAATGTCAGAAACCATACGCTAAGACATGAGATGGTTATTCCTCATGCTCACTCATTCTACAAGATGCATTTGCAGACCCTCAGGAAATCCCAGCACTATCATCTAATAGAATAGGACAATATACCATACAGGAAAAGTAGGAAGTTAGAGTTCCATCATACATTTTAATTGGCCTATTAATGCAATTTCAAAACTGGTTTGTAAATTGACATCAGCACTTTTAACATGAATCGTAGCCCTTCTCTTACAATGAATGGATTTATATGTCTTATCTTAATGTACCTCCATGTCTTACCCAATGTACAATTGTGGAATTACCTCATTTGGCCAAATATGAAAAATCTATAGAAATAGGTTTACTAGGCATAGACTTACTACAGGCACTGCCCTAGTATAAATAAAAAAAAAGCATAAAGCCAGGTTGAATTTATCTTCAGCTTTTCATTCCAGCTTTTCATTCCAGCTCAACATTCTGTCTGGCATTGAGAGCAGCAACATTAACAGCAGCAGCTGCATTAGAAGCAACAGCAGCAGCAGCATTAGAAGCAGCAGCAGCAGCTGCAACAACAGCAGTAGCAGCATTAACAGCAGCTGCAGCATTAACAGCAGCAGCAGCAGCAGCAGCATTAACAGCAGCAGCTGCAGCAGCAGCATTAGCAGCAGCAGCAGCTGCAGCAGCATTAACAGCAGCATTAGAAGCAGCAGCAGCATTAGAAGCAGCAGCAAATAACAGCAGTGCTGGTGGCTTTCAGGCTCCCTTTTGTAGCAGTAATGAATCGTGAGAATGTGTGAACATGCCACGGTTCGGTTTCTGCCGCGTCCCGCTCATGCTTCGCTGGATCCCCCCTCCGTGACAGGAACTTCCTTTTCGACCTTTAATTTTCAAATTAAGCCGTGTGTGTGTTCTGTTGTTGAGATTGGTTATTAGGCATGATCTTGTCTGCGTCGCCTCACCCAAGCCGACTAATAAGGTCCAGCATATACAGGACTTAAATGCCACCAAAAGGCATTGTAGGTCCAGGGCGGACCCTGCCGCGAGCGTAATTGAAATCTCTGTGACAGGAGGACTGTTTAAAAAAAAAAGACATGGATGGTGAGTAGTGTCACCTACGTGTTTTTTTTTTTTTTTTTTTTTTTTTTTTTACCTGTGACAATCGGAGATTCTTTGTTATTGGTCCCGAGAGGCTGATAACGCATTTTGTTTGCACCCTAAACCCGGCAACATGAGCCAATTGAGTGTTCGCCAGAGATAAAGACTGAACCACACAAAGAGGGCCCCGGCAGACCCACATCTCCACTCATTAAGGTTGTCTGGGCATCGAAACATTTCTCAGGCGGGGGACAGGACGCGGAGAAAAGCACGGACAAGTGAAATGAAGGAAGAAAAAAAAGAATGGAGACAGAAGTAAACTGATCACCACTCTTTGTATAGAATCCTGTTCTTAAGCTCCAACAGCCAATTAGATCCGGGAAATGGCCGGTTCCCCTGACAGATGAACTTAATTTGATATTCTGTGTTCTGCTCAGCAGGGTGCGACGCTGATTGCGCTGGTGGTGGATGGAGTTTTTCAGGACATCCATATCGGCTAAATGTAATTGACTGTCACTACCCTGTCACCGTCGTGTCCCTTTTTTGTGTTATTTCTTGTAATCCCTGGTTTCCCTCCGGCTCCCTTCACACCTGCCCTTCTCCCAGTGATACCCCTCAGCCAATCAGCTCCTTGTCTGCTTCATCACCTGTTCCCGAATCCCTCCTCCTCCTCCTTTAGTTGCTCTTTGTTGGAGTTTTCTTTCCCTGCACGCCAGAACCTTGAGGATTATTCTTCAGTTCCTGTGCCTGCCGTCTTCTTGGCAACCGCCTGCTTCGCTCTGCTTGACATTGACTATGCAGAGATAGACTCAGGTTTATCATAACTGTTCTCACTTTTTGGTAGAGCCGTTCCGTTTAAAGGTTCGTCAAAGGAGTTTCTTGTAAGCAACTGGACTTTTTCTTGTAGCTTGAAGACCTTTCACCTTTCAGTTCTGGCCTGATGCTGGAAACCAGGAGCTTATATCTCTGGATCACAGTGTGAAACTGTAGACCACACCCTCATTCCGTAACAATGGTCGCATTTCAAGGTGTGAAGTGGAATGAGAGTCGTTGTGGTTACATGATCCAGAGACGGAGTCCTGCTCTCCTGGTGAAGAGGAGGTAAACTTCCCGGGATGAGATCTCAAAGCAGGATGGTATGTAGCATCGCCTGCATCGCCTGGATAATTCAAGCATGGTCCCGAATTCTTCGGTGGAAGCAGCAGAAATCCCTACGAAGCAAAAAGAAAACCTCTGCCGTGATCCAACAACGTGTTACCGTCGCGGGACTACCTGCTCCAAGTCACTTAGACGATCCATACGTCTCTGTCAGGTTCACAGACGACGGCGCCGCAGTCGCGCTCGGAGCTCAACGGGGCTGGCATTGCCGGGGAGGCGGGTGGCATATTGCACCCAGCGGGACGGCTCCTTATGTAGGCCTGCGCGGCGGAGGGATTTGGCCAGCGTGGATTAGCGCAGCAGGGCGAAACAGAGGGACAGACCCGCGGGGGGGTGGTGGTGGCGGCGGGGAGACGGAGAACATCAATCTTTGCTCGGCACCCGGAGACCTGGAAAAGACCGAGAAGGAGGAGTCGGAGAGTCTAGCACCAAACACCCAAACCTCGTGAAATCTGGAGCTAAATGAGCAACAAATCAAACATTAGATTCCACATTATCTTTTGAAATAGTTTTACCCCCTTTTCACACTTTTGGATTTCTCCTCAACGCTTAACAATGGCTATAAATGTGTGAGCGGGGACATTCCAAACGGCCGTATTGAGATAAACACATCGCCCGACTCCAGTCACACTAATTAAGCAGGCTTATTCCTTCTACAGTACAGTGCTGCCAAACCCTGTCAACTGCTCAAAGGCAAGTCACCACAGTAATGGCAGATGGGTATTTTCAAGCCAAACATAAATAAGAAAGTTGAAATGGTTAAAACGCGCATGCACACACACACACACACAAACTAACAAGCAAAGAAAGCAGAACCAGTTGCCTCTGACAGACTGCTGAGGACAACGTCTTTATTCTGCGCTCGGCCTGGTTCATTTTTTTTTTCTATCCGGGATGGATCCAGTTCAGGAGTTTATTAACAAACTTCAGATGCAAAGTCTGTTCGTTTTCTGACACCAAAGATGCCCAAGAAAATGAACCGGGGTCTGGACAAATTGGCATCATTCACACGAGTGCCATGGCAAGGAATACTCATGTACCCTCCAATGTCTTCCTTTCGCTCTTGTCTAGCATTTCTTTTTTCTTATACCACATGGGAAACACATTTAAACAAATAGTTTGCTAAGTGTGGTCTTCCCTTTGGGTTCAATAAGAGAATATAGTTTTATTAGGGGGGTATACAGAGAAAGAGAGGGACAGCGAGGAGGTGGGGGATGATAAAGTATCACGTTGTGAGGTATATTTGCTGCATCAGGTAGGCCCTACATTCCCATCTCCCAACATCCTAGAATCCCCAGGGTGCACCTCCCTCCCCGGTTTAGAAAAAAAACAAACTAAGAAATGCTCCAGATGCATTTTTCATCAGAGACCATCGGGGCAAGCGAAGGCAACCGCAGTAAATCATGTGACCTATAATTATCGAGACCGGAGAGAAGCAGAAATTGATACCTTACCCCAAAAAATATGACATATAGGATTTGCAGATTTAGAAAGAGGAGGTGATCAGGCATCATTTTTCCTTCATACTATCTCGACATTCATCCATCTAATCCAGTTCACACTACAGTTGTTGCAACTGCAAGAAACATGAGGAAGTGCAGGTAAGTGCAAATTTAGTGCAATTTGGCCAGACGGTGGTGCTATAACTAACATGTTTTTTATGAGTTCTCCTACATATACAATACTTTTACAGACATATTATATTTCATACAGTATTGTACTCTAAAATATTGTGGACAGTTCTTATATTACTGCAACCACATTTGGTGGAAATAGAACCAATGAGTGTTTATCATAAACTTTTGTGCCCTTTTGGTTTGTTGACGCAATGCCATCTTACTATGAAGAAAGGAATCTCTGACGAGCATATTTAAGGGAGTGGATTTTTTGAGTGTGAAGTTGATCGGATGAGTTAAAATAAGTAAGAAAAGAAATATGTATGAGACGAGAGGAGGATTGGAAAGATCACTTGTCTAGCTCTGGAGTAGAAGGTGTCTTTGGGGACGTTGCTAACATCTCCTGATGCCGTGATTACCTGCTGGCAAATGATGAATATGCAGTATGTGCATGTCTTTTAGCATTGTGTTGTCCACGGGAAACCAAAGGTCATTGATCACATTCCAATCGTGCTCTTAATCTGAGTTAATGTAACTATTTTACACACAGCAACGACAAAAATCAGGATAACAAATCCTGAGCTACATAACTTCCCAGTCAGCCTCTTTACCCTGGAGAGAGAGAATGCACCCAGGAAGCACAAGGTAGGCCCAGATGGATTCTCCTGGTCTAATTCCAAGCACAAATCAGCACACAGCCATCAATAATTCATGTGAAAGTCTTTGAAAAGTAAACACAGCTTATCCCATTAAGAGTCCAGATTGGCGCCATGCCATAATGGCACGAATTCTATACACAACTTAACACCGTGTACAGAAGGTCTGTAGCCACTATAGTATGTAATGTTTGTGCACTATATGTAAATCCAATGCTCGTTAGATGGAGTAGGAGCTTCTGCAGACCTATAGTACCTGGTGCAGCATTAGCATGGAATTGATGCTAAAGATGGCAGTGGAGGGAGGCAATTAAAGTGACAGCTGGTGCTGGGATGTGCTGAGTTTTGTGGATTGATCTTCTCTGTCAGCTTTGTTTCTGTGCACTTCAGACATACGGGTACCTCGAGCTCTCATTCAGTCGGTAAATGCACATATTTTAAATACTAAAGAGGATCATGCTCCCACTGTATAGTTAATTTTACTCTGCTTTTTTGCTGCATAATTTGCACACTGGCTTTTACTGCTACTTGTTTATCCTCAGCTTATCCTTTTTTTTTAATTCCTCATCTTTAATGTACTTATTTTAGGTCTGTTTATGATATTCACTGTGGGGAGTTGCTTGCTGTGTGGTATGTTTATGTAACTTTTAGCAATTCCCATTCCTCCGGACTGTAATTCCCACATGAACAATGCAAGATGGGGAGTGGTCTCTGTCTCTGTCTAGCATGCTCATTAGATAGAGTGGAGGTAGTGTAGTTCCACAAGTGGAATTACAGTCTGTGTGTGCACACTTCCTCTCCTTCGTGCTCCCTTTCTCTCGTCTCGCAATGCTCAGGAGATGGTCTACTCAGTACAAACAGCATCTGTCCGGGAAAATAATAACATCTATAATCGTTCCCCGGAGAATCAACAATGGAAAACATTTTTTTTTTTTATTTTTCTCTCTCCTTTTTTTGTTTTTAATTTGCAACTCAAAGTTTCGCTATGATGCACTAGATATTCTGTCAGTTTTAAATGAGTGGTGAACCAACAACAAACTGTCTTTGTACATATTTTACATATTTTTAAATTCTCTTCCAGACATCTTTTGAAGCGTAGCTCATCATTTCAACAACACAGGTTTTACAGAAGAATTAAACTTGATAATTACCATATTAGGGATGTACGACAAGGAAGGGTCAAGTCTATAATGCTTTTATACCTTAACCCCCCCTGGTCTATTGTCAAAGATCCTGCACAAATTCTTAAAAAAACCTTGTAAACCTGCTGAAATGTATTCACGTGCAGCCAGCACTAACGCTATGAGTAAGCCTATCAGGTCCTAGATGAATTTCTTTTTCTGGCAAGACGGCAAAAAAAAGGTCATAATTGCTGCCTCGAGCATGAAATTATGTTGCGCGTTCAGCGAGTGAGGACGAGGAGAGATCCTCCGCTCTGGAAGAGGAGACGTCGTCCACCTCTTGACGGAGAGAGATCCTCCACCTCTGGAGAGGGCACATCCTCCTCAGAGTACCGACTAATGCCTGATTCCCCATCCTCAGGGTGGGGGGGGGGGAGTCTGAGCAGCTGGGTGGATGTCTGGTAATGGTCAAATCTGTGTGGTTTCCCACTGCTGAGGAGACAATGTGGTAAAATCCAGTACCAGGCTCTGCCTCCCCAGAGCTCCCTTCATGCAGGGGCCTGCACCAGCAGCCCCAGGTCTGCTTCTGACCTGTTTATAGCTACCGTGCAGCACGGGAGGACAGATGTGGATGAAGCAGAGACGAGGTGACGGGCTAACCCGCCCGGGATGCTACGGGTGCGGTGTGTGTCGTGTGTCCACAAGCAGCCTGTTGCATTCAAAGGTCTTTGTTCTGATCTAGACAGTGCATGCCATGCAGTGAGAATAGGGGTCACGTGTGAGGCGGCAACCTCTTACGTCTCGGGGATGCAGAATTACACCGGTTCTTTGGCGGTTTATGAAAAGGAAAGGTAGAAAGTGAGTCTGCAAGGACCACCGGTTCTGCTGTGGTCTGCATGTACTGCTGCCCTTGAAGTCATCTTTTTATACATATACACACACACACATCATTTAAACACATGCTTTATAAATGTGTGTTTGGAAGTTTGAGAGAGCGAATGTTGTGTGTTGTTTGGAAAAAAAAAAAAAAGGAAAAAAGTATTATATTTATTCATATATTAATATAAAGAGGGTAAAACCATCGGAGGATCTGCATTTTTACAGCACTTAACAGCACAAACAATTATATTGTAATGGTTAGAAAAAAAATAAATAAAAAGGTTAGTGGCAATATGTAATCAAACAGGTATTTAAAGCTTTAAAATTAAAAAGTTTGGTAGTATTTGTATTCCTTGATCAACACTAATGCCAATTAACAAAAAAAATAATAAATGTATTTATTTGTGTGAATGAAAACAGGAAGTGGCTATTTTTTTTTTAGCCAAGAGCAGGCTACCAAGTAGGAGTTAATCGTCTTTTCATTTTTGTGCATAAAAAACAACGTGTGCATATTAATCTGTTTTCCTGTTAAGCGGTTACATACACCAGACTGCTTCTATTCCAAGAAACACACTGGCACTGACAACAAGCAGTTTGTGCAAGCAAACTTGTATTTGAAGGGTTAAAATGTTCATTCTTCGAACAAGAACTGGAGTTGTTTAAAAAACAACCTCATCCAGTAAAAGTAACAAATACGATTAAAATAAAAAAAAGACAAATTTCAGCTTCAGCTTGTTTGTGGCCGCTGTTGGCTGAGTGGATACGGATCTTGAACAGAACCAGAGGGCTCCTGCTTGGATGTGGTAAACAGTCCCTGAAGTTCTAACTGGCGGAAACTTGAAAATCAAACAGTTTGTTCCTAGAGGGAGTAGATCGTCTTTCCAACATTGTATATGTGTGGGGAAGGAAAGAAAGCATATTCACATAGGATCAGATTTTTATGGCAGGTTTTCAAGCGTACGAATTTATGTCTCAGATGTAAAACAGAAAGAGTTGGAGGGGTTCCCGGGTGGATTAAACGCTCACTCTATACGTCCGTATGACTGTGTGCGTGCGTGTGTACGCTCACACACATGCGTGTGTGCACGCGCACGTCCACGAGTTATCACTCTGGGTGCAGCTCACTCCTTTAGTGGGTGGGGATTCTCGTGCTCCGCTCCTCGCCAGAGGAGACCAATTAAAGCCATCAGGCGGCGTCGGGGGAGCTGAGCTCCTCTCGGAGGCTGCAGAGCTGCACAGCGCAGGGCTTAGACCGGCTCCATCCTTTACCATCAGCCCCTCGCTGCCTTCAGGAGAGGATGATGGGAAAACTTGCAGGAATGCACGCTGCAAAATGTTAATATGTTGTTTAGACTTTCACGTTTTTTGTTGTTCGTGTCTTGTGAAGCGCACTGCATTGCTGTTCAATAGCGTATTCACAGCAGCAGAAGGTCAGGTCAGCGACAGAAGGTCACACTCATAGTTGCTCTTTAGGCCAGTTTAGATTCTCCAACTCAGCCATGCGGGGCTGACAAAGGTTGTTGCAGGATTTTTACTTTTTCCTCAAATATATATTTCAGTAAAACAAATTCCAATAGAGAATGAATCCGGCTTTAAATCACACCCTTTGGTAATTTCGTATGACTTTATTTGACCAAAGAACTAAGTTTACACCGCTACGAGGGTGCCGTGAGTACTTTTTTAAAAACATCCCTGTCTCCCTACTAGAAATGCAGAAAGGAGGAGCAGAGATTCAACACAGTTTGAGGCCTTCCCAGTGGGTGTTATTATTGTGTGGTTTTCCTGCAGCTTTCCACACTAATGCACCTCTCGTCAGTGATGCCTGACCATGCTTCGGGGCTTTGTTATAGCACGGAGGCCAGATGTCATACCCTGTTACAAAATAAGGCACCAAATATGAACTTCCTCCCCCCCCACCCACACGTCCTGCCCCTCCCTCTCTCCCTCCCGCTCCCTTCCTTGGGGATCGCCACATTGGAAATAGAGCCCGCTCCGCAGTGTCTATACTCAGTAGGTAATAACTGGCTGTACAGGCTCAGATAAAGAGCTCCATTCATTAAAGTGGCCGCTCTCTTTCTCCGCGCGAATGACACCTCTCCCCCCCCCGGGGGAGTTCAGCGGTGAACTTACAGGGTTGCAGCCACAGGCTCCAGCCTCCACCAGCTCTGATTGCCTCCCCCTCTGCCCCCCCCCCCCCCCCCCCCCCCCCCCCTCCTCTAATGACCATATAGAGCCCCATGTTGCAGCCTGGTACTTTTTTTTCCCCAATTGGGTGATATCACAGTGGCTGTCCAGGAATTTTATAGTATGTGGCATGAAAATGCATCTTAGGGGATCCAATCATGAGTGGATAATTCCATCTCCATCGATTCACGCCGAGCATCAGGATGTCAGGTGACCACTTATGTTGTTGGGTGTTCACCTTGATTAAACCACCCGATGCATTTTAATACCAGTCGTGCACAGGACCCACTCTTCTACTCACCAGCTCCAGCGTCTACTTTCCCCCTCTAACATCCCCTTCCCCTGCTGCCTCCACTTCTTCACCTGTCACTTGTGGTGGTTTCTTCCCCCGCTCTCTTCGACTTTTCTGTTTCGCTGCCTTTGATCGTTTCTCTTCCCCCTTACCCCCGTCCACGCTTCCCGGGTCCATCCACCTCTTCCTGCCGCGGTCCCTCCCTCTGTCTTCTCCGGCGTATCCGCGACGTTCCCCGAGCACCAGGAACCACCGGAGCGTGCACCGGTCAGCGGCATCGTGGGTAATGTGTAGATCATTCATCCTGTGGACAGGTGTGTAATAGAGGAACGGGGGAGGAACGGGGACGCTGGGGCATCTCTGGAGGTATGAGAATCAATTTCATTGGGAATCACTGGAGCAAAGAAGCATAACCCCTCTCTCTCTCTCTCTCTCTCTCTCTGTGTTTCACTTTCACTTTTAGCCGCTCAACTAAGCATCTGAACTTTTGTTTTCTTTTGCTCTTTGTGCAAGTGCATTAGTCGAAATCCATTTTTTAACATTTCAGGGTTTGTCAATTGCTCGTAAAGCACCTTCAATTGCGTTTGACTTGTTTTGAAATGTTCTATATAAGTGAAGATTGATTGATTGATCCTTTTTTCTCTGAGTCTCGTTCTTTCTGATTCCCTCTCCATCTCCTTTGCCCGGCTCCACTCTCTCATTCTTCTCCGACTGCTTCTATTAATCAGCTGGCACCGGCATTAACACCAGCCGAGCGGCGGGATAAATCCAAACACAAATTAGAACCCAGAAGCCATTATTTAAAGCATTATTACAAATATGCACACGCCACGAGATTTGAAAGTAATGGTGCGTTGTACTATTTATTACGGGGCTGGTGCAATGCAGCACCTCGTGATGTGGTCCCACGTGATCCCTCGTGATCCCATGTGAACTCGAGGGGGAAGCGGACGGATGAAACAGAGGCTCGCGTGGTGCGGCCACTTGTTGTAGGCGTGTGAGAAAACACAACAGGAGGCAGTCTGTTTGAGTATGCATGGGTAGACAGTGAGATTTTGCAGATAATGCATACTGTGTATGCTGATCAACAAATTCTACGAATTTTGTATATAGTGTCTTTTATTTTCTTTTTCTTTACTCTGTACGCTGCAGTAACAAGCAAATTTCTCCATTGTGGGATCAATAAAGTTCTATCTTATCTTATCTTATCTTATCTTATCTTAGCTCCTAAACATCAAAGTTATATCTGAAATTATCACAGCTCATGTGGAGTTTTAAGATTTAAGATCGGGTCTGTAAACATCACATACACGCATGCGTCAGTCCTGAATTGCCCCAAAACTGTTATAGTCTGAGCCCAGTTTAAGTGGCCACAACAAGTACATTGCAGTTATGTATTCAGAAGTCACTTCCACCGTATCTCCCTGGGCACAGTAGTATATATTGGAGCAAAAAGAAAAGGAGATAGAATCGGACAGAGATTGCCCTGATGTACTGGGGGAGCCAGCGGAGACAAACATTTGGTAACACTCACGCAGGCTCTTCCATCCACCTGTGAAATCGAGCTTTGGTTAAAACAGCCTAGAAATGCATGTGCTCGGGTACGTGTAGCAGAGGCGCGCGCTAACGTGCTCAACGGCATGACCGCTCAGCACAGGTTCCACTTCATAAAGCGAAATGAATGACTAGTGGCCGACTAACACACACCATTTGACCCGGCACGCTGGAGAAAACGATGATGTGGGAGACAGGGAAAATTGTTCATCAATCACCACCGCGGATGGTCCGGCGCGCTCATCTTGTAGTAGTAATGTTCAATGAATTGATTATGGAATGATGAGGTGGAGTAAAATGCTGTGTCCCGCGCATTTACTGTGGACTGTACTTTTTTTTTCACTCATTCATGATGGCCATAAAGTCTCTGCACAGACCTTAATTTCTACACAACGTCTGCGAGGAAGTGTCAATCCTCTGCATCATCTCTTATTTGCAAAAGAGTGAATATGTGTGAAGACATTATGAAGGAGGAGAAGGAAAAAACGTGACTGAAAGACGGAGAGTTGAGGGAGATCCTGCTGAGTGGGTTTTCCACCCTACCAGTACGGAAATGATGCATAACTCCACAGTATGCCCTTTAATTGCTGCTATTAATATCAGTTAAAGTTTTAATACCTATTTATTAAAACTTTAAGTTTTTTTTTTCTTTTCTCTCTTGCCTAATGTGAAAAGAATTATGAATCTCAAGGGCTGTGCTCTATAAAAAGGCCCAGACATAAATTATTAATGCTCCATCACTTCATCTGCAAGATCTCACTCCAAGATTTGTTAAAAAGGAAATAGCCCAAAGGTCTAATATTAGGAGGAATTTTCAACATTAAATACTCCACGCGTTCCATATTCCGTGAATAATCGCGTCGAAGCCGTACACATCACCCTCCGCGTCGCTGGAAAGTTCCAGCGGCTTGTGGAACTCGACAGCGCATCACTGTTCTAAATTGGCCTTGTCTGAAATGTAAACAGCGAGTGGAGGCAGACAGAGAGGAATCCTAATGTACACAGAGGCCTAATTTGTCTGTGGATGCCATTAAAGTCCTATCCTCTGTCAGATAATCTGCGAAAAAGCCCCGGCACTTAGCTGTGGGGGGGAAAAAAAATGGAGAAACGAACGGCGAAACATTTTAGGAGAACCCTCATCCAGTTATCCCCTGTTATTAGAATTAATTATGGTTAGAGATTAGAAACGTTCTGCTGTGCCATCGATTTATCTGTAGATTAGGAATATTCAGTGAGCAACAGAAGCACCTGTCATCTGGAATACCTTCACATGGCCTGAGAGGAGAAGAGAAAAGCGTCGGATCCCGTGGCAGAACAAAGATCAGCTCAACCGTTTGTGACAGCACAGCACAGTAGAATGTGTTGCATTAGCGCGATGATGGCTCATTCCACGAAACTGACACCAGCCTCAAAAGCACATGGAGATGAACCTCTACGATACAGGAGGAATAATAAAAACGTGTGGTTTTGTTAAAGTGATGAGACTTGTCATGTACAGTTAACACGGTTAATGTGTTTTCTGAACATAAGAGACAACTGCCAAAATAATATATATACTTTATGCATCCCTGATTACAATATATATATGTGTTAGACAGTTTAAGCATTTCTATGTATTGTAATAAAAAAAAAAGGTTGAAGGCACAAGTACACAAATATGGAATTGATCAGATTTCTCAGAAACAAAGTTGAAATAGAGCAAACCGATGGTCTCATAGTAAAAATGCACTGTGTTTAATATATTGAGGATATTGCTTAAAGAATATAAAATAATAAAAAACAGGAAAAAACACTCTCACTCCACATACTATGTAGAAAAGTATTTAATTGACTTTCCTGGTTAAACTTGCAGGCTACGAGGCACTACTACTTCTTTTTCCCCCTCTTTTCTGTCTTGTATCCTCGATCAACCCAGTATTCTATTTCATCACTTCCCCCCCCATAGTGGTCCCCCCCCCCTGTACCTCCATCTCCACCTCATGGTTTCAGCTGGAGAGTGTGAAATGAAGCTTGTATAATTAAATATTAACAGCGTGCTGATGAGGGGATTGAATGCGAGGGCGGGAAGAGGAGCGCACCGCCCAAATCCTCTGGCCTACTTCTTACTGTTAATGTCCACGGGGAGTTATTCATGTATCGGCTAACCTGCCCCGGCACCTAAGCCGGCGCAGGGGTAGCGGAGAGCCGTGCCAGAGTGGCACTGAGTAAGCCGGGGTCAATCAACATTAATAGAAACCCTATTGGGGGGATATAATTCCGGGCTGCGGGGATGCTTTCATTATTAATTAGCCTGTCAGTTGCTGTTCTTATCTCTTCGGATGAGCGTTCAAAAGGGGAGATTTAGCCATGGTGCAAATGGAAAATGGACGGTCAACAGGCCGGCGTCTCCCCGCCGCGCCTTTAAATCAGGAAATCAGTTAGCATCGCATAACACATATTTGTACACGATGCAAAACCAAAACCTTCATTATTAATCCTTTAAAACATGCTCATCATCGCAGCTCTGACCCAGAATGCAGTATTCGAGCCTGAAGTCATGGATGACTCTTTATGAGGCAGCACTAACTTTAATCCCGTAGCTATTATCATATTTGTCTGCAGCCGACTCGCAGCTTAACATGTACTAATAGCAGAGGAAAATGTGTAAACCCTCCTGAGGGACAGTACGTGTTCCACTTCTTGTGTTTGTTGAGGCATTAACATACACAAGTCCTCATAATCTCGACAATTAGACTTGATTAAAACCGGGATTTATGCGATATCCGAGCGGTCGCCGTGGATCTGCATTATGTGCCGCGGCCTCTTAGTTTCACTCTGCATCATCAAAATGTGTAACACCGATGTTTTTTTTTTTTTAATAATGGCCCCCTCATTATAGTATAAAACATTAAAGACACTAGTGCAGCGCCTGTTTAAGAATGTGCCTGTTAGCGGATGGATGAATCGCTTGGCCTCCGGTTCTCTTGCTCGCAGCTTTGTTTTTGAAGAACGGCTCATCCAAACATCTGCATACTCAACGCTGCACTTGCTTAGATCCTCAGCAATATACCTGCCAAGTGTGAAGCCGATTAGATGAAAGGTTGGGGAGAAACCCAAAGGACAGACACGCATATTTTACATCTATACATATATACATAGATACAGACACCTTCCATTTTCTGTTCTGTTTAAATATTATGCTGCTTCTCCACTACAACTATTACTATCCAACTATACTCCCCATTTTTGTTGTTGTTGTTGTTTTCCATTAGGAACCAGGAACTACTTTTTTGGTACACATCACCCACACTAAAGTACTGCCTGGATCTGGCACCAGAAAAAAAAACTGCAGACCACTAATTGGTCAGTTATTTCTCTCATTCACACGCCTTTAGCATCGTTAAAAGCTGTCTCTCACCCGCTCGTGCTCCTCAGCTAAAAAAAAAAAACTGATTTGAAACACAGCATTCACACATGAGGAAAAACCATCACAGCTTTGACAGGTTGTTATTTTTTTTCCACTGCTCTCTCTTCTCTCACCACAGGGGAACTGAAGCCATGAGCGTCTGTCTCCATAGTAAATCACTACATTTTTGATGGTCATTTATAATGTCTTAGAACATAACCGATCATTCTATCATTCACAGCTTTTATTTTAATAACCAGTGTCTTTCTCTCTATCTCTTGTCTCTCTATTAAAACAACAACCTTCACTTTAAATTAGGAAGACAGGCATCCTCCATCTTTGGTACCATTTAAAGCATGGCTCTCCAACCCTGGTCCTGCAGAACCACAGTGGTTCTGCAGGACCAGGGTTGGAGACCCATGCTTTAAATGGTACCAACCATCCATTCTGAACTGGTTTTGCATCCATAGGAAACGCCTCAGACACAATGCGTCTATGCTGTTTGTTGAAACCAACCAACCATGGCGTCGGTACCGTCCACAATGTGAAATGAAGTAAAGTGAGTCAAGTTAATTTAAGCCGAGCAGGTACCAGGCAGTGGAAAGGCGCCATTAAGCGCTGCGTGGTGTGTTTTTATCTCTCTGAGGTCCGCCGTCCAGTCGGGGTTATTAGAGACCTCTCTGCTCACACCTCTCAAGAGCTCGAGTCTCCGTTGGTGATTGCCGACGCGGCGCTGAGTGCACGCGTTCATCGGGGTCGTCTCTTAAAAGTGGACGTGGGCAACGTTGCTGCCGCTGCCGCCACGGCCCCTTAATTTCCCCCCTGCGAGATATCCGTGTTCTGCGAGGAGGCTGCGAAGCAATTAGAGCTTCGCCCGCTGGCCCCCGGCGTGTCAGCTCCAGTAAATAAAGCCGCCCCCCCCCCACACACACACACACACACACACACCATCCCTCCAAAGCAAGCCTTGACAGGAGAAAACACAGAACACTTCAGCAGACTTCAAACCCGTAGACTCGTAGAACTCAAAGAAATGAACAGCCACTAACCTCCAGCTTCGCTTCCAGCCCTGCTTGACTGACTCACAGAACCTGATGGAGGGACTGAGGGGTGTGTGTGTGTGTGTGGGGGGGGGGGTTAGTGGGTTTGAGTGGAACGTGAGATCTTCCGTCTCGATGTGACCGCCCTGTGCTTTCAGGGATCCTCAGCTGTGTGAGCGGGTTGACCAACCTGTGCCTTTTTTTTTTTTTTCGCCTCGCTCGCTTTACTCCACGGTTCACTCCTCAGATCCAGGTATGCATGTTGAGCTAGCAGCGGCTAATGTAGCCTCAAGCGTCATAGCCTGGAGCAGACATCCCCATTTCTTTTTTTTTCCACTTTCAAACCTGTAGTCTTCAACCCCAACTGATGCTCACTCGTGATATAATGTGAGGCCATTTATTATATTTTTGAACAGTCGCCTCTGGAGCAACTAAAGGGCTTTTTTTAAATAATGTATATATCATATTAAATCGGTGGAGTTTCCCTTTAAGTCAGTAGAGTGGATCTTTTTTTTTTCCTCACTCAAAAGCACCACGAGCCCTAGCATAACAGGACCTAAACCCAATCAGAGATCAATCTACCAGGTGACGTTTTCACCATCTCTCACCCGCTGCCGCGGGCTGATTACCATTTATCTATCCAGACAGTCGTGCCTGCTATTCTCACACACACACACACACACACGCACACGCACAAACACCTCCTCGGGATGCACAGCAAGTAATTATCCCGCCCTGTCGTTTTCCTGAAGGGCCACAAACTCACCTCAACCTTGAAACTGAAAATAGCTGATGAAAATCCTCTATGCCGCCACCGATTTGTCCCCCCATGCCCCCCACCCCCAGCCTCTTTCAGCCGTACGTCCCCGCAGCTGATGAAAATCCTGTTTGCCGCCGCCGATTTGTGCCCCCTTGTTGATTATTTTGGTTTTGCCTCCTTGCACATCACAGGAGAAATTTGTTATCTCTGGTCTGAGGAACAAAGTTGAGCTGGAAGAGGGAAAACACGGGGAGAACGGGGGGGGGGGGGGAGCGGATGATTTCCCCTGCTACCACTCTGGCTTTAAAGAGTAAACATAATAATAGTGCTCAACTATGGGCGTCTGGGGCTTTTTTTCTTTTCCGAGGGCCCAGTCACACTATTACTACGGGCTGCACAGCTCTGTTACTGCAGCGTTTGGGAGATGGAGCCAAAAGTTTCACGACCTCAGCGTCAGCATCATCTGCGTTTGCAAGGACGTTTTTTTTATATAGTGCATCACGCAACTAATGCAATTCATTGTTAATCAATTGCAAATAATGATAGTGAATGTAACTTTATTGCACTGTTAAACTTTTCCCTACCACATACAGGTCTCAGAAAGTGACCCCTTCCTCGCCTGTGGAGACTAAACTAAACTAAAGACAGATTCCCAAAGGGCACGGATTATTCTCTGCATGAAATGATTTCAGAAACACTTTTCACTTCATTATCAGCAACTGTTGCAGATTAATTGCCCAAGTGATCCTTGTTGTGTTTATGCTGAAGGTACCAACAGCCTTTTCTCCAGAATCGCAGCCTCTACCTTTAATTACGGTTATTACAAAGTGTTTCCTGACTTCTTATTTTTTACTGTAACACCCTTTTCCCGAACGCTGATGTCAGTGCTTCAGAAGTGTTTCGTGTGGGTTTATTAGCGATATCGCTCCTCCGGTGTTGTTGATAATGTGATTCGTGCTAATGACAGTGGTAATTGCAGTGGGAGAGGGAGGACTGGCCTGTTTGTTGCTGAGCTTGTAAAATAATGGTTCAACATGCACCTGCCATCTCCAGAGACACTCATTAAAGAGGGAAGATGCCAAGTCCCAACATCTCAGTTCCCCCCTCTGCAGACACACGGTGGAGGGAGTAGTTGCATGCACCCACAATCCCTTTCTTCCCCTTTTTTATCAATATAAGATTCAGATATACCAATTCCTTTGGAAACAAAATTAAAAAGAAAAAAAATCTTTGAATTCTGCAAAAAAAAAAGACTAAATGGCGGGAATGCAATTTAAGGTGTGAAATTAAAACCTAACGCCATCTCCTCCTCTCCCACTTAGAACCAGCAGCGTTGTGACTCGCCTTATTATCATTAGCTATTTCCAGAAACTTCCAGTATGTCAGATTTTAGTCTTTTGGTCTGGGGCCTTGTGGGCAGCCGTGTAGAATACTATTGGCAGATCAAAGCACGTTGACTGGATGGTGTGTAAAGAGTGAAATAAGGCACACACACACACACACACACATAAAACATATATATATATTTATATATATATGCCGACTGCTCCACTGAGATCACACCTCTGGTCATGATTTGCATTCATTTGCATGTGGCATGTTCAATTAGTGTTTAGCTCTAATGCCACATGAAAGAAACAGGCGACTTGGTATGGGTGTGTGTGTGTGTGTGTGTGTGTATGCATGTGTGTGTGTGATCTTTCATGAATGAAGACAGCACATAAAGGCAGAACATGTGAAGAATAGGGAGCAGATTTTGAACTTTGAACTGTTGCAGCTAATTGGTCCGCCGGTTCCTCTCTGACTTCCTGCTGCTTCCTTTTTTTTTTTTTTTTTTTTTTTGCGCTCAGAGTGAAATAAAGAGCACTCTCCCCGAGTCGGTCACCTCTGTCTTTTCCTGCCAATCACACATCTCACCCCTTTTGAACTATTCTCTCCTCCCCCCTTTTAACTCATCTCTGTCTTTTAAAGCTCCTCGTCTCTCCCCCCCTCCCCCGAATCATTTGTTAGATGTCTTTGATTTTCCCGCTTGAAGAGGAGAAATGAAAGGTTAGGCGCTGGCGATGGTTAGCCGGGTCGGTTCTGGCGCCGCTCTCTTTTGGGCCCGTTAAACAGCCTCTTTAATAAAGGTTCTGCAGGAAGAGCAGGAAACAAGAGCAGCTGCTGAAAGGGCAGAGGATGACATTCGTCTGTCACCATCTTAAGAGTTGTCTTTTTTTTTCTGGTACACTTTCCCCCTTAATATGTTCAAACAATTCAACCCTGTGTTTGGTTGAGTGTGTGTGTGTGAGGAAATACCCAGGGATCTTTTAAACAGACATTTTTTTCTTGCACCAGATTTTTTTCTCCACACTTGGGAATTTGCATGAGAGAGATTGAGCCCAGTCACTTTGTGTCTTTTGTGCTGCCTATGTACATGACTGCATCTTATATTAAAAAAAGAAGAAAAAGATGATAATTGGACAATATCCGAGGTTACAAATATATGGAAAAGAATACAAGTTACATGTGTATTTGTGGCTTTATTAAAGACTGATAAGTGATGTTTAATGGTAAAAAATATAATAAAAAATGGACACAAAGGTATAGATAGATAGATGCTGATCATGTTTTAACACTTAACTTTATCTAGTGGTCCCATATTCTATCAGTATTCTAACACGTTAGACAAAGAATGTTGGTTTTAAGTGCCAATAATCATCCTAGTTTTACATCTCCTCGTCCAAGCTTCTCCCTGGAGCTCCAAAGTTATTTTTTCTGTGTGTCTCATTATTATTAATGAACCTCTCCTCTGATTGGCTGATTTGAATGGCTGATTGGGGTTGGGATTTGATTGTTATGACGACTCCTCATAAGGTAGATTTTCTGAATAAGCGCTATGTGCATTTCCCCTTTTAATAATTATAGTAAAAAGCTAATTTCCAATGAAAGAGGACTTATAAGTTTGAAACTGAGGCAGGATTATTATTATTTTTTTTGTGCATCCTTCTTCCTGTCTGGGTCCCCTCTGGCCAGAACCGGTCATTCAGCCACCATGGCAACGAGAACCTCACCCCGTCCCCATATCCGCCCCAGACTGGTCCACCATGAAAATGTCATATCTAATATTGACTCATCTCAGCATGAAACTTTAATAAGCTGTCAGCGGGGAACCCAAGCAGACACTGTCCATAAAGGGTATATCCGGTCTCAAGTGATTGCCCTTGTTCTTCTTTTTTCCAGACCCATTCACATTTATCTTTTTTTTTTCTTTCTTACATGTCCTTAATGTATGGCTGTGTAATATTTCATAGCCGCGCCTGGGTCTCTTCATCCGATGTTGCTTCACATTACTGTTTCTTCCCTTGGTTGATTTTTTTTTCCATCCTCTTTTTCTATGCCACTACTTCTGTGCTGTGTTGTCTGTCCTGCTGTTGTCTGATTGATGCATTTGCCAGTGTGCTGCGTATTTCATTACTCTGATTTCTGCCGTGTCTCAGGTGGGCTTTGCACTGGCGAGACTGTGAAGGACTAAAAAAAAAAAAAAAAAACGTGTCGGTGGCGGTAAAATCACCCGAATCACATCACCAAATTGTCTCCTACCGCTGCTCCTGAGACTGTCGGTGCACGGAGAGCATTCTGGGAAAGCCTGCGACCCGCGGGAGGCTCCTCCTGGACCCGCAAACGATATCATATAACGAAGGTGACGTGGCACATTTGTGCTTATTTAAGATATTTGCGTCCGTTGGAGTGTGTTTTTAATGGAGCTCTCAGCATGAGGGAAAAAGAAAAGAAAAAAAAAAGAGTAAAAACTCTCTGCAGGCTTGTGCGCGGTGTAATTACTGAGTTAGTTGAGCTTCACCAGACTCTTATCTCTTCTATTGGGACAAGAGGGACATGAATGGACCCTTCTGTTCCCTCTCCTCTGCAGCAAGCACCAAAGCGCTATCAGTAAGTAGATTTTCCCCGTCTCCTGCTCTCTATCTCCCCCTCTTCTCACCCCCTCTCTTTACCTCCACATCCCCCCCCCTGGCATTCTGGCACATAGGAAAAGTTGACTGTTCAAGCAGAGAGTCATGAAGGAAGGTGGGTGGAGGGGGGGGCTACGGAAACATCTGGCACATGCGACCATGAGCAACAGGGAGCTGAGTATAATGCATGAGGTGAGACATTGTTCACTGCAGCGTGGTGCAGAGACGCCACGCCGTCTAATCCCTGGCATGGAGGGAAACAAAACTTCTGTAATTTCGCCATTAGACGACGACTCTCCGGGCATTTATTTATTTTTTTTATCCATCCAAGTAGTGCAGTTTGTGCATTTGAAAACCACGCACCAAATAGCACGATTTAATCCATCGCAACCGGGTTTGCAAAACGTCGCACATGAGAACAAATCTTTATTAGCAATGTTTATGCTGCCTATGAACATGACTGCATCTTATAAAAAAAAATAAAAATAATAAAAGACACAATAAAAATGAGACAAAATCAGAGGTTACAAATACAAGGAAAAGAATAATGTGAGGATACAGGATACATGCGTATGCCCTATTTTTTCTATTTTTTTTCTTATTTTTTTATTAAAGACTGACAAAGTGCTTATAGATCAAAAGATACTGATCATTCATCACCTTTCAACACTTAATTTTTTCCAGTGTTTGGTTAAAGGTCCCATATTGTACAGTTTTGGGGTTTTTACTTAAATTCTTGATATCCCTAATAAGATAGACGAAGAATCGTGTCTTATTACTATTAACAAACCTCTCCTCTGATTGGCTGATTTGAATCACCGTTAACGGGGTTGGGAGTTGATTGTTTAATTGTGACGCCCACAGCTTAAATAAATAAAATAAAAAGCAGTTAAAATTGAATTTATAATGAGAGGGGACTTTTAAGGTCACAATCTCAGTTGAAATTGAGGCAGGATTATTATTTATTTTAGTTTTTTAGCAGGGAAGCACTGCCTGTGCATCCTTCTCCCTACAATATGGGACCTTTAACCATTTGGGTCCCTACCCTGTTCCCATATCCTAATATATAATAATGCGATCACTTTTACTCACGCTTGCGTCGTGTAAACATTACGGAAACGGCGCTCCCATGTCTTGCTGTTCCCTTTCAAGCGTGCATACATTGTGCGCGCATGTGTGTGTGTGTGTGTGTGTGCGCTGCGTCTGTTTGTGCATTCAGCGGGAACCGAAACACAAATGGACTGTGAATTTTCGTGTTTACAAAAGCCCTCGGTGCTGCTCTGCCTTCCATCCTCTCTTTCTGCTGAGGACAGCAACGGGTGTCAAAACACGGCGGAGTTTGACATCCTGACGCCGCTTGAATCCCGCGGCCGGCGGCTGTCAGTTCGCCGAGCGGCGGAGGGAGGCTTTGAAGGCTTGTCTGTTTGACATCACTTCTTTTCCCGCTCGCCATCTGACTGCGTTATCTGCATTCCAATGCAAAGCCCGTATAACTCTGTCATTCAAATTCGCGCGGATAACAGTTCCTGCTCGTGTTTCCGTGCGTGCGCGTGCGCTCAAAGGGATCCGGAGAGAACCTGTGAAGTGTTTCCTTCAATGGGGAATCATAATGAAGCGTCGCTACATGTCTCCCGGCACCTCGGCGAGATCTCCATCTCAAAAAAAAAAAAAAGTAGCAGTAGTAGTACTCCATTTGAGAGAATAAGCAGTGGAAGGAACACTGGACATGTCTTTCTCTGACATCCTCCTGACACGCCTGTCATTTGAAATATCTATAATGGACGTCTTCTTAGTGCACTGACAGCGTGAGGGGAGAAGGGGTCGACCGCGATGTCTGACATTCCCTCGGCTTTAATTACCTGTCACCTGGTCACACAACATTTTGAGGAGTTTTAAAATCAAGCGCGACGTGGCCGTATTCCCACACAAACACACGCCAAGTCGGACTGAAATACAGCATCTACAAACCAGAGGGGCAAATTCTAGCCGTGCCAATGCTGTGAGTTTGCTGTCTGTCGAGGCCTCCTTCGGCCTTGCTGCATTATTCGGGTTCAGTTAGCCATGCAGAGCCAGCTCAGCCCTCATAAGCGAACCGAGCAGCTGCTTCGGGCCTCCAGGCCTCCGGGGGAGCCCCAAACCTCATGCATCATTCGCCGAAAAATTGTCTGATCCTCCGACCTGCAACCCCGTGTTTCTCTCACAGCCAAGCGGTACTTGTCGTCGCTAATGCGATGCTAGCCACGGGCACATTTTATGAACAGGTGAAGGGAAGGCAACTTGTTTCCCGGGGGCTGACTAACAATGTCTCAAAACAGGAGGGGAAACCCCCTCTGACTGTGGTGCTATTACAGCAACAACTGGTAGCTTAGTAAAAGGCCCCGTGGTGCAACGCGATATACATGTAGGAGTGCAAAAAAATAAAAAAGGAAAAGGAGAACAGTGGAAAAGTGGAGCAGGAAAGGCAGTGAGAGAAGCTTGATTCATAATTAAACAGAGCTGCTTGAAGGGAGTGACGTTTCACACCAAACTCTAGTGAAAAAAACAGCGATTTAATGCAGATCGCTTGGCTGTGTTTCCTGCAGAAAGGTCCTGGAGTACGAGTGTCGGGTTCGATCTCCTCTGGAGAACCGAAGAAGTTTGTTGCTAGTGTCTTAAAGCGCGGTTCCTGAGAGACAGTACATCACTGTGCATGCAGGATGTGGAACGTCCTGAACGTGTTCAGATTCACCCCCCGAAATTATTAGGTAGCGAATCAGTAAACAGTTGTTTGCCCTAAGACTCCTCGAACACGGATTGTTTTAATTTGTGTATTTTTCTAAGGGAGTTTGGCATGAGCCAGGCTGTTCAGCTGCGCTCTCAGCGCCTTCAGCGCCTGACACACCGGGGAGTACTGATTATTTTTTTAATTATTCAAATTTGGCCGGATGGTTAATAACATTTTCCTGTGGTGTGACTAACTTGGAAAACATTTATTATTGCTTTACACACACACACACTTCACCAGTTTCATGCCACGTCCTATTACTACTACTACGCACCGTGTTCTGTTAACTGTGTTTTCTGATTGACATTTTGAGCAGAAATAACAAACAATGATTGTCAGTTGTGTGTGTTGAATGACTGAATGGTAGACAACACAAGCCAGTCAATTATCAAAGCATCACTTTTTCTTTCAAAATAAAATGACAATCAATCAATTGACAATTTAAATATCCCTTTGATAACGGTTGCTTGTTTTGTGAGTGATGAATGTGAGATGTTTCCCTCATCATGACTGTTTCAATCAAATCCCTTGATTATCTATCGCTCTTTTTATTCAGCTCCCATGCATATCCATTGCCTCCATTTTTTATCCATGCAGTTTTGTTTCTAACACCCACCTCGTCGAGGCAGGGCCGATCCGGCTTCACAGGCCTGCCCTGTAATCCTGCTTTGTCTTACATTTCAAGCAATAAACATGTGATTGGACCTGACAGATGTTTAGATTCTCGCCTGTCCTTGACTTCCTGAAAAAAAAAAGGGGGGGGGGGGGGGGGGGGGCACGGTTCTCTTGGAGCACTGTTAAACAAATTTTCTGTCGGCTGATAATGTAATGACACAGCTGAACAAAGCACTCGGCAGGAAAGGGACGGGGAGAAGACAGTCGTGTTAGCTTAATTTTTCCCTCCGTCTCCATACTTGACAGCTTATATCAACAATGCCTCAGCACGGATAAGGAAGTCGTGTTCATAGGTTCTGTGCTCTATCTGCCTTCTTTGCAACTATTTGCTGAGCTGTGCCGCTGCACAGAAAATGACTCTTTTTTTTTTTTTCAATCTAACCTGCTTTGCTACGGTAAAAGAATTGTGCTTGCAGAGCCTTTTATTTGAACTGCGGCAATATGAAAACATCATGCTCATGCATTCAGCAATTGAATAAAAAACACACATTCTCAGGGAATGTATCCCGAGACTGTGAGTGTGGAGCTTACAGAATGTTCAGAATGAAATATAATAGCTTCAATCTTAACTGTCGGTTACTTTTTTTTTCTAAATTTGGTTCTATAATTAAAATTCCTCTCTCGTATTGTAATTTAGGTTAAGCTTTCAATGCTCACTTTTGGGCAGAAAGGACATTTATTCATACAGATCATTGTGTTTTCTAACTATAATTCAGCTATTCAACATTTCCTTATAATAGGCTGCAGACTTGCACAATATAGTGAATATAGAAAATGTTATAGGCTGCCTTTAGATAAAAAAAAATGAAATAAAAAAAGAGGTTGTGATGTTGAGTGAAAGTTGGAAATGAAAATATAAATGAAAATATGACACAATGAGGGAAAAAAGAAAGAAAAGGTACAGCTTATCTGATATTTATGTATTATTAAACTTAGTTTTAAAGCACATATACAAGGTCATTTCAGGTCTTTTCTATAGACTTCTACAGTCTGTTGACATTTAAATATTAGCTTTTAGCTCAAAGTACAGGTATTTGATCATAAATAATGGTTCAATTAAAAGTCTGGACTAACGACAGCACCAGAGGAGAAAATAGTTCATCACCAAAGTTATCCCAGTTCATCCTGTGAGGGAATAACATTTTTATAGAAATCCATCCAAAAGTTATGGGTTCATCAAGGTCCTGGAGACTCATCCTCTGAAATGGGTATGTTTGCAGCATTTAATATTCGTCATAAGACATTTCACTGAAAGAGTGAGAATGGTGACGCTTTGAAAGAACGTCAGGGGTTCATCAAAGTAAGGATTCAGTCTCTGGGGTCAATAAATCACCTACAAATTCATGACAATCCAGTTATTAGATGCTTCAGTCAAGGCCAAAATGATGGTTACTTCTTCTGCTTTATCATATTGAATGGACTCTACGTTTATTTGAAGAATCATGTTTGTTTTTGCACAAAAAAATGAGATGATGCTATTTATGTTACGTTTCATGGTGACACACATTTTGTGAGATCCTATTTATTACAGTAAGGATCACATAGCTGCTTGTAAGGTACAATAATGACAGGTATTGCACTTTCTCTGCTTTCTCTGCTTTTCAAAGAGACCTCCAGCTGAGAAGAATATTCAACTTTAAATCTTAAATACAGTATGTGTCTCTTGCCTGACGGATATCAGCCTGTTTATTACAGCCTGTTTCTCTGTTAGGTCTGTAATGAACCGGGCTTGTGTAATCTAAGAGATCATTGTCTATCCTCCTGGACACTCATAAGGAGCCTTGTACATTGGATCTGTTGCTTTCTGTTTTCGCTGCTTTTTCACTGCGAATGCATGGGCCTCCAGATGAATTGATCATTATGATAATCACAGGGAGTGGGCGTGCAGGGCGTGCAGGGAGCGCAGGGAGCGTACTATAGAACCTGAAGGACATCGACGGTATTGTAACACGCATCTCATCAAAAGCAATTTTATGCTACCAGTGTTTTATTCCCATTCACTATCCCTACCGTGTTAGCAGATAGCCAGGAAGAGAGTCCCTGACTTTTATCTCTGCAGATGTTGGCCGAAACATATTTGAAGCTGCACTAATATGTGCATTGATAATCAAATTACTAGTAAAAAGCGTGTGCATGCAAACAGTAACAGGTGGAGTTTTGCGTGTCGTGATGGTTTCCTTAAGAGTTTGGATGGCCAACAGTTATGTGTTTGCAGAGGTCCAAAAAATGAGCTTTTCATACACATCACCACAAATCTAGTAAGACTGAGTGAAATAGTTTGTTGCTATGATAATATATTGATTTGGACTGACACTATTTCAGTAATATTTATAATGTGATTTGTTCACAACCACATACTTTAAAAGTTAATGCTATATTGAGGCAGGCGGCTGCAGACCCTTAACATATCAGCCCTGCTTAATTATTAGCAAAGAATAAGCTTTTCATACAGTATAAAGCAGCTGTGGACACTAGATACTGTAAGAATCACCCATGTTTTATGAAGTTCATTATATATATGCACAATATAGCCAAAAAAATGATGCAGTATGAAAAAAAAAAGATGAATGTTGGTCTCGGTCGAGCCTGGCTCTATGCAGGTTCAAGATTATCAAATAAAAATAACATATATAAAAATAATGATATATTAAGTTGACAGTTGATTTGTGACAGTAGTGGGAAAATCCACAGAAAATGGCTCACAAACACAATATTTATATATAATAAGAATACTTCAGTTTGTCAAATAATTCTAGTGTGTGTAGTCTTAGGTAAAAATGTGCTTTCCATCCAGTTAGGATAATTTTTATGATGCTGATTGATAAATTCTGAATGACTTTTGATTCTATTTAATTTTTCAGCCCCCCCTGAGGGGTCCTCCTCATTGTGGTCAGGGGGTTTGCTTTCCAGGCTGTGATTGGACACAGGGGAAGAAATGATGTGTGTATATATAACGCCTCACACGTGTGATCTAGACCAGACGCCATCAGTCCGATCTGCTTCATGTTGGAGTAAACAATGTAAAGCAGGAATAATCCGAAACGCTGAAAACTAATCTCCTGACCTTGTTGGAAACTCTCAAGAAAACTATACCTCTTCCCTCCGCTGAAATAGGCAGGTCCTCCGCTACACATCGTAGACCGTTTTAATGTATTCACACTTCAGGAGAGGAGGTGGCGTTCATCCTAATGCGTACGTCTAGTTCAAGGTTGTTAACCGCGTGTGTGAAATAGTAGACTCACCGAATAGGAGCTGTCAATCATGACACCCCGTCTCACTGCGGGGGGGCGGGGGCCTCCAGGTGAGCCCGGTTCAGAACACACTACGTCCTTCACTCTCTCGCTCCGCTGCTGTGTCTGACATCCCCGTACTGATCACTAAACACCACCAGCCCATCTCTGCTGCAAGTGGCTATGACCCTGAAAAAAAGAATAGTCATAAAAACCCCAAAACCTCACGCCGACCCTGGGTTTACGAGTACTGTAAGCCCCCCCCCCCGTGACCCTGGGCGAGTCGTATTTAACCCACATACTTTCAAAATCCAGAAATGGCCTAGGGGTGTGTGTGTGTGTGTCCGTGTGTGTGTGTGTGTGTGTGTGTAGGGGGGGGTGATGCATTTAAATATCAAAAGTCTGTGTAATCAATTTAAATTAGATGAGCTGGGAGTTGTTGTATCATAGACTGACCCTGATATTCTGACAGGATCCTGGCTGCAACAGATAATTCTGTGTGTGCATAATTCTGAGGTTTCCGTACACAACTGTGAAATAATGTGTGTGGCTGCGTATGGGAAGTCCGATTCATCTGCTGCAGTTTTAAAGTCAGATGCTTCTAGTGCAATTAATAGATAAGCAGACTTACTTTTTTATAATAACTCAGGTTACATTGATCTATTAGTTGGCAAATGATGCTAAAAGTGCAATTCATCTGTCCAATAGGAGGATGCACTTGGCCTGAATTACAAATGCTATTGGATTGGGATTGGATCATTATCCTTAAAATAAATAAATAAATAACAAACAAGCGTTAAATGAATAATGCGTAAAAAATGAATAAATTACATTTTATGCTTTACAATTCCAGAGTTTATGTTATATACATATTATATTCACTTAATAAATAGGGTTCATTATAACCTTTTTTGTTCTTTTAAACATTAAATACAGTGGTACTTAATTGAATTTAAATAAATTCTAATTTATATTAAGATTGCCATAAAGGGCATAAAGGGTGGCCTAGTTTCTGCTCATTTTTTTCTCGTGAATATGACATCTCGCATAATGAATATTTGAATAATACAGAGAATGTAATTTTCAATATTGACTGAAATATAGTATCTCATGAAACATATCCAAATAATTTCAACATCCACCCCGGTGACCTTGCTCACGGTAATGTGCATCGCACCTCCGGAATACGAGATGCGGGATTGGGCACGGAATATTTTTTTCGAATTCATTACTTGTTATCGTTGATAAACACGCACCTTTTAAAAATGCTTAGGGTTAAAGATAGATCAAGCCCCTGCTGGCTCTGCACAGAATCATCAATTATATTCAAGGCAAGAAACAAATCCAGTGACCCGAAAGCCAAGCATTACATATAATTAATCTCTAGCTCTTTATATATATATATATATATATATATATATATATATATATATATATATATAAATATATACAGCTTCCTCATCGCTTTGCAATGCTTTCCACATCCGCTCTTCTGCTACTGGGAATGATATGGCGTTCTTGGATCTGCTCGTAGCCTTTGGCTCATGTGCTGTCCTCAAATTGTACCTTTTAGTTTATCATACAGGCCTTTACTTCTTTGTTAAGGAGACACTTTAACTTATCAATTGCGGGAAAGCAACCGGAGAGAATAAGCTCGACGCCTGTTTTTTTTTTTTTTAAAGCTTTGCCTCAGTGCCCCATTTATTACTGAACAAATTATATATTTCTTTAATCTCTATCTCCACCCCTGTTATCCCCTCAGGTCTGGAAATCTGTGAATTACTGCATTCCAACCGCACGACGGTTGTGATATAAATGATCTTGATAACTATTGGCCAATTTCAAAACTGCCCAGTCTCACTAAAATCCCGGAGTTCATTAGTTCATAATCAGCTTGAATCGTTCCTCTCCAGAAATCTTGTGTTCTGAGTCCACACCAGTCTGGTAAACATCATTCTCTCTCTGCTACTACCAGGATTATACACAATATTGTATTTGCTGTTGATGAATAGCACTATTTTTGCTCCTATGGAGATTATAGGCTAATATACTTGCTGTATTCCCAGCCTACTGTAATCTCACGTGCCTTTGACAAATTGCAAAAGGCATGTTTTTTAAATTTTAAATGAGTTTCCTACATGCAAACTAGACTAAATGTATACTATCCCCTAGAGTCAGGACTATGGTGGATGATAGTTTGCATGTATTGCTGCAATAAAGGGAATCAGTGTCTTGCTGGATCAAAAAGTTCACTTTAATTTTGACATTACGTCCGAAAATGTGTATTTTTTACAGAAGCAAAGCTCATTTTCTTGTGTTCATAGGAAGCAGATAATTGCATCCATCATGTTGTCTGTTTCAGCCTATGTCTCTGCCTTCACTCCTAATGAAGACACGTGAGACCATTATTAATGCCTGACCACTCACTCAACTTATTTTATTATTTATCTCGTTTGTGCTGCTTGTGTCTCCTTGTTCATTTCTAAGCTGTGTACTCGCTTTAATTGCATCATTCATGTTACTTTTCGGTTGTAATCATCAGTCATTTCATCGCATAATTGAATCTCACTGTAAAGTCAAGGTCTGTTGTTTTTAAATGAATGAAATGACTAGACTTGACCTAAAACTCTACATCCAGTTGAAATCGCTCTGCCCTGAGATCTATTACTCATCCATGCATCCTGTATGAAAAGCCTGGATGGGCAAGGTCCACCAGGCATTGGTTTCTATTTATTCATAAAGCCCTTAATAAAGCCAGAATATATCACTCCCTCATTAAACTGGTCCTATAGTCATTATTTGTCTGGCTCCATTGATTGGCTAATGCTCGAAGTCCTGTGTAAAAACACTAAAGTTTGAAAAGCTGCTCTGTTCTACAAACCATGACGTATACATATATAGCAGCTAGATGGACACATAATAACATAAAACCAAACAAAACTATCAACATTCTCATGCACACACACACACACACACACACACACACACACACACACACAGGACTGCACCATAGTACAGCACTATACACACTTTTCCTCTCTCTGATATAATCCTTGGATTCAACATGTGCATTTGACACTTCTGGCCGGCACATCATCTGCTCTAATCTCTCTATAATTGCATTTTGGTACAACACACACACACACACGTCATACACCTGCACTCAGTAAAAATCTCACTGCCTCATGGGAACAACAGAGGTGGTTTGTGGATTATAGTGTGTGTGTGTGTGTGTGTGTGTGTGTGTGTGTGTGTGTGTGCGTGTGTGCTGTCTCTAAGAGTAATTGTAGCTCCAATGGGGGAAAAAAAGTGGAGCTAAAGATAAGGAAAGTGTATCCCTGAGATCCCAGACATACAGTCGGACTACACTTAACCATCACACATTGGACACCAATGGAGCGACCCCTGGATAGATCTGAGCAGCGCACACACACACACACACACACACACACACACACACACACACACACACACACACACACACACACATGCGCAGCTGAGTGTCCATCACAGAAGTGTCGTGTTCCTGGTTGTCAGCACTTATCAGGCCACGGGTCCAGACATAGGTGTCCATAGAGGGATGTGCAGGGGCCTGTCAGCACGGTGAGATCAGTCAGTATCGATCGCGGCCCTGCATGACCCAAACTTTACCTTTGCACCACTCTCAATCTTCTATTACCACAGTCCTTGAAGAGCCACAAAACAACTGTAAGAGACACGCGTCATGACCGCACCTCTGATTGGATGTTTGCGGTTCTCTCCCCTAGGACTGAGTGTTATGTGTGTTATATTATCATATTATAATAATACATAGCAAGAGAAAAATACAATACTCCTCTACAATTAGCCTCAGGTGATTTGTTTAATTTGCTTATGTTATACACAAAATAATTCAATTTACTCTGGTGTGAAATGAAGGGAAGTGAGAAAAATACTCTTAATAGAGCTGTGGTCAGCTATAATAATAATAATAATAATAATAATAATTGATAAATGACTTCTAAGGAACTAATTGATTCTCTAAATGTTCAGACACATTTAATCCATTTAATAATTATATGTTACACAAAAGGGGAAAGAAAATCCCCGCTTTCAGATGATTACTTTGATTCAAATATTAATCACGACTGTGAAAATGCCATAAATCTGTTGCCGGCTTCATCGATACTCGGAAAAAATCAGTCATTGTGCAGATTACGACACGTTTTTATCTGTGTGTGTGTGTGAAAGCAAGAGAAGGAGAGAATAGAAATCCTGCTGAGGCTGCGTTTGTCAGGTAAATGGAGATAATGACAGCAGTAAAATGGAGTTACTAATGGTCATGAAGGCAATAGACGAGTGTGGAGCAGCCTTCCCACCAGCCTCGGAGGGGTTGAGGTAATACCAAGACTAACTGCTTCACGACGGTTATGGCTGTCATTACGACGCCTCTGCATCGCTAACAAGGATTATTGTGCAGAAAAAGGATGACCCAGGAGACGTCTAAATCAGTATGTGTGTGTTTATGTGTGCGCAGCATCACCATCCGTATCCAAGTATGTGTTTTAAGTTGCAGAATCAAAGACTGCGAGCCCCCTTTTGTGTTTTATGTGTTTCTGAAGTGCTCCCTGTTTTTCAGCGAGCGTTCCCAGAAGTGTGTTTAAAACCTGACAGTGCGGGGGGTGAAGCCCGGGAGCGATGTGTGCTAAAAGTACATGTCATCTTCAATAAAGGATGACAGAGTTCACAGGTCTACGAGTGCATCCTGTTCCCCCGCACCACTGTAGGCAGCAGAAGAATAAACGCCTCTATCAGATCACTCCACCACGACTTTGTGTCTGAGCAGAGTGGACGCGGCTAACTCGGCCTGGTGAGGTGCACAAAATGAAGAGGGGCACAAGTCAGCCCGCAGCGGATCCAGACTTCCTTTATGTAAGGGCAGCCTTAAGAATGCAGGAGGCGTAGCGCTGCCGGTACAACACCGCCGACCGTTTGACCCCACGATCAAACTCCAAACGCACAAAAACAAAAAAAACACCTGGAGGAAAGCGAACAAGAGGAGAGGATGAAACAATTAAAAGTTCTAAAGCAAAAAAAAAGCACGGGAAACCAGGCAGCCAGGAGTTCAGCATTAGTTACTGCGAGACGCTAAAACAATATAAACACAGAGCAAAAAAAGAAATAGAACAATTGACTCGACTTGACCCAGTTTGGATCCGATCAGCTGCAGAGGCATCCGTATAGGCCGTAACCTGGGGAGGGTTTTTTGGCAGTATACTGAATCCAAGAATTATAGACTCCTTCATCGAGCACCGTGTCTCAGGCAGCAGTCAGATTGGATTCCTTCCAGCTGACATTTCACCACGCGGCTCATTGATAAAAATGTAAATACAGAGACACAATCACTAGCCGTGGGCAGACTCATCCTTCATCGCACGCACAACCGCTCCGCTGTGCGATTCGGTCTGCACGCCGAGGACCCGGGTTTCCCCCCTCAGCGAGGGAGCCAATCACAGCACAGGGGAGGGTGCAGCGCGACCACGGTGAAAGAGACTTTGTTGATAACTGTGGATCCAACATGGCGGCCTTAGAAAGTGTTATAGGTGCTTTAGACCAGGTTTATTTTGAGAAATGAGCATCTTTATTGGGTTTTGTGTATGTGTGATACGATTGGCTGTAAGTGATGTATAGATATATGTATAGATTTACCCAATAAACAGCTCTGGCCTTTCATAAACCACACCTCCAGTAGGACCAAATGAATGGAAGGTTCCCAGACCTCATTTTAATCTCCACTGAGATGAGGTCTGCACAATCACTTTATTTATTGTTGATTTCTGTGAGGAGAAAAATAAAGTGATTCAGACTGACATAAGGGATTGCTTATTAAGCTAATAACAAATTGGTTGTCAAAATTAGACAAACACGGCCTACCCACCGGGTAGAGGGGTTACTGGCATTGATAGAACAATCAGCTGCACTTTGTGTCACTTTTTAAAATCACGGAAATCAAGTGTCGACCTGGGGCTGCATTTTTTACTGTTCTGTGTGCATGTATAAAAAAAGACAACAAAAACATGCAAACTTTGTGGAAGAATGTTGGGGCATCCACGGTACGTCTGCACGCTTTAAAAATCAGGGAAACCTCTGCAAGCTGGTGGATGGAAGCCAGTTTAATTTCACTTCAGAGCGCACGTTAATTATTGTTCCACTTTATCACTATCACCATGTCAGGATGACGTCTGGCTTTCTGTTCCCCAATAAAAAAAAAAGACCTTTCTCTCAACCACAGAACTAATTATTATCAATGGTTAGACTGGCGTTAATTGATTTTAAATATCTTCTAATGCCGTGCATATATCCCCCAGTATGATCTAAGCTGTCATACAGGCGATGTTTTTGTGAGTACACTCTCTGCCGTGAGCAGGCGCCCGTGCTGTCAGCAGCGCCGCGGTGGCTGCCACCAGCAATCTGCCTACCGCGTCGGAATTAGTAGAAAAAAAAAACACCTGTGTGCCGGATTTTTGAAGAAATACATGAATGGATACAGTATTTATTGCCTTTTTGGATGTCGAAATGTGCGGCGTGAAAAAAGCCACTTAACACCGGTTAACGGCAAACTGTCGCCACCGCCGCGTGCTGCGGTTTAACCAGCGATGTCTGACTGTGTGCCTCACAGGACGGTTTATTTAAATGGTTTGTGGTTGTTTGTTACACATGTGCAATAATGGCTGTCGTGGTCCTGATTGCGTGAAGTGAAGGCGGCAGAAGAAACGTTTACGGTTGGTTGTGGGCGTGTGGACCGTGATTTCTACATGAGGCAGACCTGATCCCTGAGTGTTAACACATAGAGGACCATGATTAAGATTCACCTTCCAAAGAATGGATATAGAAAAATGACCCGTAATTCAAAATAATAATGAATATTAATAACACGTCTTATTTCAGGGCGACAACCAAGCGGCCTTTTGTAGGATATTTAATTGTAGTTATGGTGTTGTATCCATCCATCCATCCATCCATTTTCTATCCCGCTTATTCCCTTTCAGGGTCGCAGGGGTCTGCTGGAGCCTATCCCAGCGCATTTTATGGCGAGAGGCAGGGGGATACACCCCAGATGGTCGCCAGCCAATCGTGGGGCACACACACCATTCACACACCATTCACACACACACTCACACCTATGGGCAATTTAGATTTGCCAATTAACCTGAGCATGTTTTGTATTGTGAGAGGAAGCCGGAGTACCCGGTGAAAACCCACGCAGACACGGGGAGAACATGCAAACTCCACACAGAAAGGTCCCAGACCCAGGCCCCAAGGCGGTCTTGAACCTGCGACCTTCTTGCTGTGAGGCAACAGTGCTACCCACTGCTCCACCGTGTCGCCCTGGTGTTGTATCAAATGCCCATATTAGTTTTAGACATATTTGGTCAACTTGCTATTTTTTTTGTTCAGTCACATTTTTGTCAATGAAACGTTCTGGCATTATGGTCTAGTTTTAGTCTTTGACAGCAGGTTGATAGTAATGCCAATCAAAGTGAATGTAGCCAAACCAGTAGATCATTTAAATCTTTTGCTCAAGTTTTTATCCTCTATTTTTCTGTGAGTTAAGGTAGAGACGCATTTTATTGAAACAACATTTATTTTTATTGAAACAACATTTATTGCATTATTGCAAAGTTACAATTCACCATGCATGAGAAGTAGCCCGGGCTAAGTCTGAAATCCCCTTGACAATTCCCATCTTTTATACAATTTGGGGCCCAAGGTTGCTCCTCCCTGGGCTCCTCCTTTCTTTTGGTGATTTTTCCATGGTTTTTCCACTATTATAATTTATTTTGTGATCTTTACCCGAGGCTGTTTCCATTGCTTTATCTTTTTTTTTTAAACATTCACCACCTACCCCTTTAAAGGAGGGGTTTCCCAATCTTCCATGTTACACATTCACCACCTGCTCTTTGATGGAGAGATTTTCCCATCTTACACAAGAACGGTGTCTCGATTAACCCTCTAGCCCCTTCTAGTTTTGTCTGTTTTTCCTGCTGGTCATTTATTTACCTCTTTTTGGGTTATTACTTGGTTCCTGTTGTGCCATAGTTTAAATAGAATGTCACTTACATTTCATTACATTGAATAAAATGTCAATACATTTCACTACAGCAGCAGGTTTTAACAGAGGAACACACACACACACACACACACACACACCCCTGACATCAGTGCTGACGCACATCCAGACAAGGCAAGTTTTGAATTCTAATTCTAAAAAATCTGATAACAAAGTGGATTTTTTCTTGTGTGTGTTCTAATTCACTCACAGTCAGTGGTTACAGGCGCTGATTTCCTGAATATACTCTGTCTAGTCTCATGTGATGAAATAACACTAAACCCAAGGTCGACTAAAAGTATGAACCTACGAGAGTTGAAAGCCCACAGACACGTGTTGGAACGGGGTCGCTGGTGAATTAATGCAGTCAGTGATTATCAGGGGTAGGCCACTTTAAACAGGTGGGATCTGAATGCTGATAGTGTCAGACTGTGGGATGTCCCACAATCCCCGGCAGCGGTACAGATAAAAGCCAAGGCCCCCCCACGGTGCTGAGGCGGGAGGTGGGGAACACGCGGGAGCCGAAATAGGACAAACAACAAATTCTGATACTTAGGTTTACAAATTATAACCGCAGGAAACCTTTTGGGAATTCCTGCGGCATCAGTTTAAAAATTTCCAAATTCCCATTAATCATAGAATCGTTCGCATTACATCGAGAAGTGGAGCCCTTTTCTCTAGAATGACTCAGCAAAACGGGACAAAACCCCAATTGAATGCATGCAGAAGTATTCTCTGGGTGAAAAAGGGAAAATAAGCCTTAACTCTGCATGCATAAATGATCTATCCAAGTATGGAGCCATATTATAAAAGTCAACCCTGTCTGTTACTATTAACACAGATATGTGAGTAAAGCAAAAGAAAAATATGCATGCAATCAAAGGATATTAGACACTTACAATACAAACGAGAAACACGTTTGGCCCTGAACAGACAGGATAACTGATAAGAAGCTGAGAAACACACTGACAACGCACAGAAGGTCCTGGAAATAGAGACGGGCAGAAACAGACGGACCCGGCCGCCCAGACAGGACAGGCCGAGCCGTCGCCGAGACGAGGCAGACAGAATTAAACTTCATAACAAATGTCACCGGCGCAGAAAGAATGAGGAAAGGAGGTCTCTCCAACGTTCGAGACAAATCGTCCAGGAATCCAGTGTCTGACAGGAAGGGAGGAATTGCCTCTCGTTGCGGGGGTAAAGACAGATGAGTGCGGCGTAGGCGCGAAATATGTCACTTCCTGCAGCAACGGAACGGACAAACTGTACGACAACGACACACACACAGAGATGTACACACTCAACCTGTCCCATATTGTCCATACCACCGTTATTAATAGACTGATGCTTGGCTTGGTGCTTAACTTCATTATATTTAATTTAAGTAGATTTTTTCATTTTAAAGTCACACGTCACATTGTAAATTATACCAATATGAACTTGTCTGCACATACATGTTGCCTTCATTGTACTATGAGCAGAATTTGTGTCTCTGTGCGGCGGCGCTGAGCGCTTCCTTTATTCATGAAGCGCTGCTGCTGTCAGGGAAGATGCTGGTCAAACTGTGTTCTCTCTGCCAGATGTCTGTCGGGATAATGCGACCAGCTGTTTTAAAGATTTGGCCTGCACGCTGTTACATTTCAATTCTGTAATTTTTTTGTTCTTTTTTTTTTTTTTAAGGACTTGCTGTGTGCTATTTGAAAGACATCTTGTTTCTGCACAGGAACAGACCATTTTTTGATTTTTTTTTTTCATTTTCAGCCAAAAAGCCAGCATCCGTATGAATGCAGACAGGGTTGAAGGACAAGAATCGGCTGTAGGGAACATGGGTTTTCACTGATTCTCTAGCTTCCTCCCACACCCCAAAAGAAAAAAAACATGAGTGGAGTCTCTCAATTACCTGTAGGCATGAATGGTGTGTGTGTGTCTGCAGCAGACCTCCTTGTGACCCGATGAGGAATAAACGTGTACAGAAGACGGACGTATGGATGGATGGATGTTCTCGTCTTCATATCTGTTTGACAGGCTAAAATCCATCACGAGCCATAAATTAGAGTGACATCGGTGTGTGTGCGCATGCCCGACTGGCCGGATCCTGACTGGCGAGGCGGCAGATCGCCACCTCCGAGCTGACAGGGCCTATCTGAGCTCCGTCTGCGCGGCCCATGTGTCATCTCTATCTCAGCCCCCTTTTTCGTACTCTGTATGGCTTGCGCGCTCTGGAAGAAGCTCACAGACAGATACACGGGCACACACTGCCAAGCGACACACACACACACACACACACACACAGATGGGAACCTTAAATAAATGTTCAGGCACACTTGCCCGCAATCTCCATCTTCATTTTTTTTTTTTTTCGCACGCATGCCTGCACATTCGCAAACTCACACGGGGGGAAAGAATCAATACGCACACACACACACACACACACACACACACACGCACGCACGCCACCTGCTTACACACTCAGTGCACACTTACGTATCGTGAGGCGCGAGCCATGCGCTTTTTTATCTGTGAAGCGAAAGAGAGAGAGAGAGAGAGGAGTGTGTGTATCAGACGCAGACTGTGATTCATTTCAGTTCCCGGGGCCTGCTCCTATCTCCTCTTGTTTACTGTGTGCAGCTCCGATAGCATCGGGACAGGAGGCAGACTTAATTGTTCTAGTAGAGCCTGTTATTCTTTCTGCTCCCCGGATCCGGGCGCAAGGACAATTCAAGAATGAACAGGAGTGCATCTCTTCAATTAATCTCTATTCACATCCTACAGATGGAGGAGACCAGACCGTTTCCCCTTAACAACCCCATGCGTACCTATCTATGAAGATAAAAATAAAAAAAATGTGCATTTTTGTAATATTGTATTATCTCTACAGCAGATAAACATATCTGTTTGCATCTCTACTGATATTAGGCAGGTGTGGGATATCTTTCAAGAGTAGATGAGCTGTGTCAAGATAATATGATACACTGTGTATGTGGACCATTGATCAATTGTTGAATGGAAGAAGTCTTACTTTGGACATTCAAAAAGCCATTGAATTTCTACTTATTCTTATTTTTTTGCATTAAAATGATGCTGTGAATTTTTTCATCGTTCATATCGACAGAGTCAAATACTCAAGTTTTGGCGATACAAGCACATTCAAGTTGCTGCAACTCCAACAAATTCTGATTCAAGTTGATCGGATGTTGGTTCAGTCTACAAACCTTAGTGTTGATTTATTTATTATTTTTTTCTTACTGGAATTACAGGATCTCAATTTGGCCTACTGAATTTAAATATAAATTATATTATTGAAGATTTAAAGAGTTTTAATCTGAATTATTATATAATTACAAGCTAAACATCGATACATAAGGTAAATGCAAATGCCAGAAATTCAATGGCTTTTTAAATCACCAAATCTTATAAGGCAAACTCACTTCCATGAGCAACAAAACACGGCTACAAATAATGTTTTTTTTTATTAGTAGTAGTTTTTTGGACTGTTGGTCGACATAAAGAACGTGAAGTATTGTTTTACTATTTTCTATTTATATGCCATAGGCTACTGGCAAAGTGACTCTTGCAGCATTCTACACATCTATGCATCCACACACTGTGTATAAACACACACACACACACACACACGCACACAAACCAATGAGCTAACCCGACCCCCTGCCATGTTCTGATTTAGCAGTAAATGCGGCGCCGTGTTCCCCCATCGCGACGGTGATGGGTCGTACGGCGCCCACCGCGGCGCGCTCCTCATTTCTCAGTCCCAGATTCAGGGTTTAACAGGGGTGGACTCGGGGGCAGCGGTGGAGGGGGGGCAGGGAGGGAATCAGAGGCTCCTCCATCATCTGGTTTACCTCTCAGCGGCCCTCCGCCCGGCTCCTCACTCTGAATAATGATGCCTCCTCCCTCTGATTACAACCCCCCCATCCTGCAGCATCCTACCGACAGTCCACACATCTCCCCCGTCTATCTTCTATTTTTTTCTACCCCTCCACCGTTTTTCCACCTTTCGCTAACTATCGTCAATCGTGGAGTTAATCTTGATCATAATGGAATCACTTTAATGGGATCATCACCATCATCAAGGGGCAGGAACTAGTATGAGGCAGTGGTTCTCTACTGGAATAAAGTGCAATTGCACCTCCACTACATTAGGGGGCAGTGGCGCTCTCATTGGCAGAGTGTGAGCAGGGAGCATACAGCACAGAGTATGAGTATGAAGTGTGGACACTAGGTGTAGCAGACCCTCAATGGCACCATGAAAACATATTTAACAGGGATGAGAAGACAGGCGGAGAAATGTTGGAGACAAAGAAATTAAAGACATTACACCACAATCACACTGATAAGCCCATTTTATTTTTCAGTATCATATGGTTTGACCCGGTCAGTCAAAAAAATCATGTGGGGGAGAAGCCCTGGTATAAGGGAATGTGACGTGATGTTTCCTACACGTCTTGTGGACAATCCTCTCATTCCTTTTTTTTTTCTCTTTACTTTTTCCCTAGCAGTGCAACCTAATCCCCGTCCTCCCTTACCCTCATCCCCTCCAGCGGTCCGGTTTTACAAGAGGTGGCTTTTTTTTCCAGCCTTTGTCTGGGCTCATTCTTAATTCATCAGTAGCTATTTGTATGAGGCAGAGGTAGGAGTTTTATTCCCAGCATGCAGCGGTGTCCGGCAGCTCTGTCGCTGACAGCTCTATTCTGAACTATCCAGTGTTCCCGGGTCCTCGGAGGGAACCTAGAAGGGCCTGGATTGTCTTCTTTTCCCAAAAATCACGTCCCTACTCCTTCAGGCGACTGTCACCAAACTAATAGATAGAACCTTTCCACTTGTAGCTATGCATGTGTCGGTGGGAACGGGCGCCATTTCACTCCAAGAGAAGCGCTCCACTGGGAGCATCTTCAGGTTTTGCAAGTAATTGGTGCTTAAATCTGGAGTGCTACGAAGGAACATTAATTGGAAAGCAGTCTCTGTTGGCTCAGCCGCGGCGTTTTTATTTGGATGATAGGATTGATATTGGACTCGCCTATAACTGTGCTGCCATTGTTTATGCGTTTCTCAGTGAATACTTTTGCATTGATTCGTAATCAGTTTTTTCATTCGATTTGGTTCGAGTTGTTTAAGGGTTGTTTTTACAGCGAAACATGTTGTGATGAACTGAAACTGGTTTCGCAAGAGTATAGAATTGTATTGCATAAAATAAAACACTGCAGAGGTGATAATAAGATATATATTTTTTTATTTAAACATCGGCTGAATGAGTTCTGTCAGGAGGAAACATCCTTGTTTGGGTGATGTAACAGGTCAGTGAACCTCTTTCAACTCGACCTCCATTCAAGCTCGCCCTCGCCATGCTGAGAGAATTAAAAAATTCTTTCTATTCAGTATTTCTTATTTACAGCAACAGTAGTAGAGCGCCTGTAACACCCACAATTCTCAGATATGTTTTGATTTAATGTTCCACTACGTTTTACCATATATTCTATGTTTTTTTTTTGCATCCTCCAGTGTGGGAGGATCAACTAGTCTGCAAATATATATATATTTTTTCATTTTAACATTATAATCTAATCTCCCTCCACCAGGTGAGGCAGTGTGAGGTTACTGGACTGCATATTAAATATAGAAAGCCCACCGGGTGTCATAAAAACACACACACTCGTCCAACCAGCACACCTAAAAATCACTAAATCTTCATTTAGTAATCGAGCCAATGACTAATCCCGCGTCAATTTGACTACCCACTCACCCCGATTCCTGTCCAACACTTTCATATAGTCCTTATTGTCTCAGACACACACACACACACACACACACACACACACACTCGGGATGCTGGGCTATATCAAGGAATAGCCATTTGACTGATATAGATATGGCCTTCTCTTTTTCCGTTTTTTCCTCACAAGCTCGCCATTTATGGAGGCATGAGCAAAAAAGTGTTATTTTCATCTGTCTGGCCAGGAAGCAGCAGAATGAACAGATCGATGATCGCATGAAAGCCGTTTATACGTTCTGTGTGTGTGTGTAGGTGTGTGTGCTGGTGCTTGCCCTTTTCAAGCATATAGACAGTGTGTGTTGCTCACAAATTGGGCATCTGCACTCTTTTACTCCGCTATTCAATATTACCATTTTTTTTTCAAATGTAATTTAATTTATGACAGACTGTCAGTCCCAGAGTGATTTGAAACCACAGGCCACCACTGCACATTTACCAGTGAACATGTTCAAAGGAAGTGCCTTATTATATATATTTTTCTATAAAGACCAGGCATTTTTATACACACACACACACACACAGAACAGAGAGCTTGCAGGCAGAGGTGGGGAGATGTTTAGAGGATTTGACAAAAAGGTGTATTGGATCAGAATCATGGACTCTACCTTTTGTTGAAAAGCTTTACAGTTCAGTTAAGCAGTACAAGAATTTTGAAATCCAATAGCCGAATGGGAGAGGAAAATAAAACAATGAAAAAGATATTATCTCTCAGGGTGTGTGTGTGTCAGGACAAAAAAACGTATTGGAACAGAAACGTGGACTATGCTGTTAATGAAAAGCTTTACCGTTCCGTTCAGTTCGCTGTACTATACCAGACTACGAGGATTTTGAAATACAACAGTGGGCGGAACGATGGGGAAGACGTTAAAGGGACTCTGTTGAGCAGGTTTTCCTCCAGCCCTGTTCCAGTTCTTCATGAAATGATTTGCTTGTTTCATTACTTTTTGTTAACTCATTATTTGATGTCGCTTCAGGGTTTGTCTCTGAAGGAAATCAGAATAGCTTGAGTAGGGGAAGGCACAACAAATAGAGATCTGGGATTTGATGAATAGGAAAATGTGAAGCATATGCCGTGTTCTTTCACAGATAGCAGCCATCATCAGAGTTCACGGCTGGATGCTGAGTCTGTCCAAAGACTGTAGAAAAAAAATAGACTGATGAGGAGCCAATTTCAAAAGAGTTGGAGAACGTATGCCAATTTTTTTTTTTCCCTGTAATTTCCCCTCACTTTCAATTTTCTGTAGGGTAGGGTATAGAAAAACACACGCATTTGTCAAGGAAACACTGTTGTAGCTCCATTTCAAGGCAGCGCACCTAAATCTACCACAAAGGCTGAGTGAAGAAATGACAACGGCTGAAAAAGGCTGAAGCAGGAGTCCTTGAATAAACAATTCCCCTTCTATATAACCACCCGGATGTTCCACCATTGATCGGGGATCTGTCTGATTCATCCTCTGCACATGCAAAATGAAATAAAAAATAATAATAATGATCAGCTCAGCTTCGATATAGGTCAGAAACACAGAATGAGGCTGCACGGCTGAGTCAGCAGCTTGGCTGCAGGTTCCCAACGCCGAGGCAGGAGCTGCTTCTGGCGGCAGACAGCGCCACTTCCTCCACATGTCCTTCCTCCTGACGACAGCCAGCGCCGGATTATGCAGCAGCTGGGACCCAAACCGCCGCGTGATTGACAGTCGTCTTTATCCCGTTTAAGTGGCGCGACCAGCAATCCAACGATGGATTTTCTCCATTTTTTTTTCTTTTTTAACCAATGCTTCTCGCTATCTTAAAACATAAAACAAGTGCTGACAGTGGAGTGGTCAAAGTGCACGGTTCAGTTCCAATTACGGTGTCAGGGGCCTCCAGGCAAGGGTCACCTAGCGGAATGAAAGGGAGGGATTCGCGATGCAAAGTCGCGTCTTAAGAGGAGCGGAGGTTAGGCGTGCAGACATGGCCCCGAGGCGATCTGACCCCGGGATCAGATCATTAGATCCGAACCGGTTTAGAGAAAATGAAACAGAACTAATAATGACGGATCCCGCTGACCCGGAGCCCTCAGCATCGCGAGCGAGAGCAGGAGAGAGACGACTTGGCCTTGACTGAGTGGTCAGCCACGGAGAACGTTAGAATATACAGCCAGCCTCCTAATGAGCGGGCTAATGAGGCACTGACAGGACTTTTGTCTCGTACTGTGCTGTTGTTCAGTCAGTGATCGACTGTGACAGAGGGAGACGACCCGATGACTCAGGGAGAGACTTGCCAAAAAAAAAAAAAAAAAAGAAAAAACTCGGTGATTTATTGAACAAAAAAACTTTTCCCTTCTTTATCTCGGCATCGTTATTCATGCAACCAGCTCGTGTCATGCGAAATGTGACCGTCAATGAACATGATGTATGATGTAATCGTTCACACATCCCCACTGACACTGTTATTGAGCTCTGTTGTTACAGATCTAATTATCCATTTTCAAAGCTTTGCTCTTCATGATTTTTCTCACAGCTTATCATTTTTTTCCGGTTCTGCGCCCCCCTCCTCCTACTCTCACCCTTGCAGTTGTGTGTCTGTACCATTAAGTGTTGTCTTTACTGGTTTAGTCGTAACTAAGCATCTGCCGCGGGATCTGATGCACAGCATGGGTGTTCGCAGCCACAAATCACATTCCAGCAGGACTTCAAATAAATGAGACTCAATCTAACCCGTGGAGAACACATTTAATATTTGCAGTGTGTTTGTTTGTTTGTTTGTCTGATGTTGAACAGCAGTTATAATTAGTTTCAATCGCTGCTTTGACTGTTTCATTTGGTTAACTTTTCACAGTTCAGGTCGCAGCCTAATAGCACGATGACGGTTTCGTCTCTTTAATTCCTCCCGCAGTGGTCGAGGCCAGCTCACTGGGGTCCACGTGTTAAAACAAACTGGGCGAGTTGTCTCCCACCACAAAATTTCTTGTGTTCTTGGAGGGAACTTTGCAATAAGTGCTTTCCTGTGAGAGAGGGGGTAGAAGTGGTTTGGGGTTTCACACACACACACACACACCTCCATTGTATTGTCTTGAGTTATGTTGTAATTAGGGGTAGGATTTCACATGTTAAATGATAAATTTATTACAAAGGTAAGGGACACAGGATAATTATACAGCACACAGCTCTGACTACAACAATAAAAGCTCTGCTGGACCTTAATATCCTGTTGTAAAAAAAAACACCCGATGAAAGTGTTGGCAATGGAGTCGTTTATTGCAAACTGTCCAAAAAAAGGTTGGTTCCACAGAAGAGCCAACCCCATGATACCATTTAAACTGCAAAACCATGTCATAGTGAACACAGAAACTCTGGAAATGTTGGCGTTTCTGGTTCTGGTTCTGGTCCAAGAACAAACAAGCAGCCCAAACCCAAACAATAGACTGGCTTCATCAGGAAGAAAATGAGTAAGTCAACTTTGGAAATTGGAAGTTTCCCAGGACTGTAGACCACTATCAGTGGTTAGTTATAAGGGTACAGGAAAAGGTTCTTTAAGATAAAATAAATGTTGCTTTTGGAGAAAATATTTTATATGATTAATTCATTGCAAAACCTGGTAATAGCTAGATTATTTTTTTAATCAAGTCTCAGCCCTTGTCTGAGATTTGCCCCCCCCCCACTTCTCCTAATGAAAGGTTGGCTAAACCAAAGTTTCCCCCAATCCTATATTCCTGTTGTATATGTTATTGGCTTTTCTGTGTTTTTTAGATAGGATGTAACTTCAAAGGCAAATCTTCCCTTTGCAAATAAAGACCAATTAGTTGATTGATTGATTGATAAAGCATGAAAAGCTTTCTCAGCCTATTTAGCTGTGTTTGCATGGATCAAACCGCCAAATCACACGCTTTTCTCCACTTTCTATGGCCTGCAGTCTTGAGAAACGCATGTGCACTACTGTTAGCGTACAACCACGTAGCCTTTCTTCCGTCTTACTGTCCTGTCATCTCCCTCCTCTTCCATGTGCCAAGAGATGAAGCTTCGTGCCGGGGCTGACAAAACACCGTCATTATCTTAGCGTTAGCGGCTGCCCACGCTTCGCCTCTCATTCATTTCACAACTATGGCCTTTTTGTCCCCAGAGGGAGACATAGATCATGTGGGCGAGAAAGAGAGAGCAATCGGAAGAGAGGTCTTTTCGTCTGTGAGTTCACCCTTTCCCAGTACTCCCCCCTTCTCCCCCACTATACCCTTATCTGCTGCTCCCTCGTGGTTAACCAAAATGCATGATGCCATTATTAGGACTCCCGCCAGCACTGAAAGAGGCAATGAGAGGAGAAGAATTGGGATGTTTCAGGAGAGAAAAGGAGGTCAAGCTAGCCTCGTAGCTAAGTCAAAAGAGAGACAGCTGGAGTCTCGGGGGTGCAGGATTTTCAAACTGACACGCTATGTTCGCTGTTTAACGTGGAAAGCGCTTACCAAACAGGAGTAGACAAACTCAGCAAATTAGCCCGGCGGAATGATTGGCAGCGCAGTGTCGCTGGTATAAGCGTGGGCAGGAATAAGAAAGGACATGGCACAGCAGAGGCAGCCCTTTAAATCCAGCTGTGAAGTCTGAATCATTTGCTCTTTAATGGCAATCATAACTCATTGTGCAGTTGTAATGTGTTCCACATTAACAGTGTGGGAGCTGGCTGTGGCTCATCTGTGCCTAATGCGCTATAGCTACAGGCTAAGAGCTCTCATCAAACACTGTTCAACTATCACTTCCTCCTCTTAAAGTCTTTTGTTTACTTGGCGCACTCCTCACGCCCACGTCGCAAAGAAACTTTGAAAGGCCTTGTGAGATACCTCTCGCCGTGTATGGATCCGGCACCGGGTCTCTTGAGACTAGGGGCACCTATATTTAGCCTGCAGAGGTTATATTTGCTCATTATTTTGAGAGAGGTGCTTCCACTGTCTCGGAGGCTGCCTTCTGGATATTGGCTGACAGTGGAGGGTCGTCGGAGCGTCATTCTCTCTCTCCCTCACACTTCCTCCTGTCGATACCTACCACGCATCATCTTCTCTTGGTTTTGCCATTTGTTTTAAGTATGCTCCTGTGTGGACTCTCTCCTCATCACTTTCCTGGGACAGTCAGTGACAAATGTGAATCATCCACGACCTAAACCCATTTTGGTAAGGTTATAGTAGGCCTTATTGTGACAAAGGGAGGCTCATTCCATTGAATTGTTTGCAAGAGCTGAAATGTTACTGCTTTTCAAGAGAGATGATGCTTTTTTTGACGGGGACAAATGCATGATATGTTACACAGTGCAAAGTACGATGCAAATGCTATGTATCCAAGTTTCTAGCCAAAGGGTAATTTGCAACCCTTTCCTCTGGTTACGCATTGAAAAGGTCAAACAAAATCCACAAGTTTAATACAGACAATACTTGCAAAAGCAATACAATTGACTACAGCATTTGAAACACTAAACTGAAACGTGGGTCCAAGATTAGGTATGAGAGGTATGTGTGTATGCATCTGTTAGTGTGTGTGTGTGTTTGTTTGCATGTGTGGATGTGCATGTATGTGTTCATGTAAATGTGGAAAAAAAATAGAATTTGTTTGCAAACCCAATTCATTAGAAGTTGTAGGTACGTCACATGTGATTGTCTCGTATCAGTTTGTAGGACATGACCATCCTGTTGTTTTTCCTTACACAGAAACTGTGTTTAAAGGCTGTGTCTTGGAAGAAATTCCCTGTTTCTCTGAGGGTTGCCAGTTCTCTGGTTGCCTTCTGGTTGATATGGTTGATGATAGTTTTGAAAGCGAGGAAGCTTTTGGTTTAAATGATGTACTGTGGCCACAAGTTCCCAGCCTGGCCAAGCAGCTTTGGCAATAAGTGCTACAGCCGTTTATTTAGTAATTCCTGTTTTGTGTTGGTTGCTGGAGATTTGTGAAGGCAACGTATTGGAGATCTATTTGCTTTGTCTAGCTCCCAGCCTTGGACACTTGTAATAAGCTGTGATGCTCATTGTGACCAACATTTTTGGGTACTTCCTGCCTTCTGGACATTGGCAGAGAGTGGAGGGTGGTCAGAATAAAATGGTTCCCCTTGGCCTGCCAAGCTTTTACACAGCTAGCCCATGTGGTCACTCTTCCTCCATTCCACCCAGGAATCCATCCATCCATCTTGCATCTTCTTCTTTTGGTTTGCATATTGTTTTGTCTGCTTTAGCTTTAATAAATATCCGTTTTAAGTAATACTCCTATTCCCATTTTTGTCACATTCTAGAGTCAGTTTGTGGCAGGGCCACGCAGCGAAGACTCACATGTCAGGGAGTAGAGTGCCATCCGATGCTAATGAGGTAATCCTGTGGCCGTGTCTATAGGCCATATCCCAGGAAGTTGTCAGTCTGGGTGTAATCCTTTGTGCTTTCGCACTACTGGAGGCATCCAAAGTCTAGGAATAGAAGCAGCACAGATGAGGCTTTGCAACGAGGCAGAGCTGAGAATGAGACGCGACGCTCGTGTCAAAGGAGTGATAGATAATGATGGATATGCCTGCGTAGAGATGCTGCTGTCGGATGCACAGATAAAGCCAAGACCATGAAGTTATCCGAGCACACACTGGAGGTGAGCTTTTTGACTGTACGCATGAGGACACTTCATTTTGTCACTGATGAAACCAACATCCTAGAAATGTTGCATTTGGATTTCACCTCCACTGGACGGTTCCCACTATTTCAATTTGACACTCACCAGAATTCTATAAGTACTACAATAGCCATAATAGTCATTTTGACTGCTATGCATAGTTGAATCAAATTCAAATAAAAAAATGTATGAATAAATGGATTGGAACCGTTCCCTGAATCACTCACACAGACCAAGAGGCATTTACTTTGCTGTTTCACCTGCTCCATCTGTCATTCTCCTTCAATTGTATCAAATAAATTAGAGTGCTACAATGATTTTAAGGTAATATCACTCAGAACTATTTTGTGTTTTGAAATTTCAATAAAATAAAAATACAAATAACACACATAAAGAAAAGCCAGGCTCCTGTAATGGAAAAATGAAGTCAGAATTTTGGGCAGAATTATCTCACTCCACAGGCAAATAATTTAGCTTATTTTGTTTTTCTTGATTTTAGTCAGTTTAATCTTTTTTTTGAGAAATTGACCCAAATCAGAAAGAAAAACACTTGAAATAATCTAAATTAAGCCCATGGAATAAGATAATTCTTCTCAATATTGGAGTAATTGTACAAAAAAAACAAGATATTTTCACCTTTTATGACTTGAGTTGTTTTCAGTGTGGGTTTTAATCAAACAAAACATGCAAATCATGCAGATAACACTATAATTTTGAGTCAAAGTTCGGGTGTAAACTTATTTTGGATATACTCGACTGCTTGGTATGCTAGGACATACATTCTGCACACACACTACACATTTATCCATATGAAAGACACACACCTCCAAGCCTGACCATGTTGTACCCACATGGGTACCATCACCCCAGGGTTGAAGAACCACCCCTTCTCTCTCTCCATGCTTGTTTGCCCGAAAGCGTGCAAGGATTAGCTGAAGCGATTATCACAAGCTTTCACAGTTTCGTGAAGATGAATCATGGTAATGCTACACAGCGAAGTGGCTCGTGCGTTTTCTAAAACCCGACTTTTGGTTTGTGATTTTCCAAACTCGTGGGGAGCCAGTTGGCTTTGCCTCACTGAGCCAGGTGGAGGGGAGTCAACTCCAGCCAAACTGGCAACTTCTCATGTATATACGGTATGCACGCATGTGTCTAACCTGCACACATACACAGTACACGTCCACATAGATGCATAGACATAGATACTGTACATATAGAGCAGTTACATACAGCACATTGCAGAATTACGAACTATTGCATTTTACCTCCCAGATTTTAATACAACTCCATTTCGCCTTGTCAGATGGAGCTGTTACCCCCTTCGGGGACAACCTGCCTTTAGCAACTCATGACTTTTCTATATTGTTGTACATCATAGCATGTTTGCCTAGAGGCATTCTGAGTCATACTAAAACAATATTGAACATTTGCTTTTTTTTTTTTTTTTTAGTAGTTTGGGATCACTTAGTAGAAAATATCCAGACTAAGTGCAGAATTAAAGTCTTGGTACTGGGTACTAGTACTCCTAGGGGATACTTAAAGGTACTATTTCAGAACTTGTGTCCTCACATTGGTGTTGCAGGCTCATCATCCTGTGTAGTACTATCCGGCTAAACAGCGGATGCTCAGCAGCGGCCTCCGTGGCGGCTGCCAAACAGCTGGGCTGTTGCTATGTTTTTGTTTTGACACCTGGCAGCTAACGCTATGACTATTAATCGTGAGCACGCAAGTGCTGCGCTCGCATCTTTTGCGCGTCGTATGAGACGCTTTAATACTGATTACGACCACTGAGTCTGACGCGCGGAGCAGGCGGACGCACATGTTAATGTGATCGTTACACGTTGCCTCGTGTTAACACTTTCCCAGGAATCTACCTTCAGGATGATTTTATTCAGAACAGGGGGAAATAAATCCCATATAACCATTGCTATTGACATCAGATCTGCACTTCCTGAAATGTTGGCCAGCATAGCGAGTTTTTTTCCATTTTTTTTTTTTACTGATCGTAGTTCCAACTGCACATTAGCACCTCTCCTGCAGATGGTGCGGTCTAATTGTGCCGGCTCTTTGCCGTTCTGCAGCCTCCCCTCCCTCCATGCCATCTTGCAGGCTGAACAGATGATCACGGCCTCTGGTTTTCACTCCCCAGCCCAAAAGGCTCTGGAGGATGTTCTCATTATCGGGACTTGTCAGAGCAGCCTGCTAGCACCGCTAATTTATATCCCCCCCCCACCCCACCCCACTGTGCACACACAAAATATACCATAGGCATTCAAGATGCATGTGTGTGTGTATTTATGTGTACATCTCTCACACCAGTACCCTTAGACAAACATTTGCCCTCCCCCCCTCCCCATAAAAGCTACTCACCGCATGGCCTATGCAACACAGCTCCAGGCCTTTTCCTGCTAGATTGCACAACAATTAGCTGCAATCAAGGTTAGTGCCGCATCCGCCTGACAAATGATATATGTGCATTTGTTTGCAAAGCATATGTGTTTATTTGTGTGTAGTGGTGGATTTGTTTCGGGGAGATGTGTGTGTGTGTGTGTGGGGGGGGGGGAGGGAGGTTTGCTTCACTGCTGTCTGTTCGTACCCCTGGGATCCATCTCTGCCAGCCTCCTTCAGCCCCCAGCTTCTGTGATTTTCTCTCTCTGCGTGTGTGTGTGTGTGTGTGTGTGTGTTTGTGGGTGTGTATGCGTGCCTGTTTTTTCGAGAGAGAGATTTGAAGGAGTGTGTTTGCCAGTGTATGGATGTTACCTGACAGGCCCTGTCATATCAGTGTGCACCTTATCAACAGTTGCAGCAAAGCGTTCCTGTACTTCACACGTTTCAACCCACAGGAGATATATTTGGACTGTGCAACCTGTGTCTGCACACACACACACAGAAATACACACACACACACCTATGTGGACGCACAAACACAATAACAAAAAAAATATAGCTCGGCCATTTTTTTTTTTTTTGAGCTGTGCCCTATGATTGTCTATAAGCCTTAAGACACATCCAGCTGACAGCTTTAAGACCCATCAGTCACTTCTCTGTAAATGCCGCTCATTCAGCCCACACAAAGACTCCAGCGCTGCCACATAATAGAAAAACACCATGTACTCGCACACACGTAATTACACAGATGCCCTCTGGAAGATATTAGCAATCATCGGTGACTAATGGCTCTCCTTTAGCTTGCTCTATGACTCCATAGTCTAGCTCGGAGGTTTTAGACACACACGATGCTCCGTGCACTCAAACACGCACCCACCCACTGGTGACTTCTCTCAATCAGCGATGCCTTAATACAATCCGCTGTAAATGTGTTTTGTGGTTAGGATCTCGGTTCTTACTAATGTTGAAGTGGATCTCGTCGCAAAAAAAATGTTGATTTTTGGATGATTCTGCAAACAATCAAATAAACAGAAAAAAAATGAGATATCGCGATATCTGCCAGAGAAATCATGATTTTTTTTTTTCTTAAAATGATTTAAAAAGACTTGCCTTATGCCTGGCTACATAAACGACAAAAACTGCTTCCTGCATTGGTGCTCAACTATTGGCATTGGATGTAAATTCTATTATATATTTATTCTAATATAGCATTATAATCACCACCAATAATTTCATGTCCTGCTCCGTGTCTCTCCTTGGATTCCTGTCACTAATTTGGCTCCGTGTTGAACTTTCAGCCCAGTTCTTGTCTGAGTGAAACTTCAGAAACATTAATTGCGCGGTTTCCGCCGTTCTAGCCCACCATCATCCCCAGATTTCAGGGATCACAGCCCGATGGCTATCTTTCAAGGGAGAAAAGAAATGCTATAGTGTTGTTCTTCTGGAAAAAAAAAACTGTGTTCCTTATCCTCCAATACGGAGTGTCCTCCAGTACGTGTATGTTTTTCCATGGTTCAGAGGCTAGAGGGATTTTTCTGGTTTATGCTCTGACCCCTACAATTGGAAAAACAGAACCTTTTCTTAAAGTTTTGATGGAGAGATGTTGATTAGATTTGAGTATTTCCTCCAGCAGTTGGGGAAAGTAATTTTGTGCTGTTTGCTTCCTTGGGGAAGCTTGCGAAAACGATATGAAAATGATTCCTTTTCTTTACAACAAGCATATTTGACGCTCGCAGGCAAACGCAGGGGGAAAAAAAAAAAAGGCTTCAACTTTGCCTTTTTTTTTCCTGGCCTTTACAGGGCTATTTTTTCAATTGGTGTATCTGCATTATTCTTTCTGTTTTCCATTGTAACAGCGGATGTAAAGAGAAGCATTGCAAGCTGTTACAGGGGAAACTGAAAGACTCAACGCAGACTGACCTTGAGTTTTCTGCCAAATTGCACCTGAATCGCTGTGACTCCGGAGGGTGGACCGAACAGACAAAAGGAGGTGAAATGAGGTTATCAAAATTAAAATGCATAAATGCAAACCTCAAATCCTGCAGAGCCGGACTTGATGCAAACTGCTGACAGCAGCTGTTCCTCACTGAGTAAAGCCAACACTGTCAAAGACAAGGCGGTCGTCGCGCCTCATCGCTCCTGCAGTGTTCCCGGGCACGGTGCACCCCCAACATTAACACAGCCATAGCAATCCATGCAAAAAAAATATTGTATGTTGACTTTATCCATTACTCATGAGAAACACGTTTTCTTGGTACATAGGACACCAGGGAAGTGGCTGAGATGAATTGACAAGCCTGTTCTGTGTTGTCAACAGCAGAAACCAGCGGTGTATGAAGCACCTGACACCAAACTTAAGTAAAAATACAAAAAAAAAAGACTTTGGTAGAAGTTAGAGTCACGTAATAAAATATTACTGATATTGAAAATCTCAAATTATCAAATTTTGACCTCTATCAACAACTTCTTTCACAATTTATCCTCCTCAGGATGATCCATGGTCATATTTGCAGCAGTCTAAAAGCTTCTTTTAGAACCCTGAATGCTAATATGCTCCTTTCGTCAACGCCTTCCATGTCTGCTGCTACACGCCCCCATCAGGTGGAGGACGTGGCGTTACAGATTACTACTGTTACCCAAAGTAACACCAACGTTTCACTATGGTGAATGTGTGTGATTGTTAGTGTGCTGTGATATGTCATGAAGATGTGCAGCTAATACTAGCTAGTCTTGTATTGGTCAAATTGTGTGACACTTCAAAGTAATGCACTACGAAATAACGTGTTACTCTTATCTCAGTACTTTTTTCACTAATGAGTAGCGTGGCGTTACCACACCACCTGACATGAATAGTCTCGCTGCCCTGTGCTGCAGCAGGAAGCAGCAGTTCTTCTTTTTTTTGTCTAAATTTCCTGCTTATCATCCTAATAAATAGTGGCAATAACTATATGTTATTCCCTGTAGGGGACTAGATGGGCACAGGAGGTCGACCAGGTGACTTGCATGACATGACCTTGTTCGCCGTGATATTTTTATTCATTACAATAATGTCGGTGAACATCTAAAAAGAATAAAGAATCATAAAAAACGAATTCCTGTTTTCTTCCGCTTCAGCAAGCACAACCTTGCAACTGGGGTAACACATGAGAATAATAAATACTGTGTGCGTGCAGCGATATTTATCAGTTTTCTATAAACATGTTTTGAAAATTTGATTAATTCACAAGCCATTGCTGTCAACACAATCATAAAATAATAGGACCTTTAAATGCTATTAGCAGGAAAGCACAAGTACAAAGAATATTCTCAGTGAATGTGCACACTTCAAATCTAAAAAAAAGTGAAAAATAAAAAGTGCAAATACTCAAGTACTGAAACAGAATGGCAGGACTTTGTTACAATGCACCACTGCCTGAGGTGGGAGCTCTGCATTCTTGTGGTTTCTCACACTATGAAGGGCAGAGTGTTTTTGGTGCTATGTTCAAACCTCGGGACATTTGGCAATGATGCCTTTAGAATGGCAGAGAGGGACAAGTTCAATCTCTAAAACATGCTGCAATTCTGAAGGAACACACACACACACACACACACACACACACACACACACACACACACACACACAGCAGGCCCAGGTATTAGTGGAAAAAGGAAAACAACAGTGAGGTGTGCAAACCTTTTTCTTTAATTTTTACCATGTTTACTTGTTTTCAACCACTTTTAATAACCTCTGGCCCTGAACACCACATATGTAATATAAATGTGTGTGTGTGTGTGTGTGTGTGTGTGTGTGTGTGTGTGTTTTGGTCTTCATGGAAAAATCAGCCATGGCTGATGAGTCTCAATTTGAAAAAGAAATTATTATTTTTCTTTTGGTAAAGACTGAAGCCGGGTTCCACAGACCCAGACGCCACCTCCCCCTGTTCCATTCCTCTCACCCTCAGGACCCCACGAGTGGTCCTGCAGACGCCAGACCACGTCACACACACACACACACACTGCTGACTTCAGTCTACCACGCTCCTGTGCTGAGTCCGGTTGGTGGGACTGTATCAGGTCTCTCGCCGCCGGGCTTCGGCCACGCCGGTGCAGCGGTACAGCGGTGGAACAAAATCTGGGCCGAGGCTCCGGGGACCGCTAACCCATACTGTACGTATCAAACCCATCATTGGATTTGTAGCTATCGATCCCGGAGAACTCGCTGAACCACAACCACGGAGGGAAGGGTAGAAAAAAGACTGATGTGAGATAGAGGGTGCTGGGATATGAGCTGTGGGCTGCTCTGTAAATACCTGACTTGACTGTGTTAACCGTGCATGTGTGTGTGTGTGTGTGTGTGTGTGTGTGTGTGTGTGTGTCCAGACACTATTGGAAAGAAAGTTGGGGGAAGTTTGTGCTTACTTTCATCCTGCTGTTATTTCCTTTTTTCTTTTTTTTTCTACAAAGGGGCTTTTCTCTTCCTGGGAGAGGCTTTATTCTGCCTGATCCCTCGCTCCCTCCCTCTCCCTCTCTCTCTCTCTCTCTCTCTCTCTCTCTCTCTCTCTCTCTCTTTCTTTCGATGCCTTTGCTACTAATCACCACTAAAGCCAGCCCTAATTGCCAAAAGACTCGATTTTCTCCCTATTTCTCTCCCTCTCTCTCTCTCTCGCTGTCCGTCTGTCTTCCATATCTCTCCACAAACACACAATGCAGACTCAAAGTAGAGGGAAATGGCTGTTTAAATTAAATGAATACAGAATGAAGCAATTATGAGCCTTCTGATTGTCGTTTTTATGGACATACAGAGATCTTGAGGAGTATCGAGATGGTTATGTTAATGCGAAACAGCCTCTGTAGTTCACATTTTTTTTATTGGGTGACTGGTATTTTTCTTCTGGCTTTGATGATTTTATTAAGTGTTATTCTAGACATTCCCGGGCATTGTGGATTTATATGTTTTGTTTGTTTTCTTTTAATTTGTTCAGCAGCAACACACTAATTGTTTGGAGTCCAGATATCAACAGTTCAGTTTCCCTCGCTGGGAGGGATGGCTGAGAATTGATGAAGGACAATCAAGCTGTTTCTTTGTGCTTGCTGGAATACTAATCATCCATTCCACAGATGCTGATTAGTCTAAAACAATGCCTTCGCGGCGGCTGCGGATATGTGCTTATATATATGTGAATGTGCGCCCCACAATTAGGATTTTCTACCGTCCAGCGCGTTGATTGTGACTTTTCTGGCAGATATTGAGGTTTCAGTGCCAGCATCACAGAAACTTACATCATTCACATAAAACAATAAACGCCACGACTCTAACGCAAGAGTGAAAACTTAAGTCAATCATTTATTTCAAATGTAGTCTTATGTATTAACAAGAAATATGCTGTTTGAACAATGGCAATGTTATTAGAACTGAAGAACTGAAAGAACCATCTGTAAAACTAAAAGTAAAACAAGATTGAGATGGCATTGCAATAGCGGATTTTGGTGTAAAATGATTAAATTCTGCCTAGTTTAGTAAGTGAGAAATGCAGTGAATATCTCACCTCCCAGCATCTTAGAAATAAGAAAAAATAAAATTAAGTCCCGCCCCTTTTCACTATGTGCTCCAATGAGCAACAATTAAGCAACCTCAGCCATATTCTCTCTGTATATATATATATATATATATATATATATATATATATATATATATATATACATATATACATATATACATATATATATGACTGAATTGCAGAGTGAAGTAAATTTGCATGCAAAGAAGGATGAGTAAACTCAGGTCAAGCATTGAGAGAGAAATTATCAATTATCAGTCAAGTTCCTTTTTTTTGTTTGTTTTTTGTTTCTCTGGTAACAATAAGAGATTTGGAAAATGATATATCATATGGTTGATGGTGCATTGTAATGATGACATGGATTATTATTATCATTTTTATTATTGCTGTTATTCTGTTGGATGTCTGGCATCCCAACAGAAAAAAGTCACTTTACTAAAACTTATCATAGAGTTCCTCAGTGATGCTTCAGTTGCACAGAGACGAGGAAAAAACAGGAAACTGCCCTGAAACCGGCTACAGGTACAGAGCAAAAACTAACGGCAGTCTTTCCGTTATTAGCCGGCAGCGTGCATGCCAAGTCTCCAGCAGCTCCGAGAGCAGCTGTCCTGTTAGCACCAGGCGACCCCCCACAATCATTTAGCAGCCACAGTTGCTGCAGCAGCGCCGTGGTTATCCATCAGGTAGGCTAATTAATTTGTTCTACATTCTACACTGCACTGTTTAACGGGCTTTTTGATCGGAATGGCGGCGACATATTTCGCCGTAAAGCCGGCAACTGACTGATTTCACACCAATTAAAAAAAATCAAACACCATTTCAAGTGACTTAAAAAAAGAAAAAAACTTGACAATGTTTTCTTAATCTACAACGCAAGTGAGTTGGAAAAGAGACACGTATGAGCAGCAACTTTTAATTAGTGTAAAATCGCTGCTGATGGAAGATGTTAAAATAAACTAAACTCCACACATGTTTCGCGGAGCCGCATGATCTCCACATCATCCTCTACGCGTATTGGGTTAGCATTTAAAGTACATGGACAGTGATAGCAGATAGGATTTTATTTCTAGCAAATCAACAGACATGTTTCGGGGTAAAAAGTTGCCAAGCTCTATCTACTACCTAATATCTCACGCTGACATTTTGGATTTTTTTACGTTCGAGAAACTGGTGCGGAGAAGAAAAATGTATCGCTGTTCAACCAAACAAAACACAGAGCAAAGCTGCTTATGTTTTTTTTTCTTTTTTCTTTTACATAAGCCACTATACAGGCCGTTCCATCCATATCCAGGACATTGCGCGTCCACTTTATGGTAAACAGTTCACTGCAGTAACACAGCGCCGCTTTATAACAAGACACTTTAGAAGGAGCAGAGATTGGGAAACAACAAATGTGTTACATGACCACAATGCAAAACAAGATCGTCAAGTAAAAAATAAAGCTAATGAGATGTTGTTGTTTTTATCCCAATTCATTTCTTGCTCAATGAACGCTCAGCCTCGGCACACTGATGGATCCTTGTTCCCTCGCAAGCTCTTTGTTTCCCCCCGGCCGAACAAAGCCTCTGAGTCTCTTTTCTTCACCGAAGTTCAACGGTGAAACAAAAAAACCTCGAGATGACCAACGTAAAATACTTCTCAAACTATCACCTCATTTAAGGTGTGTGTGTGTGTGTTTTCTTTATTGCAGCTTTGTAGTTGTCAACCATAACAGTAGTTGAATTCTCTGAATTCCCTGCAGGCACAAGGACATAAACAGTCAGATAATTGAATCAACACAACTACTACAGAACATCCTCGTATTGTTCTTTATGCTACATGTGTATGTGTCTTGTTTCAATTCATCAAGGGATTCTCTTGGTTTGGTGGTTGAGCTCCGTATTCTGGATTTCCTACAAAAGTTTTGAAATCCGATCCGTGTCCAGCGCCCGGTTTGTAACGGGAGCCCGGCCACTGTCATCGGCTTCAATGAGGCGTCCTCCCTTTAAGCGCCGCTTTAAACAACCCTTCCATCACGGGTTTGCGATGGACCGTGGACCACTGTAGAGCTCCTCTGATTAGACCGCCCGCCCCCCCGCGGTGCCTCTGATCGGCGGCCATGCTCGCCATCCATCCATCTCTCTCTCTCTCTCTAACTCCCTTTTGTCGCACTTTTGCTCCCTCTTCCTCTCCTCCCTGGTTTCTATCCATCCATCCATCTGTCCGGATCTCGCGGGAGGCCGGCCCAATTAACCTGTTTAAACAGCCATCTGAGCGTCCCATCCATTCCAACGCCGCCGTGCGGGAGGGAGCCAGGATCCCAGCGCCGGGCTCCACCTGCACCTCCACCTTCCCCCGTCCCCGTGTCCTCGCTCCCTTCCTCCTCCTAACCCCCCCCTGCCCCCCCCGCCTCTTCTTGTCCTCAATAGGCCTGATTGCAGCAGAGATCTGCGCCGGTTGGAGTGGTTCCTTGGCTGTTTTTGTAGGGCAGGGTGACATGTGACACATTCAATGCGCCGTACTTTGCGCGACAGTTAAAAAATGAAAAAGCAGCTTTGCATTCCGCTTGCTGTCTCTGGAGAGCCCCCCCCCCGCCCTCCATTTCCTTTCTGCTCTTTAACGTTCTCCCATTCATTCCCGCCTCGTCCTGATTGCCACCTCTGTCTCCCCCCCCTCATCCTCTTCTCTCACCTTCTTTATGTCACTCCTGAGCTTTCTCTCCCCCCCCTCTCTCTCTCCCTCTCCAGACTGTATCCCTTTCTCACTTCCCTTTCAACACTTGTCACCTACTTCCTGTCAGGCTGTCCAGAGAACACCACAAGAAGGTCACAACTCTTTTCAGCATGCCCCCCCCACCACCATCGCTGCCACCACCACCATCGCCGCCGCCCCATCCTTTCCTTGTCCTTGTCTGTTGAGGGAGAAAGGAACTTTAATTAGAAAAGTGAAGATGGGTTTGGGGTATGATATCCTCCGAGCAACACAACGCGCCGTTTCGCTGCCACTTGCAAGTGGTGGTGATGAAAAAATGATATATTAACACACTATATATATCCTCCCCCTATGGGAGGATGCACATTCTGTGGTAGTATTTGTACCATTTCAGCTGTGTGACTGCTCACATTGACTAGACAGTGGAGAAGTGCTGAGCTGGCTGCTTGGCACACTGGGGTGTCTGTGTTATTTGCCAGATCAATGCACAACCTAGGCCCACTGCCTTAGCCTCCTTGTTAATGTGCAGCACTGTGCCGTTGGGCTTTGTTGCTCTGTTGTTGGCCAATTTTTATAATCTCTCTCATAGCAGTATTGACCCAAATGAGTGAAAGGGGTTGTATTGGAGTTTTGTGCATGCATGCATGTGTGTGTGTGTGTGTTGATGGAGGGGTAATATTCGTCTTTTTCTTTAATTGGTGCAAGAACAAGACCCTCCGGGTACTGAACGCACAGCCTGTCACTCTGTTTGTGTGGGGGTATTGGTGCATTTAGTTCGGCTTGTCATCGTTGACACATACAGGCAATCATAGAAAATAAATTCCTACTCAAACACACACACACACACACACACACACACACTCTGGGACTGATTATAAACCTACAGCATATAAACGATTCACCTCATTATTATTGATTCATCATCATCTTCACCTCTTTCCAGATGCTCATTGAAAAAAACACTTTTCATAGATTTTTTGCTGATTTGTACATTTATTCTACAAAGCATGTGTTGCTTTTGCTATTGTTTTCTTATTAGGACCACTTTTGAAATAAGTCTGTAGTTCTTTACTGGCTGAGCATTGTGGAAAAAATAAGGTGGGGGGGGGGGAAGAAATAAGGAGTGTTAAGGTGAAACCAGAGTATTCAATGATTACTAAAATAGTTCCTGATTATCTTTTCAACCAATGGCTTAGAGCCTATCGCAGCAAGTATATAAGTGAAAAGTGGTAGGATCACATGTGTCACATACAGACAAATAAAGGACACATTTGAGCACATTAGGACTTCTTGCAATATGTCTGAGAAAGTAACTATTCCTATAGAAAGTGGAAGCTTAAATAGAATTTTCATGTTTGCCCATCACTATCACTGTTGTCTAGTGATAGTGATGGGATTTCCTGAGGGTCTGTATGTATGGATAGGTGGTTTTCACCCAGATTTCTCATCTTAATGGTTACCTTTCTTGATATTTGAAGTAGTCAGATTATTTTTGAAAAGATAAACAGATGGAGAACCTTTCATAATAGTCGTAGTATATATAAAACAGGCAAACAGCCTGTATGTGGTCCTCTAGCAGCGCGTCCTGACTGCAGTCCTGCTGCACTGCTGGCTGCGAGCCCAGCTCCCAGACGAGACCCCGATCTAAGGACAGTAAGAGAGGGGGGCGACAGACCACCTGCTGCTTGGTAGTTTTTTTTTGCAAGGGTTTGACTTGTTTTATAGATGCAAACACTTAGTGTTACAACAAAGCAAAGCTTTGAGTTCAACTCCTAACTTTCTCAGCGCTGATTCAATCAGGCGGCGTTCCAAAAAAAAAAATCTATTTGCACAAATTTGCCAAATGGTGTATTTGATATGGTCTCCCACCCCTGCCTCCACCCTTCCAAATCTAATCTCTGAGAATCTGCAAAAATAACGATAGAGGCAATGGGGATGGGGATTAGACCAAAGACTGAGACAATGAGACAAACAAAAAAAAACATGAATTTTTAATGATTTTGCAGACGTTAAGGGAAAGAAAGAACCTTTTTTTTTCTTTTTCCCTCGTGGATGGTTGATGTGATCCATTTCTCATGCCTGTCCTCTCCTGTCTAGACCAGGACATTCCGTGCAACACCTGCTCAACCGAATGGACAGAGTGTTATTTAGGAGCTGTCCCCTCTGACTGAGCTCTGAATAGCTATCTCCCCAGCCCTGGAGAGAAGGATACTGACATCATCACGCACATATCAAGGGTCAGACACAACAAGAAGATGGATTTACTCACAGTTTACACTCCGCAATGGAAGCAGGGTCTCAGCTGGTATTCAGATGTGGGAAGTGTGTTAAACAGCCTAAATGTCTAGACGTTGTAATCCCGGGGAGGGAAAAGCCTGCAGGTGCCACGAGGGAGGAAGGAAAGGAAAGGAGGGAGCATGGGAAACCAATCTGGAGGCTACATCTGCATCCCATCTCCACATCTTCCCATGAACTGTGTTAGAGTTTCATAACAGGTCGAGCACAAACATGCCTCTAAACCTCACCTAAACATGTCTCGATGTGTGTATATTGTTAAGTTTCGAATCAATAGTTTTGCATGTTTTACTGACGTTGGGATGATTCAGCTTCCCCATGCATCCCAACAGACCTTTGAACTCACACCCATTTATCCTTAGAGGAAAATTATGTGGGTTATACCATGTAGCACATGTGTCAAACTCGGGTCCTGGAGGGCCGAGTGGGTGCAGGTAACACAGCTTATTCTACTAATCAACCATTAGAGCTCTTGCTGAGGCCCTTTATTAGTAGAATCAGGTGTGTTACTGCCTGGTTGCAACAAAAACCTGCAGCCACAGCCCTCCAGGACCTGGGTTTGACACCTCTGCCATAGACCAGAGGGCCACATAGAACACATTTCTTTTTTCAGAATAAAATGAATGGTAAATATATTCCATATCAGGATGATTAATTTGTCACTTTGGGAGGGGGAGAGTCTGGGGGAACCAACGTTCTTGTTACACCGGTGTCACAGTGGCTCCTTATGGGTTAAAATGAGCTTTTGATACAGGCAAAGGAGTAAAACTGGCCATCCTGCAACGACAGACTTTTTTATTTCAGTGGATAAATGTAGGTTCACATGACACATACCTCAAGGAGATGTGGAGTTTTCCTGAGCACGTTTTCATCGTGTTATGGAATTAATTGAAAACCGAAGCATGTTTCTGGAGAAAGGGCAGCAGTGTGATTCTCAAATCACGCTGAGTGATTGAGAGGAAAATCCTCTGAGCTTGTCGCCGTTTCTGAAGACGCTGACATTGAAATACGTCACATAGCGATAGGAGGCAGTGATACGATGGGTTAAGTGGGGCACAGCGCGTTCGCGGCTTTCAAATATCTCACATCGGCTTAAATCAAAGCGAAAAAAAAAACGGAGGGCGACGATCTGCGCGGCGATGGCGGCGAAGACGGACGAGGCCGAGAGCCGCCTCGATCTGCCGGAGATAACCCGAGACAAACCAGACGTATGGCAATTTGCCTTCAGATTAAACGCTGAAAACAACACGAGAAGAATCGATATGCTTTTACAGAACACACAGTTTAAACATTTATGGACGATACCGTAGACAGGAAACTATGTCATTTTCTGCAGATTGCTTCTTCGACAAAATATTTAATTACACTTTGTTTTTCAAGGTGAAACTTCTAAAAAGGTTGTTTTTTTCTTACTATTAGTTTATGACTGCATCTTCTTTTCTCCACCTCGCAGTTAATTACTAGACAATTTCTGCTGCTACCAGTATCTCATACCCTTTTCCACAATAATAGCACAGAACACCATCAATCGCTTTTTTTTTTTTTTTTACCCCCCACATTCAGCTGCGGAGAAAAAAACCTCGCAGAGTCTTATCCTCTTGATGTTTTGACCTATAACTAATGGAGACTAATGCTGAGATGCACCAGTGTCAAACCAGGTGCTACAATCTGTCTGAGTCGGCCCTCTGCTATATATCTCAAATACTGATGTGCAATGCAGTGTGTGTGTGTGTGTCTATCTATTTCTATGATTAGTTGCCACTTAACTCACTTGAATGTTCTGATTTGTCGCTTCCACAGTGAAGTTCGACGACTGCGTGGGGAACCAGGCGGTGGTTTTCCACAGCAGTGACCCCAGCTACAGCGTGCGGACGGACGGCTCCATTTTCGCCCGGCGGGAGGGAGCCAGCCTGGACGAGCCGGTCCAGTTTAAACTCACGGCGAGCGGCCCGCACACGCCCGTCTGGGAGACCGTGGTCCAGCTGGCGCTGATCGACCCACCTCCGCCCCGACGGACGGAAAATGAGGTGAGTTACGCACTCAAATGACATGCTCGAAAATTTCAATCATCGTCCGGGTGCCTCTTCCTCCTATCACATTTTCTCCAGTGGTCTGGTGATAGTAGCAGCCAAGAATCAGGTCAAAACTCCTTGGGGTTTTAGAGCGAGCGAGAGAGAGAGATTGCGTATAAAGATGTAGCAGTAGCACATGGTTAAAAGTAATAGAATCACACTGCCACGGGGGGAGAGAGTGTGATTCCCCTCAGCCATAAGCTGTTATTGGAAAACATCCTGTGCCTCGGATACCTCAGGGGTCCTCGACTCTTCCTCCTCTATTTAAAAGCTGTCAGAGGTCAGGCAAGGACTGCAGAGCCGGAGCCCGACTGTAGTCCCCATGACTACAGAACCACCATGAGGCCAGATCTGATCAGGTCAATATCAGCATGAGTGCTAATCAGATTACAGGAACAACAGCGCACATGATTAGGGACCCTTGTTCCCTAGCACGGCGCAAGTGTAATCATCTCATTGAGGATATGGGCCGGGAGGTTCCTGACAAGATCAGAGCCGAGTGAGTCATTTGTGTCAGTTAATGGACGTAAAAAAAAAATTACAAGAAATCTCTCATGGAGAAACACAAGTTATTTCCTGCGTGACCCGATTACATACAAAACCAATGCAAAGAACCCGAATTGAAGTATTTCTGTTAGAGCAACACATTTTAGCGTTGGCAGGGTGGGGGCTGAAACATGTCATGACCTTGAGTCTATAATATAGTCAATGTAAGTATTTATTTTTTGAATGTGTTAATATTTAAAATATTTCAATAAAACAAGTTGATCCTAATCCTAATGTTCTTGAATAGTCATGTGACAATGTGTGGTGCAATTTTCTTTGCAAAATCAATTGATTTCATGACTTTACAAGTCGCTTTTAGAAAAAAAATGCGCATCTTTTTGGATGATGTGTTTTTGTGATGCAGTTTCAGATGAAACAACAGCCTATCTGCACACGACAATAAGCAAATCCCACCTATGGTGCAGGCAGGTGCCGAAAGAGTCAAGTTTTTTGTAACTGTAGGGATTAAAACATGTACTTCCCTTCACTTTGACTTTGAAAGTCAGTCACTGAGGATGTTGGGCTTCCTGTTCTGGTGGTACTTAATAAACAGTGTTTGAAATTAATTCACAATGCTTCAAACAGGTAACATTGAAGTCAAAGGGTAAAAAGTGGCGCATGGTGACGAACCAACAGGTAATTATGCAGTTCCCTTTGGTTCCACGCAGCTTAATAGCTTCTTTTCATCCACTTCATAAGCACTCACTCAATTAAAATACTAAGTAAATAAATGACAAACACACCCACACACAACTCACTGTTGCAGATATGCAAACAGAGAGATTTCGACTGCATTTTAGACGAGGCTACAACATTTCTCTGGTGGGTTCCTTTTGAATGATCGGCAATATTTGACTTTTCCAAGTGGATTAACTTCTTTTAGAAATTTGGATTATGAGAGCCCACACTTGAAACTGTAAAAAAAAAAAAAAAAAAAAAAAAAAACAGAAAATAAATTGTTTTCAGCTGGATTTTCTTTGGAATGTCGCATGCCCAGAAAACAGACGAGATGGCACAAAGTCAGTGGACGCATGGGGACAAACAGAGAGGCGTTGCGGGACACCGGCCAACAAAGGATCTATTAGTGGGAGTGGGTGTGAGGATGATTTTTTTTTGTTGTTGTTCTGGTTCTGAATAGTTTGGCCTTCGTTCTCGTGACTTCCGCAGCTCAGGCGGCTCCAAATGATTCACTGGTTAGCGCCGTAGCTCCAGTAACAAAGTATACGGCGTTAAAGGTTAAATGACTGGCTAAGTACCTTAATCTCCAGTGGGTCGACTAATATGAAGATCCTTATGGAGGGACAAACAGATAGAGAGCTCAGAGGGGTCAGAGGTCAGGAAACCCACTGCACATTGGAACAAACGTGAACGCAGTGTGAGAGTGAGAGCGGGAGCGGGCAGCGGGGGCGCCGAAGACGAAATGTGATGTTTCATTATGGAAATGGCGCTTTGTGGCGTGCTCTGTTGAATAATAACTTCCAGATGTCTGGGTAGCCAGGGGCTGGCTGATATCAAAGCGTGCAGGCTTTTGGGGAGGCACTGGCGTGGAGGGGAAAAGCCGGGACCACCGCCAGCTGGCTACGACTGAAGGCACCAAGGCTGGGGGGTGGTTGGGGTGGGGGGGGTGCATCCATTTCACACTCACTGACTCCTGTTCACATAGCATTAGGGTGCGTAAGCATGTGAGTCGGGTATGTGTGCAAGAATGTTGTTTCCTTGTATGTTTCACATGGCAAAACCGTGTCAATTTCTGCAATATATCCGTATGGTCTTTGAGTGGTTATGTCTTTGTTTAGGGCAAGTGTCATCTAAGGTTTTTACCTATAGAAATGCAGGGCTGCATGACAGAAAGTGCGTGATAAAGGGAAGCTGAACCTTTGAATCCGTGAAGCTGCAGTTGGAAAATAAAACAATGTTATGTGGCTCTTATTCTGAAATAGCGCGAATAGCTGCACAGGCATCTCTGCTTAACCAGTTCTTTCCTAATCAATTTCATCACCTTCCTGTAACTTTCTCTGATTCCGTGTGAGTATGAGTAAAAAATAGTTAATTGGAGCTGCCGGGGTTTGATCAGAATTTCAGAAAAGCCCATTTTAAGCCTCTCACAGCAGTTCTTCCTATGTCTCTTTCTCTGTTTTTCTCTACACCTCTCCTCAGGGGAACTCACTAGTACCTGTTAGCATGTGTAGATAAAAGGATCTGGAGCATGACTTATTTAGGCAAGGGAGAGGTGTGTGGGATGGGGGATGTTGGGGGATGTCGGGGAGGGGTGGGGGGGGTCACATCTGTTTCTGACAACCCTTCTCCTCATCCTCCCGAACACGCCTCGTTCCACCTCTGCCTCCCCCCATCCACTACCCTGGTGGGATGTGGGGCAACCGTACCCTGCAGTCAACCCCGCTAAGCCTGCCTCCCTCCGAAGAAGAAGAAGAAGAAGAAGAAGAAGAATACGTTTGTCCAGGCCAGCCTCACATCTGTCTCCCCCCCACCACCACCCAGCTCCGCTGACAAACCCTGTTTGCGCACGCAGGCGTGTTTGCGCTTGGCAGACGGCGGTTCTCCTGAATATGGACGTGACGCCGAGGATGGTGTGCACGTTCCGATGAACTTGTCACACAGTAGACCGAACACGGAACAAGGCAACATGTGTGTGTGTGTTTGGATGAGTAAGTCTGTCCACACCAGTAGAACAGTAGGTGAAGGAGGGTCGGTGGGGGGTGGGGGGGCAGCGTGAGAAACAAGCTGCTAACACTCATAAAAAAAAAAAGAACAGTAGAATTTTAGTCTTTCAGGGGGCGATAGCTCCCCTAGTGGTTGAAACGAGAAGCTGCAGCTTCCCCCCTCAACAGGTAACTGGAGACAGAGATAATTCAAACACCATGTGTTTCACTGCTATTTCCACACTTAGAGGATATGTTCAGAATTTTCAGGTCTGTCTTGAAACAACTGTCAAGTGCCCAGATGCTTCATATTAGCTTTGAGTACATTTAAGTGCATCCATTTTTAGAACAGAAGGAGCCTTGTGGAGTTTTTCCCACTTCATTTACATTGTGTAGGTGCATTACAGAAGGATCTGGAGCTGGAGTAGTGGTTATGGCAAAAGCAGGGAGGCACTCGACTGATGTTTTAGGACAGACTTGGAAAAAGTGTAAATCAGTGTTTTAACAAGGACCAGTAGTGAATGATTTTTGATCTATGCCATACCATTTCTTACTAAGTTTCTTATTAAGTTCTTTAGGATAACTTCATTCTCAGCCTTGGAACTCAAGTATATATATATATATATATATATATATATATATATATATATATATATATATATATATATATATATATATATATATATATTCCTCCATGACCTTGGAATTATAAGAAACAATGTCACTGTGTCCATTATTTATTTTTATTATTATTATATTATAATTAATTATTTATATTATAATGCTGCTATAATTTAAAAATATATATATATAAATAATTACAAATATATATAAAATACCATAATTAGTCCTGTGGTGAGATTGATGCAAAATTTAAAAACTCAAATATTTATGTATTATTAGTCGACAACCCCATCCACCTTTACTGAAATCCTGCCCTTACGAAAATTAACCATGGCTTTACCATGGGAAATACCGTGGTTTTACCATGGTTTTTTGGGTAACCATGGTTAACCATGGTTTTTTTGTGGTAACCATGGTTATACTATGGTTTTTATGTAGTAACCATGGTTCTACCATGGTTTTTGGATACCATAGTATTACTATGGTTGGTTCATGGTACTTCCAAAAACCATGGTAGAACCATGGTTACTACATAAAAACCATAGTATAACCATGGTTACCACAAAAAAACCATGGTAAACCATGACCCAAAAAACCATGGTAAAACCACGGTATTTCCCATGGTAAAACCATGGTTAATTTTCGTAAGGGTGTTCCTGCAGTTCTGGGCTCAGCTGTTTTGCTGTCATCGTGATGCAGAACGATCCCAAACTAAACTGGTTGTTCATTGATGTTTGATCTTATTCCAACTTTCCAGAAGTCCGCCTACGTCACTGTGACTAACTCTCTACCTTCCCAGCACCAAACATCGTTACGACATAGTGATTCTCTGGTTAACCCAGTGGAGCATTTAGCAGCTAAAGCTCCAGATATTTCCCTCGAGTTGGTCAACACCAAAGCGAACAGAGGGTAAAGTATATGTGCACTAATTTCCCCTGTGTCTGATTTATATGTAAATAACCAACTGAATGCTAAACTGTTCACCATGTGAATTTAAAAATGTGCCAATACAGTCAATAGGGTCTTGTACCCCAACATAAGGCCCAATGTAAAGAGAAAGTAGCATCCAGTTGTGTTAACATTTAAAGTTAGAGCCGTTGGAGACAGCAAATGCTGTTTGCTGCAGATTGTTCCAGCCCTCACGGCCCAGATGAAGCAGCTAATCCCACCTCGCATTCATCTTAACGCCAAAAGAAGATCTGATTTTCTCTCCTTCCTCTCCTTCTTTCCCTGGAATTGTACACGATGCCTCAAATGCGCCGCGTGGTTGATGACACGGAACAGGAGGCCCGTGCATCCCTGCACCACGCACCCCCCTGTTCCCGCCCACGCGGACACGTACACATACACCGCGTGTCAGATTGCTTGACACATTTCCTTTAAAGCAGCCTTAAAAGCTTTTCTCCTGGGTGTCCATCTAATGAAGTCAGCCCTGAAAGCATTCTTTCTGCTGGCAGATACAAGCCAAACCCTCCGAGGGACCTTGACCAGGCGAGAACAAACAAGAGAGCGAGACCAGGAGAAAACGCTTTTTATAGACCACATTGTGCAGGACCCTCAACGCTCAGTTGTGCGTGCCAGGAGCCGTCGCTGTCTTCCAACGCTGTAGCCTGCTGCTCCCGTGTTTTTATTGTATTTTTATTCTCAAATGTCAACTGCTGAAGGAGGAACTGTAAAGGCAACATATTGCACAGAAGTAGGAGAAAAAAAATGTATTAAAACGCTTGCCTCTTTATATGTAAATGTATACTGATTTTCCCTTTCTTTTCTTATATTTTCCTGAAGCCTAGATTTTTCTTGTGCTCTGACATGAACACCCACTCGCTCACCCAAACACACACACACACTCACACACACATGCACACCAACATATGTACATATATGCACATACCCAGTACATTTCTTTCACATGTTTTCTTTCCATGTAACAGTGCTCATCAGTTTCAACATTTGATTAAAAACACTACACTTTTATTGCTTGATCTTGATCTTGGCTTAAAGGTGAACAGTTTTACACGTGAACACTACAACTTAAAAAAAGACATTAAAGTATGCCTAAAATAAAATGGGCGATTGCGATTTCCGCTGCAATTTTCTTCAGAACAAGTTTCAGTGCACAACAATTTTCATGAGCATCACAGAAACTCATCATCTCAATTTAAAACGACAAATGCCACAACTCTAATGCAAGACTGAAAACCCAGGTTGAGAATTGGTTTTTAAATGTAGTCCTATTGAATAACAAGAAACATGCAAGGATACACGGAGTTCCTGAGCATAAAAATGCATTTTAGCTTAAACTTGTGCAAGGTCATGGAGGTGGCATGTGTAAAATTCTTCATGAAATGTAGTTTTGATCTAAAGCAATAGATTTTTCAGGCCTAGTACAAACTTCTCATCTTTGCTTCAGGCTAGCAGCTAAAGGCTCCATTATTGACCACTACACCGAGTCCATTACGTAGATGCAGATGCAGCAGGTACGTTTCCTACTGGTGTTGCCGGCTTCCCCCCGTCGGCTCCTTTGTTTGTTTCAGATCCGAATGGATCAGAATCGACTTGTAAGATTTCGCTGATAATTTCCGAGCACCTTTGGCTCCAAGCTGCACAACAGATATGTTGATCCCACATGATTTTTCAGCCTATGATCCTCAGGTGAGTCTCCTCTGGTTTCAAAGTCGAGTCTTAAATCTAAAAGCAAACCGTTCTTTCGCCATCAGGCCCCCTTGGCTTTGGAACATCCTGCCTGAGGAGATAAGGCTCACGGAATCAATAATTTCTTTTGAATGGCCTCTAAAAACCCCTTTTTCTTTCATTTTTTTTATATCTTGTATTTCTTCTACCCTTTTATTTATCTGTATGAAATTACATTTTCAAAAAATGTTTTTATTGTCTTTTATCTCTTTTCCATTTTTATATTTTATCATCTTCCTTCTGTCTCCTCTACTGTAATTTTATATATTCTGTCCTACTGTTTTAACTCTGTCCAATGCGGAAGAGATAGAATAAAAATGATGATATCACTGGTTCTGTTTTAAAGCAAAGAGTTGTGACTCTGTGAGGGCCTTTACTAGAATAAAACCACGACAGCCATGTTATTATATGCATAGTATTACTTCAATCTAGGTGACAATTATGCTCCAAGTTACATATTTGACTGAGTAATGTCTCAAACAAGCACTCACTCATACTCTCACTTGTTGAGTGGTAGATAAGGAAAATACGACGTTCATGTCTAGGAGCTGAATATGGAGCTAGATCCAGGAAACAGTTATATTAGCATATTGAATGGAAACAATCTGGCTCTGTCCAACGGTTAAAAAAAAAAAATGTTCTCACTGACTAACATGTTTTGTGGTTGGTGTAATCCATATAAAAACTGAAGTGTAAAAATGACAAGTTGTGATTTTACGGGGGGTTTATGTGCCAGACTATTTCTTGGCTGGGAGCGGTGACTTCCTCGAGTCTCCTTTGGTTTGCTGCCAGCCTCGCAGCGATGACAAGACTCCAGGAACAGGCAGACGCATCTCGTCGTCTAACAACAACAAGCCTATTTCCTAAAATGTCAAACTACTTTTTGAACTGGGCTACAAACTAAGTGAAGGAATCACAGATTGAAAAACATACATATCTCTAAAAGCAATGTCTGTCTGTGGCTTGATTATCTCTCTGTTTGTCAGGTCAACCTCAGCTTTAAGATATACTGTGTGTTTGACAGACATTTAAAACATGATTATTGACTGATGTATCACGGCGCTATGCTGCAGCTCCTCCTCATGGTGCTTCCCAGCGCTTTAGTTATATCTCAAAGCTCCTGTTTCTTCCTGCAGCCAACTTAACAATAGTATTTTCTTCTCTCAAAAATTAAAAACACGCTAAGATGTTTTCTAGATAAGCTGCAACTTTATTCCTCATGCTAGCTTAGGCTACTCTGGGCCTTAGCCATCTTTCTATATCAGGAAATCCCAGCACTATCACCTAACAAAACAGAATCTGGGCCTAAACTCATTTATTTAGAAACATGACATGCAGTAACATTCCCAGATTTTTAAACCATACAGGACAAAGTACAAAGTAAGATATTCATCTTAAGTCTGTAAGTTTACTTGGCGTATTAATATATGAGCTGATATGTAAATTAAGATCCACACTTTCAACATATATTGTAGACTTTCTCTTAGAGTAACTGTATTTCCATGTCTCTCTTTGTCTCAATAGTCCATGTGGTAGCTATATGACCATGCAACACACCCTCATTTGCCCAAACATGAAAAAAAATCTATTTATAAGCTTCAACTATTCTTTAGGGACACATATCGCCTATGGGCACTGCACTAATTATAGTGAAGATGTGATTTTCAACTGTGGCCCAGCCACATTTAATCTCTCAATCTTATTACCCACTACATATTTTTTGTTGTTTTGTGTTTTGATTATTGATTTTCTTCTATTTGCTGCCATGTTTTGGGCGAAACGCTGTGCTGCAGTTCTACCTGCCGGTGCACCATCATCCAAACACAGCGCAGCGCCTGAGAAATCACTGTTATTGAAACAAGCGTTCAGGACCCACGGACTGGGAGGAAATAAAAACACTGCAAGTCAAGGAGGGGGGGTGGAGGGGTGGGGTGAAGGGAGGGGGGTGGGGGGTGCACTGGAGCAAGCAATAGCTCAGAGGAGCGTGATTGAGATGGAGAGTGCAACCGATGCCAAGCTACAGCAATGATGGTCGTGACTGAATTGCTGACATGTTCTGACCGCCTCGTAACCCTGAGATGTGCTGGTGAGCTCGCTGCGGAGCAACTCTCCGGATTGTCAATTTAATGTAACCTTTAGATCGCTTATAGACAACGCATCTAATACAGCCCCTGAGACACTAAGTATGTGGTGCAGTTGTTAAAAAAGTAAGAGATGATGGACCCTATATGACCTTTGACACCGAAGTGGTAATATATATGTAATATATCAAGCACCATGCTGCATCTGATCATCTGCACTCGGGTGCCTTCACTAGCCCCAAGGTAGATGATTCAAACCCTCCTACTGCAAAGTCATGACTTTTGTTTGTTTCGGGTGGGTAGAAACTTTCTTTCTATTCTACCCACTCTGGAAGCGCCCAATGAAGCAGAATCTCTAGTGCGTTCATACATTTTGCAATATTTCCACATGAGTGGCATTCATTTAGATTGGTGATATGCTTGATGGCGCCAGCATCTCCTCTGACTCATGGGCAAATTAATGTTCATGAGGAGATTGAAAATGGGCTCCTTTCAAGTTCCTTATTCAAGCATCTTTCAAAAACGACAGGTTTGTGGTGGTCATTTCTCTCCGCCTGCGGGGAGTGTGTGAGGGGAGTGTATGATGGGAGCATACTGTTGGATCTGAGCGTGTGTCGGTGACTCAGTTGTCACAGTATGGTGAAAGAGGCTGTAAATCCAACCTCAGACATGCTCTCTGTTAATAGGCTTTTTATCCCTGCAGTAAATGTCTTCAGGGAGTCTGACATTTATAGTCTCTGTCACATATATGCACACACACACACACACACACACACACATATAGACACATAAACACACCCGTGCGCTCACATTTAACATGTGTAGTGGCACAAGTAAACTGGATAAGAGTTTAAATAAAAAAAAGCAGGACACATGTATTTATACTACTAGTGACTGTTGGGTTGATGCTGTTGAGAGTTTAATTATTAATAACAATCGACTACATGTATGTAGCACTTCACATTGCAGGAGGGAAACTCACCTCAAGCAATGCCAATGTGTACCCAGCACCCAGCTGGGTGATGCATGACAGCCATATGGCCGCATGCTGCAAAACTGACCACAAATCAACCAAAAGTGGAGGAAAGGGAATAGGACCATATCATAGAAAGAGAGATTTCAGTTGCTGTTCTTTCCTCCACTGAGAAATGGACACAGCACGTATTTAGAAATTATAGATGAGCCACAGAGAGGTCATGATGGAATAACTATTCAGTCATTGCCCGAGCCCATTTACAGCCAATGGAATTAGCCAATCAGAGGAGAGGCTCGTTAGTATTAACGAGACAGACACCAAACAACCTGTTCCTTCTGGTGGCTCCACAGAGAAATTTATCTTGTCAGAGGATATCAAAACCTCAAATGAAAATCGATAAAATGGGTCAAATGTGGCCTCTTTAAAAGATAAGTGTTTAGTTCTCTTTTAATAAGTTCGTAGGTTTAAAAAAGATTTACGGAGCCAGTCTGCGGTTGCAAATAATGGATTCTCATAAGCACTGTAATTTCAGACGAATCGAAATGGTTTTGAAAATATTGCAATTAACTGTTATAAAACAGGAAACAGTAAAAAGTAGTTAGAGGTATTTTATAATGAATGATCTGATGGAGTTATGATGGTTGCAATTTGTATAGTTTCTATTTTCTTGCTTTAATTTATTTCCTAATTGCCATGCCATGTTTTGTGTAATGTGATCAAATTATGCAAAACATCAATTTTACGTATATATGTTTTTTTCTATTGTCTAGGTTGTGATCAAATGCATAGCTAATTGCTTTTGAAACCTCTTTTCCTTCTATCCAGCATAGGTCCAGACAAATTGTCTATTTATATACTGGAGATAGAACTCTCAAGTACCTGGCATACAGAGTATTTGAGCAGTATTAGAGCATGGAGGTGTGTGAATGATCCCTATTCTGCATGGTTACCAAGCTTCCTAATTGCCAATTACTGTAGGTGCAGAAGGACTTAACTGTGCAATATCTTCAGCTGATGGCAGTCTTACTGCAGGTTACACACTTTTCTCACAAACAGTTTTATGATACATTTACTCATATTCAGCATAAAGGTAATTTCAGTGAGTGAGAGGATGCTGTTTTTCAATTTAAGCATGACATGCGTTTGTATTTGCCGTCCGAAACAACTGAGCCGTTTGTGTCTCCTCAAAGGTCACGACAGAAGAGGGGAAAGTCACTGAGAGAAAAGAGAAGAAGGAGGAGGCATCCCGGGCGCCGCCGCCGCCTCCTCCCGTCATCATGTTCTCAGGGTCGGGCCGCAACAGCTCCAAGGGTCTCCGGAGGCAGAAGAGGGACTGGGTGATCCCGCCAATCAATGTGGCGGAAAATTCCCGAGGACCGTTCCCTCAGATGCTCGTCAGCGTAAGTGACAAATTTGTTTCGCCCGTGCCGCTGATTTGCTCTGAATTTGCAGCCGGGATTTTTCTCGAGGGCACTTCAAGCCTGACGCTGATTGGGGGTGTTGTTTTCTTGATGCGCCGATGAAAGAAGTCGCCACCTGACACATCTTCTCTTATGGAGGATTATGTTACAAAAAGAACAGTGTCAAAACCTGTCGAATCTGAGAGTATCTCAGGGCCAAATTGCAATTCTCTCTCTCTCTCTTTCTCTCTCTCTCCTTCTCCAGCCAAACTAAACCCTCTTAGGGTTCTTTCACAACAGCAGCAGCTGGTGTTTTACCAAACTCTCCATTCAAACCAGATGTGCTCGCTTTGGTTTGTTTTTGTCGATGTAAAAGCATCGGTCACTGAATCGAGTGGTCTGAGATCTCCAAAAGGACGCGGTCTAAGTCTGCTTGACTAATACACAGAGTAATGTAATGTGCCAACGTGTTGCTCCACAGTGCCTCCACAGAATCCTGGAAGATAAACATTGATAAAATGTAATTTGGACCAATTTCGGATCATTTGCATGTGTGAAAGTGGATCATGTTGGAGTGTTTATGCTAATAAGTAATCATTCTATTGCCTGATGTGAACCAAATCAAGCTAGTGGTGTTAAAACACCCCTATATACACTTTATTACCCAAAGGTTAACCCATAGTACATCCTGAATAACCTTGAGATCATCTAGATAAGGGTCATTTCAGACATTTGGGCTTGAAATTAGTTGAAAAACACACCTTCACTTTTGTGATTTTCTGCCACATATTCATCGATAACAGGTAATAAACAAATGCTTGATTAGCTCAGCTTACTAATCAATGGTGCCATTTTTATTACATGACTTATTTGGTAGTACATTATTCATTTCTAAAATATGATTCCTTTCCCATTAAGTAAATAAACTAACATTCTCTCTGAATCACCATTCACATCACATATGACTTGATTTAAACTCATTAGAACAACTTTAGAAACATGTCTCACCCAACATTTAACTGAATAATTTCAGTATTTATCGTACAATATTCACTATTCACATATTTGGAATTAAAATATCTGCAGCCTTGCAGATGATGTTGTTGTTTATCTGATGTAATTATAGTTAAAAAAAAAAAGGCTTAAGCTATTTAAACTGCTGTTTCTGCTCCTTCATATATTAATCCCTTTATTTATCATCTTTATTTTCATAGAGCCTTTATAACAATAGTATTTGTCACAGAATCTTTGCTGAAGACATAACTCTGGGCCTCCTGTGAGGTATAGAGATATAGTAGAAGAAGCTGGCCTCAGAAGGCATTTTGGTTTAAAACTTTAATAAATCATGGGTTTTTTTATTCTTTTTAAGTCCAGACAACATGAGAAATGTCCTGACCTTAACCTCCTCCTGCATGTGGGTCCTCCATGCAAATCCATATCTGAAGAACAGGGAATATACGAGCAGTAACACCTCAGCTGTCGGTGCCTAATTATCATTCAACAAACCTGTCTTCATTTAGCATTCAGGATTGGAATGTGGCAACAACAACTGGCTCCCACCACAGCAAATTTAATTCCTGCAAAACTACAAATGCAAAAATATGAACACAACACGGAGGGGGTTGGAGGTCGAGCCTGTACAAGCCTGTCGGAGAATTAAAAAAAAAAATATTAAAAGAAACGAGAGAGAGAGAGAGAAAAGCATGAATAAATAAAGGTTTGTGTAAATGTGTTGTTGTGCAAAGGCTCGGGCTGCGGAGTGTTTAAAATTCAGAGATTCTGTCACAACAGAACGCGCGGTTTGTCTCTCTCATAGCAAAGCTCTCGGCTTTAAGCTTGTGGCGCGCGCTGTAATTCATCAAAAGACATCATTCCAGGAGGCCGCCGCTCCACTCCGCGCTTCCTCCTCGCTCTATCTGGAATATCTCGCCATCAGCTTTCCCTCGCTGTTTACAAAACTTTCACAGTTTATCTCTTTCGGGTCTTAAATTGTGCAAAAGAAAGCGTTTCTTCCCCCCCCACCCTTCTCTCTTTTGTTTATGTTCTTTGTTTTTCAGCATGGTTTTATCCAATCCCCAAGGAAAAGCCTGAGGAGTGGCTTGAAGGAAAGTTTTTATTTTAATATTTATATATTTTGATATAGGGAAACCAAAAAACAAGAAGTTGAGAACATCTTTGTTTTTAGGGTTGAAGGACTTCTGCAGACGCGTCCGATCAGCCTGGCGTTGTCGTCCCAGCACAACTAACAAGTCCTGCAAGAAAAAGTAAAAGTGCATGGGTATAAGCAGTAGAAAACGCACTTAAAGTACTGTGAATAACTGACTTACTATTATAGATGGCGTCATTACATTATTAAAGGAGCCATATTTTGCCATTTTCCCAATTCATGTAGCAATGTAATGTGCAGACGTGTTGCACATTACAAGTGTCAATGGTCTGTTTATGAAATTTTGCACAATTTCATAATCCAGAATCACCTTCTCAGACCTGCAGCAGCACCTTGTTCAGAATGAGTAGTTAATAAGAACTCAGGAGACCTGAATATTGCTCGAAGCGGTGGTTGTCGACCCAGAGGTTTACTCCCTCAAAAGGGTCACCGGATAAATCCGAGGGGTCGTGAGAGGAAGTAACTCTGACAAACAAAACTATTTCCAGTTTGCATGTCTTTTTTGTTTTATTTCCTCTAATCTTTTTTTTTTGGAAATATTGCCATGGAACCATGTGAGATGTTTAGAAAAGTCTGTATTTGGTTTGAGCTGTTAATAATAACTCACAGACAGCTGAAGGCACTCTGCTTTTTGTAAGATGTCAGAATCCAAAAATGTTGGAAACTCGTGTTTTTCATCTTTTAACGACGTGATATGTATTTTTAAAAGCGTTTTATATCATCCATTGTTTTCTCCATCTGAAAAGCATAACTGTCAAATAAATATAGTAGAATTTAAAGTACGATATTTCCTCTGAAATTTACATTTTTTTTTACTTTTTTTCTTTCATGTTATATCTTCATTCAGCAACTCTCGCAGACACCAAACATCAAAAATTCAATTTTTGTTTTTGTACTTAAAATATTTATACTTCTGACAGCATTTCGTGATTTTTGAAGCAATAAAATTTTTTGCATTGCATATTTGCATATATGCAAATATATGCATTTTTGCTTAGATCCTGCCTCAGTTGCATTATGTAAACTGTAACACCAGAAACAATGGACCCACCTGTAGGGCTCTCGCCTTATGTGCAGAGCTTGAGCGAACGTGCTCTGGCGGTCTGGTCTGTGTTTTGTTTTCCGCGAGGCCGGTCAGCAGCTCGGAGGACGCGGCGCGGCGAGCGAATCAAAGGAACATTTGGAAGTATAGTGCGCAGCCAAACACAATCCACTTTGTGCAGTAAATAGGTCCGTCAGGGGCCGGCGCATTGCTGCGAGTGTAATGTTCAGAGCAGAGGAGAAGTGATGCGTGTTGATGCCTCTGGTGGGCTCTCTGGCTCCGCTCTTTCTCTTTAATGATGACTGGGGGGCAGGCAGGGCCAATACTGAGAGCTGGAGATTTTAACAAGGAGACAGCTGCGGGGTAGGTGGACGGCATGGGGGGGTGGGGGGGTGACTTAGCTACGCTTACTGTTTACGCGTACAGTCCTATTTTACAACCTCTTGAGTCCTCTGTTGAGTTTTTTTTTTTTTTTGCATGTGTCTGGTTCACTGATTCCGTTAGTTCTGTCCTCGTCTCCATGATTATTCGACTAATATCCTCCATCATATGTCTGCGTTTCTTGATGTCACATTGCTACCATGTGTAGAAAATGGTGTTTTTGGAGGATAATGCCAAATCAGACCAATTTGTCTAAGCGGGCAAACAAACGTCATAGCTTCCACATCCCTGATTGTGAGGAGAAGAATATTATCGTGATGGAAATCACCACTGGCTCCTACAGGTTCTGCATGGCTAAAGATATTGTGATGTTTCTCAGTCTGGAAAAAATTAAATATGATTTAAGAGGCATCTGAGAAATGTGATTTAACTTGGAACTCAGCACTAGGACACGTAAATAAGTTAAAGTGTGATCCTACCATCCTTCTCCGTTACTAACTTTACTATTGTTTTATATGTGGTGATGGTAAACTTAGTAATGGACATACCTATAGGCAGCCTTGTTTTGTTGCATATCGTATGGTTTGTAGTGAGGAGGGGCGGGGAGTGAAAGAGTTCATTTTGTTTGAAAAGAAGAAAAAGTGGAAAAATGCAGAAATTAAACTTTCAAAATCAATTGTGCTTTTTATATGCAATCTCCATAAGATAAGATAAGATAAGAGATAAGATATAACTTTATATACACAACGGGGAAATTTGTGTGTTACTGCAGTGTACAGAGTAAAGACATGAAAAATAAAAGGTAAAGAAAATAAAAGCTATAAAAAATAAAAATACACAACACTATGTACAAAATTCGTAGAATTTGTTCATCAGCATCCACAGTATGCATTATGGACATAGAATGGAGAAAAAATAGAAATAAATAGCAAGAAAAAAGAAAAAGGTATGCATAAGCAAAGCATATATACATACATAATGCACGTACATACCTACATACATACACAAATATTTACATGTTTGCATATATATACGCACATACACACATGTACACATACTGTACATAGCTAATGCAGACTTAAGGTGCAGGATGTGTGTGTAGAGAAAAGTGACAAGTGGAGGAAAAGTGACTACAGTGAGTATTTATTTTTAAATTATATATTATTATAAAGTCTTATTGCTGTCGGGATGAAGAGCTCCTTCTTGCAGCGAGGGTGTTTGAGTCTCTGGCTGAAGGAGCTGCTCAGCGCACCCACTACCCCATGCAGAGGGTGATGGGGGTTGTCCATGATGGATGTCAGCTTTGCCAACATCCTCCTCTCTCCCACCACCACCACCGACTCCAGAGGACATCCCAGTACAGAGCTCAACCTCCACACCAGTTTGTCAATTTTCCTTCTGTCCCCGTCCGTGCATCCGCCCCCCCCAGCAGACCACTGCGTAGAACAGTGTAAACGTATATGTCAAACATTTAACATAAATATATATGTCAAAAAAACAAGCAGTATAACATTATTTTAATTTACTGTATGTTTTAGAAACATTTCAGGTGCCGATTTTAAATTTCTAGTCACGTAATCCACACGCGGCGTGTGCCCCCCCCCCCTCGTGTTGCTCAGTGCTCGCCGTGCCGTGGCTGTGTGATGCCTCCCCTAATGGCCTGTGAAGTTAGGCCCCTCTCCTAACGGGCTGTTCTGTCATCCGGCGCCGCGCTGAGTGACACCTCCCCCTCCCTCGCCCCCCGACCGCCGCCATCCCACCGCTTTTCCTTCTTCTCGTGACGGCAGCCCTCACCTGCGTTGTCGCTGTGGGATCGCGTCGGGGCGTAGACCCCCCCCCCCTCTCCAGCTCCAGGCCTGACGTCGCCTGCATCATCGGTGACATCTTGGCAGAGCCGTTGCTGCGCGAAGCCAAGACGGTGTCACAGCTCATTGAGACGTTATTGACGGCTTTTTTATTAATAGCAGCGCTGATATAATTGCTTCGGCACTTCAGACTCCTCGAGATGCAGCGAGCAGTGCAACTCTCCAGCTTTAAAAATAGTGGAGGGGGGGTCTAGTGGTTCGTTCCTTCCAGTAGATCAACATTTTAACAAAAAAAAAAATGAAACTGAAAGGTTAGCGAGAGAGAAGAATGAAGAGGAAACAGAAAACACAGGAATCGTTATAGTGAAAAACAAAGATAGGAAGCCATCCAGAAAAAACTGAATGTGTGTGTGTGTGTGTGTGTGTGTGTGTGTGTGAGGAGGGGGGTGCTGGGGGGGGTGGAGTACATTTTTCGACAATAAACAGGTGTTCTCTGTTGTTCACTTTCTTCCGCAGCCAAACAGCCATCAATAGCATGTAAGGGACATTGATTTTTTTCACAGAGGCTTTTTTTTTTTAAACCTCCCATTGATCCACACACTTCTGCTACGGAAAGAAAGCCATTGATTTCTCACGCTCGGGTAAATAAAGACTCAACCTAACCCCCGACCCCACCCACGCCGCCCCCCCCCCCCCCACCTCCGTCCAACTCCCTTAACCCCCATTAGAACAACCGTCAGCGGAAAAATGAGCAAAAGCCTGATGAAACAACAATTTAACCGCAGAGCAGGAATACGTGTGTGAGACGAAGAAATTAGAGCAACATAACGGACGTGAAAATAACCGTGATTCCAGTTTTAAATTGCTGTTTTATTGGATCATACTTGAGATTGACCCTTCTGTCTTTGGGGCGTCCCTCCGATAATCATGGGACATTTTATTGACAGGAACACCTCAAGGGGTGGGGACAAAAAAAAACTTTCAGAAACTATCCTGCATTATTTATCGAGGGAGTATTTGTATCAGTTATTTGTCTTTGGCCTTTTTTCTTTCCGCCTCCGTTGGAAAACATATCTGATGATAAAAGAAAAAGGAGTCTATGTTATACACGCAGCGTGCGAAATGCAGACATTTGAATCTGGTGGCGTTCTCGCTGCAGCACCTGTGCTCCACTTTCCATATCTTTCCCTCTTTTCTCGCCTTTTTTCGGCGCGAGAATGAGAGAAACTCCCCTCCTGCCCCCCCCCCATCCCGGAGGTGTCTGCTTTCTCCTCTGTGCACGTTTACCTGTGATTAATGGCCGCTCCGCTGCGATGACAGTCACCGCAACAACAGAAAAACACCACAAAGACAGACTAAAACACAAAAAGCGACATTACTGTACAAGCGAGCCGGAGCTGATTGCATTGGAGAATTTAAGAAGGTGGAGAGGAGGGAGGGGGGGGAGGGGGGGTGTAGGGCTCGGCTGGGATTAGAGGCACGTCTGTGTTTGTGTTTAGGTCTGATAGACTTCCCGGAGAAACTGCTTTTTTTTTTTTCTCCCTTCGAGTCTAATGAAGCCTTCTGGCGTCTGCCGCCCCACCGCCCGGCCAACGCCGGCACTGCACCAGCGCCAACCCCCCCCACCACCACCCACGCACCCTCCCTCCACTTCCCCTTTTCACCCCATTTCCAATCCCTCCTGCCGAGACACACACACACTCGATAGCAAACAAATGCATGCATGCATACCCAGGCACTGAGTGAAATGTTCTACACAGGCTGCAAACAAAGGCTCAGTGCACTGCATGGGCCACTTTGCTTCCTTTATATATATCATATATATATATAAATGCTCATTGTTTGGGGTTTTTGTTTGGTCGCATTTCTGCTTCATCCCTGAACAAAGAGGAGGAGAAGCAAAGCTAAAAAGACAAGACGCTCCATATATTTCTTTGTGTCTGGGGCGGTAGAACAGGAGGATGTTAGCAGCAAGCAGCTCCACTTCTGCAGGTATGTTGGCTGCACATTCAGCTCATTTCAAATAAAAACCAGCCTGTGAAAACACGACGTGTACGGCCGCGCCGCGTCGATCAAACGCACGCAGGCTACACGGCTGTATATGTGTTCAAGCATATTTTCTGCAAGGCTTCATTCCTGCTTTTGTGTTTTCTCTCCCGCATTCTCTGCACCGCCGAGGTCCTTTTGCTTTTTTTTGGCAGGCGTACAACTTCAACACACACACACACAGACACACACATCCTCGCTACATAAAGTCTATTAAATCGGGGAGGTAAAGGGAGAAACAATAGATTTCTTTCAGATATGAGCGGCGCTACGGAGAGAGCGACCTGGCGTCCTGAGGGGAGAGCTCAAACTGTCGCGTCAGCGTTTTAAACTGTGAATTCACCTCCTGGAGAATTCACATGACACACTTTCTTTCTCCAAAACCCCAGCTGTGAAGTTTCTTCCAGCACAAGCAACGTCTGTTTGGAGACATTTGCAAATCATTTGGCTAAAATATGCACTTTGCTATTTACTGATCCTTTACAGCATTGGCAATGTCAGCCTGACAGTGCATCCAGACGAAAATATGGATGGGTTTATTTTCTGGGATTTATTAAACACCTGGGGTTTACATTCTTGTTCTTTAAGGAAAAATGTCCTGACATCTAATAGATGGATTACCATGAATTTTGGTACAGATATCAATGTTTCCCAGAAGAGGAAACCCAATAACTTTGGTGAGCCACTAACTTTTTTTTTTTTGTCTGGCATCGCCGTGATTTTGACATTTGAGGTAAACTGATGCCAGGCGCAAGACAAAGACAAAAAAATGGGTAACGGTTCACATCTATAATTTATAAGTTGAGCCAAAAGGGAAAAAACAACTTGTTTAAAACTGTATTTTTGTCCATGGAAACTAAATCAATAGATTTGGTCAATATAAAAAAAAAAATCTTGTTAAAGGAAGTCAAACTTCGTATCATTTGATAATCTTATTTTCTGTTTTAAATAACAGCACATTAGCTACACAAAGCTAACTAACGAGCTTTATTTAGCTAATTAGAACCTAGCAGAGCAAATATAGTGACGAACAGAAACAATCAGTAGAAAAAGAAGCGTATAGTTGTTCATAAAATAGAAGAATGAACTGAATAAACTGAATGAAGTGCAGCTCTAAAAATGTTTTATTACAATGTAGAATCTAATATAATTTATGTTTTCGTCATGATGTAACCTTCGTTTGTTTTTTTTTCCATCTGTGGTCGTCATCAGTAACCTGAATAAACCTGATGGTTAGTTACACGTGTTATAACCGTACTAGTAGATTTCCCTCAGCATATTTCCTAATATGTCACATCAAAACAAACCAGAAAACAGACCCAGCATCTTCCACCAAACCCTCATCCGTGGTCTGCACTCCTGCTGATGACAGTTGTAGTTTGCACGTTCCGTTTTCTCTGTCACACGCTCGCTTTAGTTTCACGTAGCTGCAGGCGGCGGCTGCTCATGGCGTGTGTTTTATCCCCCAGAGTGACCGGGATCATCCTGCGTTTCACTCAAACTCCCTCGCAGTGTTCAGTCACTGGCTTGTGCAGCGAACAGAACTTGAGCCGGTGGTTCCGTCCCAAATCAAACACCGTAAACCACTTACGGGAAATGACTCGACAGTTTCTCCTTTTCCTTGTTTTTCTACTACTTTTTAAGGCCATTGGAGACACGGTGAACCACAGTTTCACACATCACAAAGTGTGAACTCACTTATGTGCTTGAAAGTATGCACATAGCATTAATAGTATTCCATTTATTCGTATGTCCTAAGCCTTTAGACTTTTAATAAGATTGGGGAAAAATTCCCTGCAAATCATGAGAAAATGCTGCGACAAAATCAATCATTTTGATCGCAAAAGTCACAAAAAAAGAAGTGAAATCCTGATATAGGAAATCTTCCTCATCTTCCTCCTTCTTCTTGCTATTTATTAGTATTTTTCCTCCATTCTTATGTCCATAATGCATACTGTGTATGCTGATCAACAAATTCTACGAATTTTGTACATAGTGTTGTGTATTTTTATTTTTTATAGCTTTTATTTCTTAAGCATTTATTTTATTTTATTTTTCTTTACTCTGTACGCTGCAGTAACAACCAATACAGTCATATCTTATCTTATCTTATCTAAACTCCTCGAAAACCTTTGAAAAAGTGCTCGAATGAAGCATCTCTGATTGCGCGATATCGTGAGAATGCAGCTGCGTTGCTAGGCAACATCATCAGCTGTATTCTGTGTTTACTACCTGTTAGCAAACGTTAGCTCGCTAACACGCGGAGCTAAATACCTGCACCTGCTAAATATCAGGATTTCAGCATTTTGGTTTTAAAGTAGCGGCATTTACTCTGGTTTCACAGCGCTGCTAGCATGGCTGCAGACTATTAATCTCTGTTCATTGTCAGTGAAAATAACGCGTTGAAATGAAAAATGGTTTATTGTCTGAGATGATAACAGCTCTCCACATGCAGCGGTGTAGCAACGCTTGATGTATGCAGGCGTGAAATGCAAGTAATGGGTTCCAGGTTTGGAGACTATTCGTTTGTTTCTATATCTACTCTGGGGAAAGCTTGAATAAAAGCGAGATAAGCAGACGTGAGCTACGATGGGGAGGCGTGAAACGGCGAGGAGTCGATGTTGCCGCTAAAGACAGGAGGAACATGCTTCTTCTCTGATAGGTCAGATGAATCATTCGACCATTAAAGCAATTTGACCTTCTGAGCACTTCTGAGTCACGGGAAGAAACGAGCACATGGGAGCACAGGAATACACTCAGGGGGGCGTTCGAGGGCAATCGTGAAACGGGGGGGGGAAGGGGAATCACTTCCTGTGTAGTATATCAGTGTAGTTGTGAGTCCTGATCCGACCCAGTGATCCACCAGGACCAGGCTAACCTGCCACAAACACACTTATGAAATCCATTACCTGTCTCTGATCAAATTAGCCGGATCAATGTAATTATATTCATCAGCCTTCAGGAAATTGCGTCCCCCATAATAATCTCGTATTTGCCTCCACGTTCACGTGTTTCGTCGTCTCCTCCTCGTGTTCACTGAAGACGGCCCAAACGCAATTTTCACTATTTAATATCTCGTTATTTCGAAAATTAGCGGCGTGGAGTCCTGGTAAACATGTTCGTCGGCCATTTTCAGCTTTTTTCTGTATTTACTTTTATTCAAGAGAAAAGAATCCAGCTCTCTCACACACACACACACACACACACACACACACACAGGCCTAGAGCTGCTACTATATATGGTTTTACAGTAACAAAACAAACAACACAATCGCACCCGCCCACTCATTCACACACACACACACACACACACATAAACGCACATATTTCCTCAAGCCCCCCCCCCCCCCCCCTTCCAAACACGTTCTTCTCTGATATGATATCAGGCGGCGCCGGGCGGGGGGTCCCTCCTGGGTTCACTTGGTGTTAAATTAAACAGTAAATCATCCCCCAAACCAAAAGACACAGGAGGAGTTACGCGCGAGTCAAGGGCAACAGTGCCGGGCTCTTTAATAGGAGATGAGGAGGACTTTATGAAGGAGATAAATAACGGCTTAACAAACAGCCCCCCCCCCCCCCCCCACCCCCGGAGGTCGGCCGCGGCGACCCCGTGGATCAGCGGGATGAAGGAGAGCCAAGAAATCGCTCTTCCTCCCAAGACATGAAATAATAATGTGCAGTGAAATTGGAAGCAAGATATTCGGAAGGGGACTCGGGGAGGTGGGGACCGGCGACGAAGTAGGGGGGGGGGGGTGATTGTTGGCGATATGAGACAAGGTCGGTCAAATCGAAAGGACAGGTTGACAGTCGGATACGCGGAGGGAAGGATTGACAGGGGAGGGAAAAAAAAATGTAGATACAGAGGAAGCGATGCAGACGGACACGCACGTCACAGGGAGACGCTCAGGTAATGTCTGCATGTTCGCCCGAGAGACAAACCTAACAAAATAAAGTCTGATTCAACACAACGTTTAGAGGGAAATGGAAGGAGAAAAAAAAAAGTAATTGTGAGAGCAAGAAGTCCTTGGGCGTGAGATTGGATTGAATTGAAGCGCTTTCGGGTGCGAGTCATGTGATGTAAAATTCAAATCTCGCCTAATGTGCTTGTTGTATTTTTTCTTTTTTTTGTCATTTTCTTCCTTTCTCCTCCTCAGCTCTTTCTTTTTTTTCCCCCTGGAGTTAAAAAAGTGAAGGTAATCAAAATTGAGGCCTGCACCAGAATAATCTGATCCTATTTACAGTGAAAGGCCTCAGTCAAAATCTTTTTTCATTCAAGTATAATAGATACTGTCATGGGGTGATCTGTTTTTTTTGTGTGTGTGTAAAAACCTTGTAACGACACGGGCACACACACACACACACACGATGTGACACAAGCGAGCGTACATCACCCCTGTGTATACGTGTAATAAAGTCCCTCACTATGCTATGAAATACTTTACGGCATCTCAAGATGAAACAGCTCTTAGATAAACAGTTTAGCACCAGATGAAAAAAGAAAAGCGTGTGCGTCTTTTTACAACTCCTCCTTTAACTTTGCAGCTTTTCTTGTTGCTTTTCACTTACGAGTATTTGTGGCATGGCGCTCGCCCATGCACATTTTAAAATTTCCTCCTAATACCCTATAAATGCTTTTCAGCATCCCATGTTACGTCCGACCAAGACGTGGCCAAACACTTCGTTATACGTACTGGCTGCTGTAAAAAAAAAAAAAAATGGCGGCTCCAGTGACAAGGACCTGACCTCTGCTGTCGTGGATCTGCTTCGTGATCTGTATCAATCAGGGCGTGACAGGCCAGCTGCTGCAGCAGGGACAAAAAATAAAAAACAGCAAAAAAAAAAAAAAAAACGCATGTAGACCGGCCAACTGCGCGTCATCCCTATGACACGCGTGCTCGTGCCGGAGTGGATCCGCGCGCCCGCTCACTTTTTTTTTTTTTTTTTCCGAGGTTCATTTGTCAAGATGACAGCTGGACTCTGGCTGGGGTGGAGTTTGCCAAGCAGAATCCCTCGCTTGGTTAGCGGGAGCAAGAACATCCCGGGAAACATTCTGACACACACTTAGAAGCTGCGCCATGCATGCACACGCATGAGTGTGTATGTGTGTGTGTGTGTGTGTGTGTGTGCGTGCATGTGTGTTCACGCATGCCTGAGTGTGTGTGTGTAACTTTTTTTCCCCAAACGCCCAGCGGCAGCACGGCCAGGTCCGGCCCCTCTGCAGCTTCTGCCTGAGCCTGGCAGCAGCAGGCCTGGCAGGGAGCGGCTCGTGTTGTCAGGCGTCCAATCGACATCAAACGCACCACGCCGCTCTACCTGAACGCCCCCCTCCTCCCTCTCTCGCCTCACATCTGTGTCCTTAGACATCTGTTTACCTCATGAATCCCCCCCCCCCTTGAAATGTTGAAAATGTACTGTACGTTTTTTTCCTTTCCTTCCTCCTGGAGATGCGTCTGTACGGTGATGCGTCTGGACGCCGTACGAGTCCAGCGGGATGGGATCCTGCAAAGGTTCACGTGTCCGGTCAGAGGGGACGGGAGGTTTTGGGGGGAGGGTGGAAAGCAGGGGGGGTCGACTCTCTTCCATCCAGCTAGACTGAAGTGCAATCAAACAAGTCCTGGCAACTTCTCCCGCTTCTTCCTCCAATTTTTTTTTTCCTCTTGCAGCTAAAAGGGCTCACGCTCTGCTCACAGAGCTCTGCTGATGCAGTAAATTCACAGCCACTTTCATCCACCCCCCCTCCCCATCACCCCCCCCCCCCCCCCCCCCCCTTACATTCACTCTCCTCACTCTCTCTTCTCCTCCATTTTCCCTCTCGTCTGCATTTCTCCTCTTCATGTCTCCCTGATGGCTTTAGAAAGTGAGGTGGAGGAGAAGGGAGAAGAAGGAGGAAGGTGGCAGAAGGAAAAGTGGGGGGAGAGAGTGTGTATTAAAGGTGGACAGCGTGTGTGTGTGTGTGTGTGGGGGGGGGGGGGGTAAATGGCTGGGGGAAAGTGCAATAGCAGCACATTTTATGCCACTGTCACCCTCTCGCTCTGCTTCCCTCCACCCGACAAGTCTCACACTCTTTACTCTAATTACCCAGATTGGGTTTCCTGGGGATGAAGGGACAAGAGAGAGACGTGGGGGGGGGGGGGGGGGGGGGGGGGGGGGGGGGGGGGGCGGCTAGCAGGGGGTCCTTGATATTGTCCTTGTCAAAGCCTAGGCCATCACACTCCCGATTTCACAATTTAATCAATTCCCTAATGAAAGAGAGAGAGGAGGGGATGGGGGTGTGTGGTGGGGGGGGGGGGTGGGGGGGGGGCACACTTTCACCCCACTGAGCCAAAGCTAACGGGTGCGGCCGCTCTTTGTCCCGCCGCCACAATGGCCGCCTTATTTCCATTCTCTCTGCCTGGAAAGAAGGGAGTGAGGAGGAGGGCGAGTCGCTCCATTGTTACCCCCCCCCCCCCCTCGCCCCGCCCCACCTCTAATTTGCCGTAAGCCCGCGCTATTAAATACCAGCCTCCTTTCACATGGCAATAATTGGAAAAGTCATTCACTGCTTAACTTCCATTACGCCGTGTTATTTTCACTAATGTGGAGGAAGGTCTTTTAATAATCTCACCTCGCTATCGCTCAAATGACACAAAAAAAGCACAGCGAGCGCCCTATCTCTCAATTTCACTCCTGTTAATGCGCGCGCACAGACCGCTAAGTCGGATTAACCTGAAAATGCATATTTCTGACCCCCTCGTCCTTTCTGTGGAGTTAAAAAACAGCATCCTCGCGTTTTTTTTTTTTAGTACGCGTGAGTTCAAGCGGAGCGTCGGAGCGATTGTCAGGAAGTCACATTTACGTTCGCTTTGTTGCAGTTTGACCTGAACGCCTCCTACATCCTGGGAAATGAGCTGCAGATCAGCCAGTTTCACGTGTTCACACACACATATAGTATCGACCATTTAAGGATATTATTGTGACACACTTGAATGGGAAAACACAAAAAGTTTACCGAATCAACCACTGACTTTGAGAAGAGAAAACAGGTTTGAGTCCATTAATCTAGAGGCATTTTATTGTATGAGCATGCACTTGGAATTTCACACTATTATTACCTGTTACTGTACTTAAGTATTGTGAATATGTTGGCAAGTAAATACTTAAATACAGCACTTTTTTGTAAAAAAATGTTATTTTTAGAGATTTTAAAGTGTATCATGTCTTAATGCTAAATTAGTGAATGAGTTGAATTAGCATTGCACAGTAGAGCCATACAGATACAGACACCAATCGTTTTAATACACATATATTGCTTTTATTCATTTTACAAGATGTGTGATTACCTTTGCATTTATGCTTTAAAGTAAAAATTAAAAGTAAGTACATATATTGGTACTTTTACATAAGTACTTCCCCCCCCGATTGGTTTTGTATGAATATGTGTGAGGTTTCTGTACAAGTTTGCAGTACAAGTACACAGCATTACTGTCAGGGCTGCTAACGTTAACCACCTCAGATTACAGCGTTGACATTTGCCAGCACCAATTCCAGTATCCAGTATTTGATTATAAACCGAAGCGTTGGACATATTTCAGACCTGATCATGGCATTAGATGAAGGGTTAAGGGATCCTGAAGAGGGGGGGGGGGGGGGGGCATGGATGTCAAATTTAATGGCAATCCATCCTGTAGTTAAGGAAAAAGAAAATAGTCCCACAAGTGTCAACCTGCTGGTAATTCTGGAGGAAAAGTCAGCCAACGTCATTAGGATGTATCACCTGGAAGGTCTGTGCACATTTTCATAGCAATTCCACCAATAATGGTTGGAATATTTCAGCCTGGACCAAAAGACTTTTTGGAAATATCCCCGTCCCCTGTGTGAACACATGAATGACATTTTGTAGAAGAGCCTCATTGTTAAACGCACAGCGACAGGTGTGATCTGTTCACTGCGGCCGGCTGTAACAACACGAACGCAACGTGTTTCACAGCTTTTCCCACGACAATGCTCAACATCAATCCTGCCCTGGCTTTTTTCTTTTTTTCTTTTTTTTTGCAGAGATACATTGCTCAACATCAAAGCCCATAAGCAAAAGTGTGTGTTTTTAAAACAGGCTGCAGAAAAGCTCTTAATGCAGACACTATGCTGACTCACAGCAAAACACATAAAGTGCCTTTTTTTCTATCTTTGTAGGCTGCCTTTGACAGATGGAGTGTGTGTGTGTGTGTGTGTGTGTGTGTGTGTGATATGCATTCCTCTTTTCAGAAGCTCTTTCTCTACAGTCTGTTTGTGACCCTCCGGCCGACGCCTGTATTTCTGCTGGACAACTTCCTGTTTGTTCCTCTGGGCATTATCTCGAGCGGAGCGCTCTCTGTTTGCGGGGCTTCGGGGGCTTTAGGTCTTTGGGGGCGATGCTGTGGTGACTTTTAGCTGTCTGCAGGTGTCAGGCTGTTTTCTTCCGTCCAAACCGCTCTCTGAACCAGTGTCATCCTCCCAAACACACCACAAATACCTAATTGCCACAGCCTGTGTATTTATTTGGACTCATTTTGTAACCATACTGCTACTTGTTAAATATTCAATAGAAGTACCAACTATAATCATTTTCTTTTTTTTTTGCAATTTAGTAGTTCATCTCTGTGTCTTTTATTCCCAATCAGAGCTTCACAAAAGTCGCAGATCGTTTTTCAAACTGTAAAAAAGTCGAATGCACAAAGCTGCAAGACAATTCACCTGTTTGAAGGACGCGCATTCTTTTAATGTGTTTGAAACTGAAGGTTTTCTTCAGTCCAATGTTGAGGCAATTGCAAGAAATATCTGCCTCGTACAGTGTTTTTTTGTTTTTTTCTGTGGTGGTTTCTGTTTCTGCACCGTTCTCTGGCACGGACGCTAACATGTGGCCGCGTTTGTTTCTCCTACCTTGAATCCGCCGTCCTCCACATCTGATAAATCTGCCGTCTTGTTTGATATGCTGCAGGAAATTGGAATAAGTGAAAGCGTGGGGGAAAGGGAAAAAGGCTGTTCTCTGTTAACAAATTCATGTTTAAAAACACAGAGACAAGGTCAGAATCTAATCCAGTGCACATGTAGGCCTTTTTTTCCCTGTGCAAACGGTGCTGGTTCCTGTTTAAAAAGCAGCGTTCTGCATCAGTGGCTGCAACCAGTGGTCAAACGTGTGGTTCTAAAACACCGGAAAGACATATCTCATACAAATTCCTCACAATATATGCCCCCCCCTGTTATTTTTTGCTACGAATGTTTTTCCTTCACACGGAACGGCAGGTAAAATTATCGGTATACCTGTTGGAGGTGAGCTGTTTGCTGAGGTGCAGCAGGAAGCCGCAGGTTTTTCTTTTTTCCCCAGTGTCTGGCTGTGGCTCTGACCCCCCCCTGCAGCATACTGAACTGATCCCCTGAACTGGTGTCTCTCAAATATCTCCAGATCTCGATGCACCAACCTGCTTTTGTTGTAAAATTGAGCCGCTGATGCAGCGCTACGCTTAGGTTACATTTAATTTCCTATGAGTTCTACACGCTTAACCCCCCCCCCTCCATTTCCGCTTAATATGAAGCAGCATAAACAGGAAATGTTGTGTTTTCATCGACAGCAGTATTGCATAGTCAGATTTTGCTCCACGGTGCAGCAATGACAGTCAGAGGCAGGGTAGGGTGGGTCATGACTTCACCATCCTAGGAAAAAAAAATTGCTATACATGCATACAGAGGAGAAAAATTTTCTTAAGCTCAAATTCTTTTTTTTAGAAATGCTTATAAATTTCTTATCAGTCATTTAAAGAACTCAAAGCTCACAGTGTCTCATATTTTCAAACAGCTTCACAAATGCAGCTTCACCAGAAGTTGTCTGAAAGACAAAGTTTGAACTCGTCTGGAATCGAAGGTTTTTTTTCGGCCGGATGAATGCGAAGCGATTTCAGAGGACGTCTGCTTCTCGAGTGGTGTTTTTATAGACGCGCCTGATTGTGGCCAACGTTTGCACCGCTCCCTGGCGTGTGCGCTAACATGTGGCCGGCGTGTTTCCGCGCTGGAAAACCGCCGCCAGCCACATCTGATAAATCCGCCGTCTAATTTGATGCACTCCGGCTAAACGAATGAGTAAAAACTAAATAGGAGTAGCCACGAACACGAGGGATGTCATCGATTAACAAGTCAATTTATGGTTTTAAGAAGGTTGTATCCAAAGCAGAGACAAGGTCAGAAACTAATCCAGTGCACATGGAGGCCTCTTCCGTACACATGTGCTGCTTGGCTCCACGCAGTTTGACTTGGTGCCTCGAGTCTATAAATGTGCATCTCCACTGCAGTCGCTGTTCTTCTTTATGAAACATTGCTGTAATCTGATGCAGTAAAAGCAGTAATATGCATGTAGTCTGTAGTATTGTCTGGCTACACCCGTTATCATTTCATTGCATTTCTTTTAGAACACAGAGCACAGAACAGAGGAGAAGCAGAGAAACGAAACTTCAAATCACAGAGAGACTCAGCTGGAAGCTTCAAATGTCTTCCTCCCCTAGTTTTCAGCATGAGTTGAGTCTCTCGTCGGCCACGGTCGGCGAGGCCCATTTGGAGGCGGGCCGGGGACGCTCTGGCCCGACTCCAGAGATGGTTCATCTCAGGCGTGACTCGGCTCAACTCGGCGTGGTTAAACTCTTAATGGTTTCACTCGGTGCAGCCAAAAGTGTCGGATGGAAAAGGGGCTAATGGGAATACAGAATGAAGCAGCGCGGCTGCACTCCTTTCTTTTTCTTTTCTTTTTTTTCTTTTTTAAACAAAGGTCTGTAATTAGTTATGCTTCTGCCATTTTTTCCTGTGTGTCAATGTGGAAAAAGAGATTCATCTTCTGAATCAATTTTTTCTAAATACACACGGATATATATAAAGATGGTTTCACATTTTGTAATTTCTATGGTAATTGTTTCACTTGCATGAACATTACAGCAATGCATATGGTGATTGCGGTTTTCTGTGCATGCTAAACCACAGATTAGCTTTACTTGTTCTTCAACAGCTTGCAAGTATGGGGTAGATCAACTATATTATGCATCAGGCCTATACAATATAAGTCACACTGTATACATGAACCGAAATCCACCTGCACGGCTCCTTTATTCATGCATCTTTCAGGTACTTTGCAGATTAGTGAACAGATGCTGTTAATCAAATTTAACAGAAAACTAGCTCCGCTATAATTGAATCTTAATCTAATCCATAGAAAAAATATAGAATACATTAATACATAATGCATCGGTGTTGGTCTGCTCATGTGGCGCTCTGGAACAAATTTGAGCAAACTAGACACAGCCGGTCCCTGAACTCAGGCACTTCCCTGGCAGAGCCTGAAATGCACAACGCTGATTGAACATAATGAACATGAATACCGATGAAAAGCAACATTCAACATTCACAAACAGCTAAAATGCTAATACGCGGGAAGGCCGCGGAAGGTAAAAAGGAGGCGACGCTCGGCGCCGCACGCAGGATGAATGAGCGCGGCGTGTTTATATGGATCACTGATTGGAAGAGAAAGGTCACGGGCAAACATGATTGGAGCGCGGCGTAGCACGCGCAACTACGAAATGACTCCTGTGTCTCGACTGGTGTCGGGCTGAAATGTTGAAAACGCAATCCTCACGGGGTCAAGGTAATGATTTTTTAAAAAAATTTAAAATGGAAATGTGGGCAGGACTTTTTTTGATCTGCAGGACCACAGGAAAAACATCTTAAAAACATGTGCTTTAATAAAACAATCTGCACACACACACACACACACCTGCTGCATAAGGCGGCATGTTGCACAACCCTTAAACATATTGCACACATGGTGACATACTGCATGACCCTCATACATATTACACATAACTTACTCATACATATTGAACACCCTCCTCAGCCTGTGTCTGCATCACCTGTTAATATTGAGAATCTTAATGGACATCTGCAGGAATGGGTGTTTGTAACAGTGATGTTTTTATAAATACCGGCATTCACAGACAGTTAATTCTATTCCAGATCGTGTATCAGAGCCCCCAGCCTCTCCATGTCCTTCCCCCTGTTGTTCACATATACAGCTTTTCTCCCCTAATCTGCCAGGGTAAAGGGTCTGCGTGGGCTGAAGGGAAAAAAAGCTTGAATGCTTTGACGAACAAATGCAACAGTAATACGCTCAAGAAAACGCTCCGGTATCACACAAAAGCAGAGACACTGAGCATTGGCTGAGTTTGAACTAAATGCCGACAGGATGGAGTCGACCGTGACTAGTGAGGCGCTGGGCTCTGAGGGGCTGGACAAGTGGATGCAAGGGTTGTTTAGTAATTGTTAAATAAGTGATAATAACATCAATGTCCAAATCTGAACGGTAACACGAGCTAATCTGGTGGTTGCACAACAAACAGTCCAAATCCAGTGTTTCAGGATTTTGCAATCGCATGAATTCCAGCACAATCAGCAACATGTTGCACATTTTTGCGATGTTGCGTAATTCTTGCAAAAAATAAACCCAAAATATGGCATCCATCTTTTACAAAACCCCATATATCTTCCCTATACCCCCTGCTGGTCACAGTGTATTTCTCACTTTTCTATTATTATTTCTATCAGTATTTTTTTGGCTTGTGCAGTGCACACGATTTGAGGCTGCAGTTCTGTCCTCATCGCCACTGTACGCTTACCAAAAATGACTTGACAGCAACTTTTTTAAAGACAACAACCGACCATTGGAGACCTGATTGCTGACACTTGACAGCTGATTAAAACAAACATGTTGTGAGAAGGTGATGACCCCTCCCCTTCTCACCTGTTTATAAGGAGGGAACTGAAGTTCCGCTGCCTCCTGTCTCGGCTTTTTCTGGTTGCCCTGATCCCTTTTGTTGGGAGGACACGTCGGTCGCCCACATTTGGTGGCAGCGGTGGGATCAGTGGCGCCGCCTGAGAAGCTGGAGAGAGAAGGTGGAACTCCCGGGCTGACGGTGGTACCGAGAGGATCGGCGGAAGTGTCGGCGGAAGTGTCGGCGAAAGTGTCGGCGAAAGTGTCGGCGAGAGTGTCGGCGAGAGTGTCGGCGAAAGTGTCGGCGAGAGTGTCGGCGGAAGTGACGGCGGAAGTGTCGGCGGAAGTGTCGGCGGAAGTGTCGGCGAGAGTGTCGGCGAGAGTGTCGAGGAGAGTGTCGGCGGAGATGGCCGGCGGGACGCAGCAGGACAATGGCGGGCTACGACCGGAAACGGAGAGTGGTCGAGCGGGCCCCGGGACAGACACAGACCACGGTCGCAGACTTTTGTTTCGCCACCCAGTTGGTAAGACTCCAGAAGGGGAGGGAAGTGTGAGAAGGTGATGACCCCTCCCCTTCTCACCTGTTTATAAGGGGGGAACTGAAGGGCAGCGGAAGAGTTTCCCCCGGACATGTTTGCGGGTGGCACACAGGAGGCGCGACGTGTGGGACTGCTTGTTCGGTCCACCTGCTGAGAGGTGGACCGCCATGCTAACGTGAGCATATGCTGTGTCGTTGTTTTATGTACCACTGTCAATAAACCGCCTTGTTTGATAAAACTGAGTTCCGCTGCCTCCTGTCTCGGCTTCTTCTGGTTGCCCTGACCACGTTGGTCGCCCACACATGTTCAATATTGATATTTCTACTCATAACATTCCCTATTTTTCTTCTACATAGTTACCCAGGTTTATCTCTTATGCCTATTTAGACCTTTGATAGGGTTTACAAGAAAACAAAGAAAAGGCCATTAGTCATTTTGATCGCAAAAATCACAAAAAAATCCTGTAAATCTTGGTGTGACTGAACAATAAACCCTTTTCACAGCAGCCAGTTGATGAGCGTCGATGATACTAATTGAGGTTCTGTTTCGTTCAATGCAGCAGCTTCTTTCCAGGGAGCCAACATGCAGAATAGAGGCACCCTGACTCTGTCTGGAATGGGACCTCACTTACTATCATTGGTGACGGCTGTGCCAATATTCGGACTAGTTTTGAGTGAAAAAGCAAATGTGTAAAAAACGGGTCTTAATGCAATACTAGTATATTTAAAAACAAAAAATTACTAACTAAGAGACCGTTGTGAAGCTGAGGTGGCACATTTTGACTTTAACCTGAACCCTCAGCGACAGGCCAGACCAGAGTTCACCGATGTACGCTGGCACCCGGCCATGTAAATCCTCGTAAGCCATGAATAGGATTTTTTTTAAAAAGAAGCTAAAACCGGGGTGATGTGAGAAGAAGTGTTTTTGGTCTTCGTCAGAAAAGCTGGCTGCAGAGTCTCTGCTCGGAGCCACGTAAACCAGAGTCCTGATAATAATGATAATAGCAGCAGTCCAGGCGTGCGGAAATCAAAGCATGAATAATTATTATCATTGATAAAAGACGGCGCCGCTCTGATCCCAGAAATAGTCCAGAGATGCTGAAATTGTCCCAATTTGCTTGGTTTTGAACACCCGGGTCCTCGGCAGTAATTGTGATGAGGGGACAGAACGTGAGCGAGACCCCATCACGCTGTTGTTTGTCTCGTCAAAGTTAAATTGCAAAAGAAAAAAGTTTTGTGGCTTCTTATCTCTCTTCTGACATGCCTTTTACATTCAGTCTAATGGAGACATATATACATATACAGATGCTGTTTGTGGAGTTAATAGCAATTCAATTGATCCGTTATTTACTATGGGTTAGCAAGACTTAAGTTGCAGTAGGTTTGCAGCAGTTTTATAAACCCACATGTGTTGATGGGTGTTTTTATTATTTCTTTTGCAAATGCATTGTAAAAATGTCATTTGTGGTGAGTACACAGCGCTACTTCTATAACATCTTTTCTATGTGATTTGCAGTGATATTATTTGAATATATTTCATCACCATAATAATATATGCATAGCCGCGCCATGCTGTGCAGTCACATATACTCTACACGAGTAGTAGTAGTAGTAGTATAATGCTTTTTAAAAGTGTTAGTTAGCATCCATTGTTCAGTGATTTAATTCCTCTGCAGCGCAGCCACTACGGCGGTGGAGCAGCACTTCCACCGCCTTATCCATCCCGTTCTCTTCATCTCCACTTTCCCTGTTTTTCCCCAGAGAGCCGGTGGCATGATAATTTCTCATTTGATTCAGTTTCGCCCCGGCAGAAGGGAGCTAAGCTCAGCGATAAGATCTCCTTAAGAAGCAGACAAGTTGTCAGTAATGAAGGGAATTGCTTTGATCCGTCGACAAATAGGTCATTAAGACAGTGTCTGGTTTCTGATGCCGGATGATACAGTCATGACTCCCTCTCTCTCTCTCTTTCTCTCTTTCAATCTCTCTCCACTATAGCTGAGCATCCTCATCCTCCTCTCTCTCTCACGCTATCAAGACAATAGAGGGAAGATCTTAGGGGAGAGCAAAGGGAGGAAACTGTTTTTGATTATTATTGCGCGCTTGAAAATGAATTCCTTTGTTATTTATTACCCGATGGAGACATTTTATGGGCGTGTGTGTGTGTGTGTGGCGGGAGAGAGTTTCCCTCTTTTCATTAAGCGAAAGAAAGAAAAAGGACTTATACGCAGTCAGGAGGACTTTTCTCCTTTCTGCAGCTTAACAGGCAGAATGACAGTGCTTCTGCTCACTGTTGAAGCGACGTCCCGCCTGTCACAATATTCTCTGATAAAAAAGGAGGAGACTGATTAAAACGCTTTGACATCCTTTATTGGATCCCTCGACGCATGACCACGTGCATGTGATTTATTACATTATTAATCATTGCATCAACTGTCCCAACCGGAACAGTCATAAGACGTGGCGACGCAACAATATTCAGAGTTGGCGCAAAACGAAATCTCTTAATTGTGCACGCTCGGTTGCACCGTGCAGCCGTGCGACCGCGCTCGGATATTCGCCGGAAGCGGACATTCTATGCGTGCATGTGGAACGTTGTGGGAGGGACGGCTAATTGGCTGGATGTGGAAACATGCAGCTAAAGCTGGGTTGACTTGGAAACGGGTGAGAAATCAGGGGGGCGGGGAAACCCCAAATGGAATTATGGAGAGCTATCACTTCCTAACTGCTGAGGATTTATACGCCACTGCCAAGGCCAACGGATTGAAGTAATTTCATTTTTCATGCAAGCCTTCCGTCCCCACGGAGACCTGGAGCAAAGAAATGATGAGAGAGAACAGCACAGAGAGGGGGGGGTGTAAATGGAAAGACAAGGAGAGAGGAGGGGAAACCTGGGCATGAATGAATGAGTGGCGGTGGGATGTGTAATAATTGCTTGTATTTCCTAATGCGACGGGATAGGCTGAGGGAGTCAGCGCGTCAACGGGGGGTAATGCAGGTACGGACCGTGATATTTGTTAGTTTTTCCTTTGCAGGGGGAAACGTCCGGGCCGCTTAATTATCAGAGCTGTCAGCGGAGATTCCGACGTCCTCCTTAGAAAAACCACACACACACATAGAGACAAATAATATCAGGAGGTGACAGCTGCACGGAAGGTGTTCGTAACCCGCCGTGTTCGGTTTGATTAGAAAGCTCAACTAGATCTATGCCGATGATAAGGAGGAGCTGGAAAGTAGCGTTGATAGCAGCATCAGTTTTTTGTTTTTTTTGTCACGAGGAAAAAGTCAGGATGGCACCTGTCTAATCCCTGTTAGTAGCTCCAGCTATTTTCTCAGCGGGACAGAATTCCCAGTGTGTCAAAAAAAGTGTGGCTAAATTGGCTTCTGGAGTAAGGGGGGGGAAAAAAGATGGATAGTCTTACTCTTCTGGTGCACTCTGCACTGAAATAGAGACAAAAAATGGCCGATCATTCGCGTGTGTGTGTATAGCATGTTCCCTCAAATAGAGCAGTAGTATGATTGGTGCAGCCAGTGATGTTCACATATTGTCATGTTGTTAATGGACACAGATTGGTGGCCTGGGTTCTGTTTGGGCCTAAATTGAAAAAAACTCCAGTAAATGAGTCCCAATTACACGGCACTTCAGTGCAAATCAAAGGCGTAGCGGTGCACTTAATGCACGTATTAGCTAGCATATCTGGCAGCGGGAATCTGAACCAAAATACAGGATGATTTTCGTAAAAAAATAACGTGCTTCCGATCCACCATTACACCAACAATTCTCTCGTATGCCACCCTGGATTTCTAAGGCTCTCTTGAGACTTATTTTCTTCCCTCCCGGGGAGATGTTTATTATTACGCTGCCTGTTGTTGCTTCCTTAATTTTACGATAATTACAACCTCATGTTCCCACTTTTCTATATAATTGTCTTGTATTACACAACTTGGCTCCGGCTCATCTTCCTAAATTGCCACCTGACTGTCAAAGTTAGCGGCAAATATATGTTTATTTTATTTCTCCCTTTGCCAAAAAAACAAAAGAAAAAACGCAGGATTCGAATCCCTCTCTTGACGCCGTTCAATTTGGCCAGACGGAGCGCGTATTGCTCCCCGCGGCGGCGCTAATGGAATCCTCGAACGCGCCGTCGCCAGATGTGCCAAACGTGTGATGAGTGAGCCCTCAGCCGCTGTCTGCGTGGCGCCGCTCGTTTCCTGTGAATAATATCCGACATCGGGTCCCAGAGATGATGCTGTAAAGACGCTATTATTAAACTCCAGGGCCGTGTAGCACACAAAATCTTCTGTTTGTCGCTGCAAAAGTCGAACGGAGGCAGAGAATGAATGTGAGGTAATGGGGTGTGGCTCAGTGAAAACTCAACATTTTTTATTTTTTTTTGTGATGCAGATCCGCTCAGACCAGGACCAGGACATCTCCATCCGGTACAGCATCACCGGCGTGGGAGCGGATCAGCCGCCCAACGAGGTCTTCAACATCGACCCCGTGGTGGGGAAGATGTTCGTCACCAAACCCCTGGACCGGGAGCATCGCTCCTCGTATCACGTGAGTCGGCGTGACAACGTGCTCATTTAATTGTTCGGTCACGGTGCATCTCGTAGCACGCTGCAGAAGGTGCAGAGCTTTGTGAGGAGGGGGGTTAACAATGCAGCCCGCATGGCTGCAGAGGAACAGGATTTGAACATTTATAGAGAGCAGTAAAGTGATGCAATCTCATGTGCACTCAAGTCAGGCTGAACTGTTTCAAGAAAAATAAAAGATTTTTCTGTAGGATCTTGTGAGTTTGAATACATACATGCACAAGATTTACAGGCAAACTTACACCTTAACTCTAGTGCAAGGATGAAAATTAAAAGTCCTGTTTATTAACAGGAAACATGGCATTGAGTACTTGGGCAGTTATACAACTGAAGAACTAAAAGATGGATGTCTTAGCTTTATAGTAGAGAGAAAATGTTTTAACCTAAATTAGAGCGAGGTCAGGGAGCGTAGAACACGTGTGAATAAATGGTCTCTAATCAGAAGCTTAAAGCCTGGAGGAAAAAGGGAGAGAGTTGTTCCAGCCAAGTTTTCTAATCAATATGCTATAAGTCGTTTGTTTAACCGCTACATGAACAGAAAAAATGCAACTTACAAGTTGTTGTTTTTTTTTCCATCGATGATGCACATTTGAAGTGAAATTTTAATGGGAATGAAACATTATTAAAGAAAAAAAAAGCATTTTTAATTTTGCAAAAAAAGGTTTTCATGCTCCCTTGAGTTTTTTTTTTAATATTACAAAAACAGCTACTTCATAATGGAAGATGGAAAAAACATTGTTGATTAAAATGTCCAGTAGTGAACTTATAATCCCAAGACCAGCTTTAAGGAGTAAAATAAATTTAGTTGTCTAACACTACTACTACTTGTACTTATTTATTACAGCTATGCATAAAGTAGCATGGGCCGTTAGCATTTTCTTTCTTGCATGAAAAGTTTGCATAAAAGTTGGCGTTTGACAGGTTTGTTGGGCGTGCCACCTTTGTTCCAGAAGCTGCACTGGCCAGGAAAACTGTATTTTCGCAAAAAAAACACAGTTTCTACCTCTGGTTTCCTGTCTCCGTGCTCGTGCACCCAGTCTGAGTTACAGTCCTGCTGAGCAGATTTATATCCGCGGGAAGCTCCAATCAATGAGGTGATTTGTCGGGGGAGGGGGAGATGCTTAATTTAAACTGTGTTTGTTGAAGAGGAAAAGCGTTCGTCGGAGTGGAATACAAAGTGCAGGGAGGAGACAAAGGTAAAGACGTACGCGTCAATTGAAAGCTCCCGCGCGTTAACTGTACGACGCCGCGCCAGCAGCAAGGAAGCAGAAACAAAACATCTGCGCGGCGTTACGCAGAACAAACACAGAAAGTTAAAATTCGTGCTCTTTCCTTTTGTTTACCTCGGGTTTCATGCGAGGACGGAACAAGGTTAGAGTTTTATTCTTTCTTATTTCAGAAGAATGAGCTCTCTGAAATTCTAAAAAAAGGAAAAAAATGCTGCATTCTTATGAGGCAAAAAAAAAAAAAACCTTGGAGCTTCTGCTGTTATCTCCATCTTTGCCAAATGCAGAGTGCCGCCTGGTACGATCTGTTCGCTCCCCCCGCCTTTCAAGATAATAACTTTAATGTGGGCCCAGAATTACATTTTGTCTTCTTTAAACATGGCGGTAATCTCTGAGTCCCGCTGTTATTGCATTAGGGTGTGGGGTGCAGGGATGGGGGGGGGGCGGATAAGGGATGCTGGCTCCTGGCCCGTTACGGGGCGGCCAGATGCGACACGTGACGGGTATCTGCTGCAGGATGGATCAGACAATGCAAATAAATGAAAAATAAAATGTAAAGGCAAATTAACCTAAGGGAAACCTGGAAAGAGCAATTTGGGTGGAGGCTGGAAACCCAGAGAGCTGTGGCCGAGCGGCACTTTTCCTCAGTATTCATCATTGTTTTCCTCCATATTCCATACATGACAGGAGGAAGAAAAGCACTCGTGTTGCAGTTCTGCATCGATCTTTAAATTCCCCTTGAATGCATTCCTTCCCTCGTTCTAGCTTCCTTTTAAAGGATGAGACCATTTTTTAATTTCAATTGGTCCTTAATTCTACATCTCAGTGTTATGTTCTACGCACCCAAGGTGTTATTATCACATTTGTGGATCTGATGAAGATTTAGTGTTTAAAGATAAGTGATGCAGACCAGAACATAGGTAGTTTATCATTTATTTATTATGGTTCAGTAGCACTAAGAACTTGTAGGTGTGTGTTGTTGGGTTCAGTTTTTAGCTTTTATTTTATTAATTTTAGCTGCTAGCTTTGCAGGAAGATGGCTGCCATCACATCAGGTTCTCTCTTATCAAATGGAAGAAGGTGTTATCCAGGTGTTGTAGCAGCTCAGGTAACTAGACAATCAATGGAGGGCTGGTCTGTGCACTTACAAAAATTAATAAAAAAAAAAAAAAAACTTAAAACAAGTTCTTAGTGCTACTGAACCATGATCAATAAATGATAAACTACCTATGTTCTGGTCTGCATCACTTTGTCCATAGGAAGCTGTTTCATGATGTCTTCAAATATCCAAATGTGAAAATATCACCTTGGGTGATTAGAACATACGTTGTGATGTAGAATTAAGCATGAAATAAAAAAAATCGGTCTGCTCCTTTAAATGGATCAAATCTGCTCCTTCCACTGAGGCTGATTGCTGACATTTTATCAGAATAAATATTTACCAGCTTATGTTGTTCAGCAGCAGGATATACAGTGGAGAGTGTGTGGATTCTGTTTATCCCCCACCACACACACACACACACACACACACACACACACACACACACACACACACACACACACACACACACACCTCCTCCTTCACATGATATAAACCAAAACCTGTTGATGCTTCCAGCTGACAGCAATATCATTGAATAAATCATGTGTGTGTGTGTGTGTGTGGGGGGGGGGGTATAAACATTCCCTAGTAAGGCCGTGTGAATCAGAGGAGGCTTCAGAGCGGCCCGGGGGGGTCGGTTCTTAAAATGCCACTTCAGCCGTTAGTTGACCTTCACGTATGGAGCAAAAAAAAAAAGGCGAAACCTCAGGCGTTTCATTTTCCCTCCAACTCAACACCTCCCTGATAATTCAGCGCTTTTTCCATTCATTCAGCACCCCCCCCCCTACCCCCCACCCCCCATCTTTATTTCCCCCTTCAAAGCAGCCAGGACACATTTCACAGGGCGTATTGATTTCATTAATAACCCCATGTCCGAACTTTACGAGAAATCCTGGCCGCTGATTCCGTCGATCTGAGCTGAATTCCAGATGCTTTCTGTGTTTGTGGAGGAAAAGTAGAGAAGAGATTTCTGAGGTTTCAAAGGATCCGATCGCGTACAACAGGCACAAAGGAGTCAAGCTCCGAAACAAGAAGATGCTTCTTGTTCTGGTTTCTGCTCAGATACAAAAAAAAAAGAATAACACCAGAGACGAAGAGTAAAAGTCTTTTTTTCTTTACTTTTTGAAACTTTCCTCTTTGTATAAGTCAATAATGCAGATTGCATTAGTCTGCCCGGTCATGAGCAGGTTTGAAGAACGGATTCAGCAAACAGGGCGAAGGAGGAGGCTTTTTTCTGTTTTTTCTTGAGTCACACATTTGCCTGAGGGGCAACAACTGGCTACTGAAAGTTAGAGAGGACGGAAAACATCACGCTTCCAGTCCGTCTGTGTTCTGGACCAGAAACATGTTTGGACCACTGATGGTTTTTCTCATTAAAGAGAAACATTGAATTGTGCTTTTTTTCGGGCAGAAATAGAGTCAAAAATCTTTTAAGTTAAAAAATGTTGATAAAAAAACAAAACCTGGTTCAAGAAAAACAGCGATTTAAAAAAAGAGTCAGGATCACATTGTCTGAAATCACGTTTTTCCATCAACATCATTCAGGTCGACTTTCTCTGGACTTTTTAAAGCATCTTTTTTCCTCAGTGCATTCAACATGTTTTGTTGTTTCAGTGTCACAGTGCCACACTTTCACCTGTAAAACCTCCATGTTATTGTGTTTTTTATCCCAAACACACACACACACACACACACACACACACACACACACACACACACGCACATCACAAGTTTATCCCCATGCCTGTATATGACAGGATAAAACCTTTTTTTTTTACCACAGATACGGCCTTGTTGTCTCCTTGTCATAAAAATAAAGACTTTTTGTGTCCATCAAAAGAAGAGAATAAAACCAATACAAGCAGCAAAGCAGATAAGCCTGATAACAAGTAACCTCTGTGTGTGTGTGTGTGTGTGTGTGTGTGTGTGCTCCAGCTGCGAGCCCACGCCGTGGACATGAACGGGAACCAGGTGGAAAACCCCATCGATCTGTACATCTTCGTCATCGACATGAACGACAACCGACCCGAGTTCAGAAACCAAGTGTACAACGGCTCAGTGGACGAGGGCTCCAAGCCAGGTAGAACCAGGAAGTGTGTGTGTGTGTGTGTGTGTGTGTGTGCGCGTGTGTGTGTGTGTGTGTGTGTGTATGTGTGCGTGTGTGTGTCTGTGTGTGTGTGTGTGTGTGTGCGTGCGTGCGTGCGTGTGTGTGTGTGTGTGTGTGTGTGAGCCTGATGAGTCAGTTTCTTGCACCAGAAGTGATCTGAAGGTGTTTAAGGTGCCCTCACTTTCTTTCTTTCCTTCTTTTTTTTTCTTTTTTTCTTTATTTCCTTTGTTTGTTCTTTCTTTTTCATTCTTTATTTCCTTCTTCCTAATTTCTCTCTTTCATCTTTCTCTCTTTTTTTATTGTTTTCATTTTCTCTCTTTTTCTCTCTCTAATTCCTTCTTTCTTTTTCTTTCATTCATTCTTTATCTCTTCCCTTCATTCTTCCTTTCTTTCTTTCTTTCTTTTCTTCGTTCTTTCTTTACTTCTTTTTCTTTGTTTTTCTCTTTCATTTCCTTCTTTCCTTTCTTTTTTTTTTCCTTTTTTGATTCATTCTTTCTTTTTCTTTCCTTCTTCATCTCTTTATCTCTTCCCTTTATTTTTTCCCCTTTCTTTCTTTCTTTCCTTCTTTTCTTCTTTCCATCTTCCCTTCTTTCTTTCTTTTTATTTCTTTATTTCTTTCTCTCTTTGCCTGATGAGTCAGATGTATCTCACATGGTCTTTCCCTCTTTCTTTCTCTTCTTCTTTCTCTCTTTCTTTCTTTCTCTCTTTCTCTCTCTCTCTCTCTCTTCCTTCCTTTCTTCCCCCCCCACGCAGCAGACGACTCTCTGCGGCGTTCGTGACATTCAGCCGAACAATAATCATAAAAAAAGGGCGAGAGCGAGTTCTAGAATTTGAGCTCCAGTGGCTTCAATGCAAGGCCAATTACAGACTTGAATTAGTTTGCAAATGAAAGAGTCATTACGGGACCTAATCCTGTCAGGCACAGCTTAGGACGCCCGTACAAAGGGTCCACATTAAACCCCCAAAGAGTGCGGCTTAATGGAATTACCCCGTTGTGATTCCTCATCTCTGCCTGTCTATCCCTCCATCTCCGCCAGGAAAAAAAAAAAAAAAAGTGATGGGTGGCGAGCTGATAGTCCCTCCTCTTGGAATGAAACCAAATATGGAGTCTGTCCTCTATTTCATCCCCCGTCTCGCTGAGAGGCCTTTGGAGTGCTCCCTCTGGCCGAGTCATTGACAAATGTTGCTTTGAAACGTAATGAAGTTTGAAATGGGAGCTGTGGTTACAATTATCCTCAGACAGGCGCTGTCACTGGCATGATATCACTATCTCTGGCAATTAGAACTGGCTACTGGAGAGATGGCGAGGGGGGGGGGGGATGCAGAGATTGGGTGACAGGCAGGAGTTCTACGAGGCCGAGGAGGCTGCATTCACACAGGGATGCTGGCTCATCAGCCGTGCATCTCTGCATACCACTTTTCTTATTTGCACCATCCACTCTCCGCTGTAACGTGATGAGGGCTCGCCAATTACCTGTCATCAATTAGCCAATTACGAAAAAGTGGGATACTCATACATCCGCAGCCCCCATAATGAATCCGGCGAGTGCAGTCGCCGTTATTATGTACACGAACAGGTGTCTAACATTTCATCGGCCGCCCACATAAATATGAAGAGCATCACGGCCGAGGCTAACGGCGAACCCGTTAGCGCAGATCCAGGTGGTTTATTAGCGTCTTTTTTTGTTTCGCTTTAAACTGCCCGATAAAAACAGACATTAGCGCCTGGCGAAAAAAAAAAAAGTTACGACGGGACAGAGGGAATTAAAAAATGTGAATTTATTTACCTGATCAGATAGAATTAAAGTGTTTATTTGTAACAGAACAGACACGTCATGTGATATTTTTTCTTTTCTCCTTCACTTTAAAATAAATCAAAACTATAAAGGAATCTCTTCACATGTGTCATAATAGTAAATTGAAGTTGTTTCTTTATTGTCTCCACCAGGGACGTACGTGATGCACGTGTCGGCGTTCGACGCCGACGACAACACGACGGCCAACGGGATGGTCCGCTACCGCATCCTGTCGCAGACGCCGCACAGCCCCATCCCCAACATGTTCACCATCAACAGCGAGACCGGGGACATCGTGACGGTGGCGCCGGGCCTGGATCGAGAGGTCGGTGTCCTCCCATTCACAAAACGGGTCGGTAGCGGTGGGTTAAAGTTAAAGGGGCAGCGGGGTGGTTTCTGCCGCCATCTAGTGGCGAGGTGGATCACCGCACCTGTGTTCTACAAAAGGCTGTAAGGCAAACAAACTTAGGGATATTATATCCCATTTCTGCCAGGTTATGCTGCATGCTGCTAGATCTTCTTTTACAGCGGTAAAATATCACAAAACGAAGAAATTCAATTTACGTTTCTTGCTTTTTTCCCATGCAGACATACTGAGACAACACAAAGACAAAAGGACATATAGACACTAAAGTGCAAGGACTAAACAACATTATAACAGATATATATATAGAAATATATATAAGATCATAAATTAAACAATGGAATTTTTCTTTTGTTGTTTACATATTTACATTCCCATAAGTCAGTGGTTCTTAAATAGTGAGGAGGGTGTGTTAGACCTCGGGGAACATGCTTTTTATTTATTTTATTTTATTTTTAAGTCCTAGAATAAAGTTGCAACTCCACTACATTAGGGGGCAGTGGCGCTCTCATTGGCAGAGTGTGCGCAGGGAGCATACAGCACAGAGTTTGAGTATGAAGTGTAGACACCAAGTGTAGCAGACCCTCAAGTGACACAATGAAAACGTATTTAACAGGGATGAGAAGAAAAGAGACAAACGAAAGTCTCCCAAAGCTAAGACGAGGAAATATGACGAAGCGTCTGTAGCGCTTGGTTCACTGAGAAAGACGAAGATGTGTTACTGAGTCTGAAATGTTGGAGACAAAGAAATTAAAGACATTACACCACAATCACGCTGATAAGACGATTTTATGTAGTTTTATTTTTCAGTATCATATGTTTCGACATAGTCAGTAAAATTTGTATAGTTTAATTAAGGATTTAATTTAATTTTTTTTATTTTCAGATGCTCTTTAAATCTTTTCTGTTGCAGTTTTTAAGCTATTCTTTGTTGTAAATTGGTCCATATTTCTTTCTTTTTTCTTCTTTATATGTTAAAAAGGAAACAGTGTTATGCAGAGGTACTTATAACAATTTTATAGACCAATGATTCTATTTATAGTCATGCATGAGATGTAATAAATAATTGAGAAGCACTGCCATAAGTAGTGGCATTGTGGCATATTATTAAATAAATCTGAGCTTGTGTGTATATTAACATTGTTGTAGTGTGACATTCTGACGTAGTGATAATAGATAATAAATAAATAGCAATCAGTTAGATTCCTTTAAGTATATCAGGCATAGAACGCTGCAGCAAACATGTTGTGAATAAACACAACCGATGTTTTTTAATCCCCAAAACGCTGAACGCGTGCGTGGTGTCACACAGTCAGGATGAACTACCGCCGCTCAGAAGGTGCTCTGTTATCTCTGTTTATGAAGCACACTTCCTCACAGCATTTTTTTTTTTTACCCCCCGGCGGCACCCTGAGATGTGACTTACAAATGTTTTTTAGCCATTTGTCATCACACACACACACACACACACAAACACACACCGTTTTTTTCCTATTTTACAGTAAATTGCCTTCTTTTGCGGTCACCTTGTTTATTTATGGAGCCATAAAAGTTGTGACAAGATCCAAATGTGTTTATTCTGGCGACATGGATGTGACAACTCTCCAAAAGAAATTTCCAAGATACATCATCCTCCCAAAACTGTCACCAATGACAGACCTATTAACGACAGCTGCACATATGTACGTGTGTGTGTGTGTGTGTGTATGTGTATGTTTGATAGAATGCCCTTGACACCTGTCAGACAAACACAAAAGCTCATCTACACCCGATAAAACACAAGCAGCGTAAAGGGAGGAGGGAAAGAAAAAAAAAAAGGACGAGTTTCCCGATGAGTTGCCAGGAAAGTGAGTGTGAATTTGAAGAGTGGCGATCGTGTGATGGCGACAGCAGAGCAGGAAGAGACGTGATGCTGGTGCCAGAGGCTGTTGCATCATATGCTTACTCTGTTTTATCTGTATTCTGCTTTTACAGCCAGTCGCACCTACTGCAGGATTAAACACACACACACACTCACACGCGCACACACTTGTTTGTGTAAGGCCCCGTACCGACCGCTCACAGTCGCACGCTGTGACACACATTTACATCTGGAAGCGGTCCACTCCATCCAGATGTGACCTGAGCAGCTGCTCTGCTGAAGGGCACCTCAGTGACGGTAGCGAGGGAGGGGCCGGTCCTCAAACATGGGGATTAACTGCTTTTTAATCTGTTTTATATCATTGTGCATTTAATATTTTTTGGTGGGGGGGCTGTTTGAAGACATCGCGTGATGCATATGTGGCTATTACACCTGTAGGACGTTATTACACATATATTACAGATACAGACTGAACACATCTGTGTGTCAGCATGGAAATAAGAATATACCTAAAGGGGACATAACACACTTTAGTGATTTTTATTTATTTTCATACACTTGAAATATCAAATTTCTATGTTAAAGAAATGGTGACAGGTGCTTAAATATCTGGGCCAGAATAAGATAAATAAGGATGTTTTTAATTGCAAATCACAAAAGATAATACAGTATAGCCCCATAAGTTTTCTCCCATATATTTTATAAATATACTTATGTATGCGCGGATAGTTTCTCTGCATACCAGTGTAGTTCTGTAAAGATTTTCTTAGAGAGCAGGAAACATAAAATAGAATCTATGCACGGTACAGAAACTGCTTCCCTGGTTCACTAGTATCGAGCACTTTGGCCCTTTGAAACATTGAACATTTCTGTGTCTCCGTTCCTTCTTGGACTGTGGTGTTAGAGGAGTTAGGAGCTACAACAAAAAGAAAAGAGAAGAGAAAGGAACAGAAGAGAAAAAAGCCAACCGGCATTTATTTTTGGTAGCCTTCCTCCCCTGTGCGTAAGCCGCATCCCCCGCTGTCTCTTATCCTCTCCTCTGTTCTTCAATGAACCCAAACGTCGTCTCCTTCCTCCTCTCCTTTACAAACTCCCACACTAATTCTCCTGTGAAGGTTTCCACCGGTCTGCAGAGGACTTCTGAGGGCTTGTTGACAGTAACAGACCTCCCCCCCCCCCCCCCCCTCCCCCAGAGGAAGCCCCCGCCGTGCCGCAGCGATGCCGAGAGGTTCGCTGGAGCTGCACATAATTACTTACCTTGTCTAATTAGCGAGCGCGGGGCGTACGCACTGCACGCGGGCTGACGGGACAGCCGAGCAGGAACCGGCTTTAAACGAGACCAGTGGACCGTAGGAAGTGTGTGTTCCTCTAGAAAGGTGGAGATTTCTTCTGTTTGGTCAATGCTTAGTTTTAATAGACAAATTGTGCATTGGGTAAGACTTGTGCATACAGTTATTATGTATGCTGTAATTCATGTTGGGGGTGATAGTTATTTCCTAGCCTGTGTTAACGTCTTACGATGCTTTCGTTGAGTTGGCTGCAGGATGACGGAGCTTTGAATTAAAGCGCTGGGAAAGCAGCATGAGGAAGAGGAGTGCCTTCATACTGGAACTAAAGTGCTGCTGCAGCATAGTGCCGTGATACGTAACTCTATGGGGTTTTAACTTGTTTTTTTTATTTGTTTGTATTAAAAAGTAGCCAGACAGGAAGTAATAGGAGATATAGGCGGGGGGAGACATGCAGCAATGGACCACTCTGGCTGGGACTGGAACAGCTCTATATGATTTTACTTTTAATGATAATAATGATGTTTTGCAACCATCCAAAAAAAATCAAGCTATATCCAAAAGTCAGAGAGAAACACACAGACAGATAAAGAAGACAGATGTGGATAAAGGTAGGTGTGTGTGTGTGTGTGTGTGTGTGTGTTAATGAGGCTGTGTGTAAAAGGTTAGAGCTCAACATCTCGTCCGGCATCAAGATAAGAGAAACGGAGAGGAGCTGTCTGAAATCCCCGCGTCGCGGCGTCGCGGCCTAATTGGGGATATTTACTCGGTGATCAGCAGGTGAGCAGAGATACCCGGGAATGTAATTGGGAATCTCAGCGACGACAAGACGCATTATCCAGACAGCCGGCTCCCGGCCTTCCGTGCTTCCTGCAGCCCATTAACTGCACGGCGGGACGGAGGCAGAGAGGCGGGGGGGGGCGACGGGATGGATGGAGGTTGGCGACGGGAGCCGTACGCCCAGGAGCACGGGAACGCGCCCGGCTATGAAAACAACAGAGCCGCGTTTCTCCGTGACACTGCGTCGCCTCCGAAAGACGAAATCCCATTTATCACCCCCCCCCCCCCCCCCCCGTTATTCCTCCACAGATAGACTATTAATCTCTGTCGGCCGGATCGTTTTCCTCACATCTGTCCGTCAGTGATGCCTTTTGATGGCTCACCCGCGGGAAAAGCGTCGCATTCCGGTTTTTCAGACGTTCCGCCGAGGAGGTTTCAACTCAGCCGAATGAAAGGCTTCACCTTGGTGATTCTGTGTTTTCAAATACTGTAAGTCCATGAACAGCTAGTAGAGAAGAGAATAGAGGCTTAGCTTCTTTTTTTTTTTTGTTCCTCCTCCGGGATTCACAGTCTGTCTCTGTTGTCTGTAGACTCGAGGAGGAGAAAGCTTTTTTGCGCATGAATAACTTCACTTTTTGTCTCTTTTCTCTTTTTTTACAGAAAGTGTCCCAATACACCATCATCGTGCAGGCCACTGACATGGAGGGAAACCTGAACTTTGGCCTTTCCAACACGGCCACCGCCATCATCACTGTCACGGACATCAACGATAATCCTCCGATGCTGACCTCCAGAACCGTGAGTCTCCACGAATAAAGGCGATGGGGAAAAAGGGGAACATTTTCCGAGATGGAGAAAGTTGAGAGTTCAGGGAGGTGGGAGGAAATGATGAGAGGAGTGAGAGAACACACACACACACACACACACACACACACAAACAGAAACAACTAATCCATATCATTGACTTTCATCAGCGGGAAAACTAGAGGCAGCAAATTGTTAATGGCCGTTGTGGTGGCAGTGATATTTAGAATGATGATTACATTACACGGGGCCATTATTGCGAATGAGGTAAAAAATTAAAAGTCCAAACGCGCCGCGCTGCATGTGATGTGTCACGTCACGGGTGGCGAGACTCGGCGGCGTCGACGCAGCAGGAACCGCCGAGGAAAGGAGGTTTACTGACGTTTAGGAGTCAACTTTTATTCTGCTCGTTTCGCGGTGTTGAACCAGCTTTTTGGACTGACGGCAAAAAGAAAGAGCAGAAAACACGCTTACCATTTATAATGATGATCACCCATGAATAATTTAATGGGTATTTCAGTTGATAATTATTTGACTGTTTTCTAATGGTTCATATGGTTTACAAACCAATTACTTAGTATTGACATAGTAATAACTATCTTTCTAAATATTTGTCTGCTTCAGAATGTACCTCTTAAGCATTGAGTCATATATAAAGTATTATAACCAGCAGTTTATTATCTTTATAGTAGCAATCAATATAATGTTTATGAACCAATTATTAACCATTAAGAAAGAGTAAAACAAGTTTTAAGCCCCAGGTCTATTTTTTCTACAAGGGTTATGTACATATATTGGTGTATAGAAGTTTCAGAATCAACTTATTTTGCTGTGACTTGTTTTGCAAAGTGAATATAGGAAGGATATAAACTAAAATTGTGTTTTACTACAGATAAAATACTTGATATAAACTTGAATCACCTGCAATGCAAAGTTCAATGATTGATAAGCGAGCAGTGCAAAGATAAATAATTTGTCCATAAAATCATAGAAATCACACTGAGGATTGGTATAGAACAGAAGAAAATGTTCTGTAAGATGTTTAAAGAGGAGATTATAAAGGGCCCAATTAAATAATCAATCACACAAATAGCTCAAATCCAAATCAAATATTAAAATAGTGGTTGCAGCCCTATTACTAATCTTATAAATAAACAGTTTTCTTATTATATTTATGATGTGATATATTGATGATATATATTGATGTTGTTATGCATAAAAGGGGTTTTTGGATTTTTGGATCTATTCACCATTCCTACAGTTATTAAGAAGTGTTACGATAATGGAGTTTTGCTGTTAAAACATAACATGTTACGTTATGTGTCCGTATTGCATCAGATGTTCTGTGCTCGTCCTGTGAGTAGACGGATAAGGTGCTCGCCGTGCAGCTGCAGGAATCTGTCGAGGCCGAGGCCTGCATCAGCAGAACGCTGCAGGCCCTGGGGGCTGTTAAGACCCTCATGATGATGAGTTAGCGTCGGCGGGGAGCACGCGTCAGCTCATCGCTCGGGCTTTAACGTCACCGCACAGCGGGAAACGTAAAACACACACAGAGGAGATAGCGAGCAGGCGAAAAAACAAACGAAACAGAACAAAGAGCGAAGGAGGATTTGATGAGTGGACCACCGTGCAGCTTCAAAAAAAATGGAGAAGGGAGAAAAAGTGAGGAGGGAGTGATGGCGGGAGGAGAAAGAATGAAGGGTTATTCGGGCCTATTTTTTTTTCCTAGCCGTAGCAGTGACAAAGCGTAGCGGCGCTCCGCTGTAAATCACAGGGCTTCCCTGACTCGGCGAGCCCCCTTTCCCTCGTATTAAGATCCCCCCCACCGCTGGCGGCATATTGATGAGCGCGGCGCGGTAATAGATTGATACCCTCTAACTGTATTCCCGCCGTATTTAAGTGCATTTCCATCATCGCCACAGAGGGAAGTTAATACCATCATGGATATTGATGATAAACTTTAGTGCAGGTTTCCGTGGCCGCGACGGGCCGAGCGCTTCCACCAAACCTCCCTTTATAAATCACCCGTTTTAGTGGCGGGATAACATAAAAAGCCATTTCGTTGAGAATACAGGCCATTATGCAAATATTTAGTGTTTGCAATAAACCCCATAGATCATTCAATGTGTCCCAGAAATATAAAGTTTGGGGAATTTGTCTTTAATGTTGATGATTAATATTTCATCAGGCCTATCAGAGGCGGCGAAGGGTGGTGCATGTGTACGGGTGTGGAAAGGCTTTGGGTGCCGATTGCAGGGCGCTGCTGTTATTCCTGCACAGATGTAGATAGATGAGGCTGAATAAAAGAAGTTATTTGTCTTTTCTTTGTTTGTTTATGCATGCAATAAAACGCATGCATTGGTGGTTATATGCAACCGGGTTAGATGCCTGTGCAGGATTTACAGCTTCCTGCTTCCTGTAGCGTCCTCGCAGGCGTCCCATGATGAAGCCCCCTGTCAGTCCTCTCCCTCTGTTTCTCTCCCCCCCCTCACCTCCGCTCGGCCTCGTTTAGTCTTTCCCCCGCCGCCGCGATGGTGACAGAAGGGCGAGGGTGTTGGCAAGAGGTGTTTTGTCAAGTGCCGCGAGGAAGCCGACTGAGCTGCGTGTGCCAATCACCATCAAACGGCTCGCCGCTGCTTTTCCCTCCAGACCGCCGGGTCCGGGACACTGTACGACGTCATGGGAAGATTTAATTCTTTTAAATTCTATAAAAAAATACTAGAATGCTGATGACGAGAGAAATGCGGTTTATTCGAGGTTATGGACTCGGGAAAATGTTGGTTAAGATGTGCCCTCATTGTTGGGTAAGAGGGTTATTTTATAATCAGAATGATGATTTCTTTCCTATTTAAAATTAGCTTTCTCTTTTAAGGCATTATTAAAGTTACAATAAATGTGGAATATCCTCTATCTAACTACAAGGGTTATGTACATAAAATAAATATAATTTTTTGCTGTGACAGAGCAGATATAGAAATAATAGAAACTAAAATTGTGTTTTACTACAGATAAAAAAAAACTTGTATATATGTAAAACGTGAAACAAGACCAAACTGACCCAAATGTATCACCTGCAATGCAAAGTTCAATGATTGATAAGAGAACAGTTCAAAGATCAAATTATAGGATTATTATAGAGAAGAATTTATTCTATGAGATTATAATTACAAATTCAATCACACAAATGGCTAAAATCTAAATCAAATATCTGAATAGTGGTTGGTTGCAGCCCTACTACTAATATTATATTAACATTACTGATTAATAGTATATTTATGATGTGCATATTGATGATATATATTGATTCTGTAACAGTAGCATTGGTTTTACTGCAGATAAAAATACTTCTATTTATTGACCATATACAAATATGAAAATGCTGCTGAGAAAAATGCATTTTATTTTGATAAAATGCCCTCCTCCAATAATTATACTCGGTAAAGTAAGAACTGCATGTCCTGGTGGTGCTGGGTAAGAGGTTTATTTTTTTTATTAAAATGCCATTCTGGTTTTTCTCTTTGAAGGTATTATTATATTAAGTAAAGCGTAGAATTGTGATCAGTATTTTCTTTTGCGCGCTATCAGTTTTCTGGTGTTTGTTTATGTGTATGTTGGTGGTTTGGGGATGTGAAGGAAAAACTACCCGATCAGGTCTGGAAAAAAAAAAAAAAAAAAAAAAACACCACGGCACAGCAACCAAGCTTCCGAAAACCAGTAGGATGAAATGTCAGAGTCAAACCAGTCAGCTAATAAATTATTTAGACAATGACAGAAAGAGAACACACCCAAGGTCTCTCCCAGAGAGATTGACCTCAAAAGCCCAATATTGTAAAAATAAAAGCAGGAGTCGAGAGTTGAATGGAGAAAGTGCTAGTTCAAATATTCCTCAGCTCGCTCCTGTAACCTAATTTCTTCTTGGAAAATGTTCACGTCAACTGTATTTCACAAAGTTTCGCTTTTTTTTTTTTTAAATATATTTTTGTGTGCTGGAGGGCGGCTTAATACTACTGAAAGCCGAGGAACTGCAAAATTAAAGTGCAAAGCAAACCCCCCATGCAGCAGCGTGTCAGGATATTTGACATAAATTGACCCTATAGCACAAACTCACTTACACATATTTAATGTACTACAGCAGTTAGATCAACCATCAAGCTGCTTTCTTTATTAATCCTTCCTGATTAACCAGACGAATGACACTAAACTAGTAACTATTGCTAATTACTAGGTAATAAATGAGAATCCTTTTTTTCATGGCCCCTCATGTAATGTAAAGTAAGTAGTTCCTAATTATATCAGCGTCATCTCAATATTACTCAGCTTTATTTGTGGTCCCTGGTGTAAAGCAGTGCATCATATATGATGCATGGTTGCTGTTATTTACTTAATTATTACTTGTCTATTACCCTTATTGATTAATAGCTAATGCTCCAGCTCGTGGTTCGCTCCATATTTGTTCTTCTTCATTAATTGCGACTAAAATGTTGTGTCTCTAAGGCTGCATTCAGACTTAATGCTTGATTCCTGCTCTTTTTTTTTTATTTGAAATTCGATTTTTGTGTTTTTTTGCAAGGTCGTTCCTATTTTCAATTAAATGCAACTTGTATGTGATCGCCAGAAAACCCATGCACATTTTGCAGGATAAGACATTTTGCGGAGTATTTAGTGATTATTTAAGTTGCCCATGTACAACTTTTTGGTTTTAAGGAGGAGATTAAGCAAGAAAAGAGGTTTTTTGGTTGTTGCTCTCTTCCAACTTCCAACCTACGTCAATGCGGAACAGTGACGTTCTGTCTCTGGATACGTCAATCGGTTCTAAATCACATCAAAGTTGCATGAGTTTGGGAAAAAAAACTGATCTGTGTCACTCAGATTGTCCTTAAAATACCAGACAGAGGTCGCATAGGGACGTAAAAGTCCGATTCCGGGTGGCTTCAGGCTTTAGTCTGAACATCACAGGCCTGATCGTGGAGCGTTACCCTGTGATGGACCCTTCAAAGCCTTCGCCCAGAAATGGTTAACACTCGGCCTTAGTGGGTAATGCGCACCAGGAGAGAAAATCCTGAAGGGCCCTCAGGAGCTCAAGAACCATCCTTTTTTTATTTTATTTTTTTTTTATTTTATCGAATTGCCATTGGGGAGAGACCCTGAACCGCAGTAACCACGGTAATAAAGCGTGCAGAGCACAAATACATCACGGCCTGCCGCTGATCCGATGCAGGCCGTGTGCGTCAGGACCACCCGGACTCGTCCGTTGTCTCCAGAATGTCACTGAGTCTCTGAGTAGCTCTCCTAATCGGGCGTCTGCCGGTGGTTGATGTGACGGCGGCTTCCAGGCGGAGCGTCACAGTCCGTGTTGGAGCGTTTGATATCCTACGCCCGCATAAGCCGGCTCAAGCGGCTCTTCCACGCCTGTTGGCCATGGCGTCACGCTGACTTTGCGATGCGCCGCCTCCGGACCAGGTTGAGACACAGGAGCACCGCGGCCTCGCTTCGTTGAGAGTTCACGAGTCGTAGGTGGAGCTGCAGCCGTCTCGCGTTTCACCAGGTAGTCATCATCATCGTCATCATCATCATCATCATCGTCGATGTTGTTGTTGTTGGTTCGTTTCTTTCTTTTTTTTTTATGGGTTTATCCCCTGAGCATGCACGGCTTTGATCAGACCGCACCGTGGCAGACACATGACAGACAGCGGCTCACTCCTCATCAGGCTTATCGGGACAAAGCACATGTGTTTGTACAGCAACTAAAAAACCACTCGTACACACTCAAACCGCCGTTTCAACCCTCCCCTGCTGCTGGCGCCTCGCTGATCCCTTTTCTCCTGCTTTGTCTCGTCGGCCCTTTTTTTTTTTTTTTTCAAATGGAATGAAATATTTCTTATCGAGCGTGGGAAGACGCGGGCGGGGGGATAGTGGAGCGTCGCGGCCGCGTGCTCGCCGGCGTGAAGCGGTCTTTTAGCGCTTGTGCGCGGCGGTGGTTAAAAGCAGGTTCATTAAACCGCCTCTAACCTGGAAAACGTGAAAAGGAAACGTGAACTGCCTCTAAAGAAAAGAAAAGAAAAGAGAAAAGAGATGAGCACTCAGTGGCTTTTTTTTTTCTCAATGGATGCCGCAAAGGCCTCAGCTACAGTCGAGAAAGTCGACGCGTTCACAAAAGCGACAAACCACACGCTAACGTTCTCTCCTCCTGTTCCCAATCTGCAGTTTTCCGGCGAGGTCCCGGAAAACCGAGTGGACGTGGTGGTGTCCAACCTGACGGTGATCGACGCCGACCAGCCGCACTCGCCCAACTGGAACGCCGTCTACAGGATCATCAGCGGCGACCCGTCCGGCCACTTCACCATCCGCACCGACCCCGTGAGCAACGACGGCATGGTGACCGTGGTCAAGGTAAGACGGTCTTTGCCCCTTATCGTCCGGATGAGGGGGTCGACTCGCGCAGACTTAAACACAGTGGCTGGTGAGGCCGCCCTAGCAAATGAGCTATTGATTTCTCAATTACAGAGGCAACAGTTCTGATACACTCATAATGTCGTAGCTGCTAGGGTGAAAAATAAATAAAAAAATAGAGAAAATGGACAGTAACAGAGCGTGGATGTGTGTCCCTTCAGGAATTGCATTTGCGTGTTCATCCATGTGTGGCTCGCTCTCAGTGTGCGTATCATGTCGCATGTGTTTTGTTGAAATAGCTTGTTTATCGGCGCGACCCGGGCGACCCTTGGGTATTCTCCCCGTGCGCGTGTGTGTGTGTGTGTGTATAGCAAATCTCATCTCCTATCCTAGTAGTATCGTCGCAAAAGGAAAAAAAAAAGAGCAATAACATGTCCCTATAATTCCCACAGCACCCTGAGCAATGAGCATTGGCATTTTGCTTCTCTTCATTATCTCTAGATGACTGCCTTTTATAATCCGTTCCTCGCCGCCCCCCCCCCACCATGATGTAAAATTCAGCAGGCAGCCGGGTAGCCGCCAGCCTCCGATCGGGACCCACGGGAGGTTATCAGGAAATCATAAAAAATCAGAGGCAGGACGCCCCCCAGGGAATAAAGGAGAAATAGACTGTCTCAACAAGTAAACAGAGAGAGGCCTTGGCTCGCCGCGGGGGTGGAGAAGAGGGGGGGGGGGTAACGGGAGCTGGAATGGCTCACATCAGACAGCGGGAGATAGGCGAAGTCAAGAAGCCATAAGAAGAAGCGTCTCCCTTGGTGTTCTTGTTTTTTTGCGTCAGGTTCACACGCTGCACAGGTACCGCCTGGGACCTGGGATCCTCTGTAAACAAGGGCCGGGGTCTCATCCCAAACATGTAAGGCGTTTACACCGCCCCCCCCCCAGGGAGGAGACAGCCCGCCAGGCGGCGCCTCTCGATTTTTACGCGACGGAGCCGCTAGGTGAACAAGCCTCCCCGAGCCGCTCAGTTCAAATGAGTCATTAAGATATGTAAATCGCAGCTTATGATAAACACGGGATGACAGGGGGGGGGGGGGGGCGAAACTAATTAGTCGAAAGGAGCAACATAGAGGACATGTAAGATGGAAGCCATGTTACTGACCTCTCACCCCCCTCGCTTTCCCTCAGGGTGCACGTGTGTGTGTGTGTGTGTGTGTGTGCGTGCTTTCGTTAGCCTACAGCTATACTCCAGACCTCCCTGTGCTCTGAATACCACGGGCTGCGGATCAAAGAGCCGTGAGCGTGGTTCGCCTGCAAACGGCGGTCCCTGTGCACGCCGGGGTCACACGCCGCCCCCCCCCCCATGCTTACATTTATTCATACCTACAGTACGTGCGTGCACATACAGTACACAAGGTAAACTAGAACTCCGGCTACCACCCGCCCCCCCGTGACCTCGTCAGCTGACGCTCCTTTAATATCAGATTTCTGGCCCGGCGACGCCGCGTTCAGACGTGCTCAGAGTCGTTAGCGTCACACCAGACGCGCCTCGCGGCGGTAATCACCGTCCTGTTTATAAAAAAATGTGCCTACAAGCGGGCGTGTGTGTTTTTTTTTTTTTTTATTCCTTTGCTTGTCATTTGAACCTGATCGTGTCGTCTTCATTAGGAGAGCATGGAACTGTCACTTCGGTTTAGGCTCAGCCAACCCCCCCCCTGAAGATTATATATATCAACACACACACACACACACACATGGATGCAGAGTCATGACAGCACCTGACTAGTTTAATCCCTGCTGCCTTCTCTCAGTGTGTGTGTGTGTGTGTGTGTGTGTGTGTGTGTGTGTGTGTGTCTTGGTTCTTCTTCTTTTTTTTTTTAGTTTTTAGGATTTTTTTTTTAAGATATAAAATGGGTCCAATTCATCAGGGGACCACTTGACATGGCATCTGTTCATTTATCATGTCCTTTATCATCCACCGGGCTCAACACAGAGTCCCCAGCCGCAGGCGGAGAAAGACACCTTGACAGGGGCTTTAGCGCTGTAATGAGCGTTCTATTTATAGCGCACGCCGCTTGATTATTTGACACCTTTGCACATAAAAAGCAATAATGATGATAGTGATGTAGGAATGATCACTGTCACTGTCAGAGATAAGACAATTGTTTTCTCCTATTTTAATTATATTTAATATCTTATTTAATAATAATAATGTAAAGGTCAGACTACATCTATAGGAGGGGATTATGAGTAGCATGCAATACAGTAGTGAATGCAATATAAATATAGATTAGAATGTAAAATTCTTGTTGAATGTGATTTTAGAGACATAAAATCGTTGAAAAAGATTAAAAGAAAATAGTGGTGCAATTGAAAATAAACCCATGAAACCAGAAATGAGGTCGTCAGCCTTCCAATTGTCTTTGTCCCCGTGTGACCCCTGAGGTGATTACGACAGATTAGCGGCGGCGGCGGTTGCAGGTCAATTACAGCGGGGAGTCTCTGGCACCGTTATTTTCGGGGGGCTTAAAAGTTTCGGAACACCTGTTCCCAGGCTGTCATTTGCACCGACTTGCATCACAGGAGTTCGTGTTATTGCGCTGCACCCGCTTTATATTTATTCATACACCTCCCTACCAGGTTTCTCATATTCAGGCAATCCTGTGATGAAATATTAGGCATGAATTCAAAGCAGATTCTAACAAAGACACAGGAACCTTTCATATGTTGTGGCGTGTTTTTTTATTATGACTATGAAGAACGCTGCTGCAGCTTATTGATGTGCATGATTGGATCCCCGTAGGAGCCGACACTGTAATAACTATCATTATTGTACTAACTGGCAATAACATAATAATGTTGCTGTGCTTAGTCTCATAAAAGTCAACAATATAATGACTTAACAGTAAAGTAATGAAATATCTGAATCAATCGTGTGAGGGAAAGTGTTACGGAAGTCTGACAATTGATAATAAATATAACTCCATTATATTATTACACTATCGGGTCCAATGTATTTACATTCATTACACCTTTTTTTTACCCAGCTAATATATCAATAATCAATTAATTATCTAATAAGTGCATGAAGGTTGAAAACAATTAACACGTAACAATTGATCCATTATTTTAGGAAAAGTATGATTTTATTGGCAGTTTTTATAATAAGGCTCGTTATTACATTCTATTGGTGTTATGGAAGAAACTAGAACAGAAATCCCACAGTTTTATGATGTTTAATGGACTTTATTTAATGAAACTGTGCGGTCGCTCACCCTGCAGCCGGTCGACTACGAGATGAACCGCTCCTTCATGCTGACGGTGGTGGTGTCCAACCAGGCCCACCTGGCCAGCGGCATCCAGTCCTCGCTGCAGTCCACGGCCGGCGTCACCATCTCCGTGCAGGACGTCAACGAGCCCCCGTACTTCCCCACCAACCCCAAGCACATCCGCTTCGAGGAGGGCGTCCCCGCCGGCACCAGCCTGACCACGTTCTCGGCCTCGGATCCCGACCGGTTACAGAACCAGCAGACGATCAGGTACGGGGAGGATGATATTAGTTTGAATTGTGGCCTATTGAATCCAGCGTAACAAAGTGATTGTCTGATTGAGCCTTCATGTCTCTCCAGGTGCATTTATACTTGATTTTACACTCGTAATCTGACAAAATCGATATGTTTGACCCTAAACAGTTGAATGTTTTAATGATTTTTTTTATTATATAAAAAACTGATAACAAAACAAGAGCAACGATATCTGAAAAGAAGTAGAATTTGAAGCATTTTTCCACTTTTATTACAACTCAAACAAATGAATATCTATCTAAAGGTTATTTACAACCCAAATATACAATCATTAAAAATAAAAAAAAACACTTGTATGTGTTTAGTTTTTTATGTAACATGATATATTAGCATATTAGAGTGTGGCTGCAACGTGCAATAATGATTTAACATGTATTATATTTTAATGGATTTGTTATTTCCTATTAATTCCTTGGAAATTCCTGCAATAATTGACTACAAGTAGCTGCTGTGTAAGTGTTAACTTTACACATTCCTATGAACGGGTCTAATTTGCTCGCATGCAGGAAATGTGCTCATTACCGGGTTTTCATTTTTACATTATCATAAGTTGTTTAAGAAACCACTAATACCTGCAAATTACTTACAAGGTTATTTACAACCCAAATATACAATTGTTAAAAATAAATAACTTTAAAAAAAAAAATATTTATTGCAACCTTAACAACAGACAAAAAAAAACTTGTGTGTAGTTTTTTATGTCACATGATACTGTAGCATATTAGAGTGTGGCTTAAACATGCAATACTTATTTAACATCTACATTTCAATTCAATTCAATTTATTTGTTTAGCCCAGAATCACAGATTTGCCCCAATCGGCTTGACAACATCCCCTGTACTTAGACCCTCATACAGGGAAAATTGGACATTACAAACACAAAAACAAAAATGTAATGGTTTTGGGTGTAAGTGGAGAATGAGGCGACAGGATCCATCACAGCTTCCAGCATCAGGCCCTCCAACATCCGTAGATCCTTCAGTGGCTGCACTGCAGCATGCTCTGTGGACGAGAAAACACAGAAAACACAGGGCAGGACTCTGGGAACACTGCAGATTTAAAAGTACATGTGCAATCAGGTAACGGGAGGATGCAATTTTAATATGAATATCATGCTATAAGTTTGAATTTTGGCATAACAGCTGTTTACGTCTGATTCAATAAGTGCTCTTACATATAGGCAGCCAAAAAAAGGTGCATGGGTATAAGTACACGCCTGGCAGAATTCCCTCCATATGCACCAGCGGTTGGCCCAAAATGCCTCTTGGACGTGTTCCATGTCAGTAGTTGTGGGTCAAAGGTCAACAAGGGGGCTGTATTCTGGCATCGCCCATCTCTCAGCGTCTTGCTGTGTGAAGTTTACGAACCGGTGGAGAACTCTCAGGAAAGGAGGTTAATAGGGAGTAATAGCCTCCGGTGTAATCAGAAGTGTGTGTGTGTGTGTGTGTGTGTGTGTGTGTGTTCTGTAGGTTGCAGGAGCACATACATTCAGGTGCACACACACACACACACACACATGCATGCACGGTGAGAGAGGGCTAGCAGGAGGAGGTAGGGGGGGAATAAAGAGCAGCTGGCTCGCCACCAAACGCCTGACACAGCGTTATGTCCACCTGCAGTGTTCTGTTCCCCACGCCAAGCCTCCCTGGGTTTTAAATGTAAACCAACCTTTAAATGACCGGCGGACCTTTCCCTCAGCCCGACAGTTAGCGGCGAGTGCATTACGGCGAGCGTGGGGGGGCTAATCCATTGAGTACGCCTCGCTCAGTATCGACGACCGTCCCGATCACGCGGCCGCACGCGTCTCCACAGGTTACAGCGGGTTCATGGCGCGGCTATCGAGCTGATAACACGGCTGTTTTTTGGGGCGTGACATTAACACCACCTCCGTTTCAACCCCTTTGCAATCCTCCAGGCCCTTGTCTCCAGGGGGAAAAGATCTAAACAAATTTCTCAGCTAATTTCCCGACAAACGAGGGCAAATTTGGGGCATGTTATTATTTTCAAAAGGAATCGCACCACGTCGACCTCGTTGGTTCCTCTGTTCCTCCGGTGCAGGACGATGCAGTTCTGCACATGTTGGGATGGGGTTATCCTTCTACAGGCGTGATGATGAATCCACCTGTTCAGGATCACTATCAACCCCCCCTCCTGCATTTACTGCAGTTCCACAAACAGAAATGTGCAATCAGCTATTGTACAGGGAATGCATTAGTTCACAAGTCCGTTATTTCATACAGATGTTTTCTGAAAAGCCTCACAGTAATTTGCATATATTCTGCCAATAAAATTTCTTTTGATAGTGTACAGAGGGTGAACAAAATGTTCCATCGACCATTTATATTTGATTTCATGCTCCCAATTTGACAAAATTGATGTTTGACCCTGAACAGTTGAATGTTTGAATGATTTTTTTTTTAATTAAATAAAAAAACTGATAACAAAACAAGAGCAACAATATCTGAAAAGAAGTAGATGGAATTAGAAATTATATGATTCTATCAAGCATTTTTCAGAATTTATTACAACCAAAACAAATGAATATCTATCTAAAGGTTATTTACAACCCAAATATATAAACTTAACAACATACAAAAAACACTTGTATGTGTTTAGTTTTTTATGTCACATGATATATTAGCATATTAGAGTGTGGCTGCAATGTGCAATAATGATTTAACATGGATTACATTTTAATGGGTTTCCTATTAATTCCTGGGAAATTCCTGCAATAATTGACTAAAAGTAGCTGCTGTGTAACTGTTAACTTTACACATTCCTATGAACGGGTCTAATTTGCTCGCATGCAGGAAATGTGCTCATTACCGGGTTTTCATTTTTACATCTATCACAGGTTGTTTAAGAAACCACTAATACCTGCAAATTACTTTCCAGGACTTTAGTTTAAAAACCAAAGGGGCTATAAAATGAAGCGTTGCAGCACGGCCATTAATCATCGCTGCCTTTGTCTCTTAAATCCTCATTATTCCGCAGAAACATTCGGGGGCTCATTCTTGCCAATCAGCTGAAACCCCGGTACAATGTTTGATCACCCCCGTAAAACCTTCGCCGTCGGACTTGATCCCGGCAGATACCTCCGAACCCCATCAAAGCGCGGGGCCGACATGACTTGTGTGGGAATTCGGGAAGAGACGTTTAAATTTGACGGCGCGGTGTGTGTTGGGCGCGATTTACGGCGCACGTCTCCGCATATGACAAAGAGCTGTACGTCTTTGAAAAAGGGGGATGATGGGGGGGACATAAAGCAGGGGGAAGGGGGACAAGGTGGAGATTTAGAGGGGACCGTCGGAAAGCGAGGTGAAAAAAGAGCGAAGGCACCGCTGGGGGTAGGTGACGGGGATTAGAAAAAATCATGGAATTTTAACCAAGAACCTACAGTGACACCGGTGTAACAAAAACGTTGGTTAACTCATTAAGTCCCAAAGTGACATAAACTAATTATCCTAATATGCAATATGTTTACCACTCTTTACATATATGTCAGAATACAGATCTTTGGGAATAAAAAGTATTATTCTGAAAAACCACTCTGTCTATGGTATAACAGGCGTCATTTTCCTTTAAGGATAAATGGGTCTGCCTTCTTATGGGTTAAATTAGACATTTGCAGGGATAGCAAACTTTCTAGAAGTCCCACTCATTTTTGTTTAGAATAAAATGAGTATTATCTATAGTCAATTAACCCACTCAACCTCTTTCTAGTCTCATAAACCAAAACCTTTTTCCTTTTTTATAATTTTGCCCCCCATCCTGGGCACCTGGTTATATTTTAGAACGGCGAGTTGGGGATTAAGAAGATATGTAAGTGGTGGCATGTAAGGGGATAAAACAAAAAAAAAGAAAATTACCTGCATTGCCTAAAATCTTGGATTAAGTCAGGAGACACCTGCACTAATCTAGATTAGTTAGATTGAGGGTGGATCAGTGTATAATTACTGGATCAGGACAGGCAGCGGTTGCCTGAAGAATGACTGCTTCACAAAATCATTACGTTTGCTAAAATCTGTGGCGTGCTCCTAAAATAAAAAGCTGTTTAAGGATCCTTATAGTCAGTACACACAAACCAGCACCACAACGTAATATTAGTATTAATAAGTAGTAAGTTGCAACCTATCCTTTTTTTTAGATTTAAGCAAGGGCAAACTATTTAAATGAAACAGCTTCACCAACCCATCACAATATGATGTATGAACCCAACCTGAAATAGACTCACAACTAGTGTTAAAAAAAATAAATAAATACAGACAGAAGCAGAGCATGTGGCAGAGTGGTGTTAGCACATGCAAAAGATGAAATAGTGTAATTACTATGGAATATTAGCCGCTATCAGACTATGCAGACTATTGATTGGGACATAACATGAAAGTCAAAACGTACATATATATATATATATATATATATATATATATATATATATATATATATATATATGTGTAGACGTTATTATGCATGCGCATGACAATTTTGCCGCAATGGCACTGGGAAAGTCAAAGAAAAGTCCCGTATTGGTAAATATGTGTTGGGAGGAAATGAGACATCATGCATCACGCTCGACCAGTAAGGTCGAAAACACGCGACTGGAGACACTGGTATAAATGATCACCCGCACCACCTTGGCCAGGCTTGAGACGTGCATTTGTCATCCTCAGGGTCGGGGATTTGAGGAAAAAAAATAAATAAAAAGTCACACGTGAGCTCCCTGGTGCTCACTAAGATCACCAATCACCGATCCAGCAACTCCCAGATGAGGAAGCTTCAGGTGCAGATCAGCTCGGGAAAGCATTGGAAATAAGAGAGAGAGGGAAACATTTCACACAGAGTATGAGATTCTTTTTTAAAATAGCACTAGAGTAAACAAGAAGTGTTTACCGAGACAAGAAATTGGAACAGCGCTTCATTAAAAACTCAGTGACGGGGGCTGTCAGATGCCAATAGTAACGCTGACAGATGGGACTTGTAAACAGAAGCATGATGGGGGGTCGCTCACAGTCGTTCTGACTGCGATGGTAGCCCTGTTCGTTCACTGGGCGCCACCAGGATAAAAAAAACAAAAGGAAGTGAAAATGGCCTGTTTGAAGCACGGGCGTTTTTTCCCGAAGAAAAGGATTAATAATGCAGCGGATTGTCTATTCACCGCCGTGGAAAATAGCTCGGCTGCAAAGCCTGTGCAGGAATTCATTTGCTTCATATAAAGGTTTATTGCATCTGCACTGAGGACAGTTTAGGACTGTTTAGGGTTTTTTCAGGGTCAGTTCATCCAAACTACAGTTTATCTATATCTATACCTGACCAATTGAAGTTTTTTTTGCTTCCACAACAGCACAACATAGTGGAGGAAAATTTGGGGGGAAAAGTCAAAGTAAAAGTCAGTTTTATTCTCAATTTCTTCACATGTACTTGACGCACAAAGGAATCGAAATTACGTTTCTCACTATCCCGCTGTCCTATGCATTTACATTAAAGTGCAAGTGCGTAAAAGTGATAATAATAGTTAAAAGAAAATATATATATAATATATACTAACAATACATGTTAAAATAAAAGTTATATATACAAATTAGAAGAAAACTTACTGTGTGTTAATTAGTGTATGTGGATTGTTAATTATTACAGCTAAACTGACACACTGCTTCTGGAAAAAGTGGAAGTATTACAGATAAAGAAATAGATATCTAAAAACCAAGGAAATTATTCAACTATCTTCGTATCTCGACACCACAAAGGGCTGAATCGTAATGTCTGGGTGAGATCTAGATGAGCTGAGGTGACACTTATTTTCTTTCCCACCTGCTCAGACAAAAACTGGTTCATCTCTAGTCCAACGGAATTTTTCCTCCTGCTTGGCAAAAGCCTGGAGGGCTACCGTCACACACACGGTAGCAGTAGGTAACGGGTTCGCCTTAATTAGGATATTAGAACCGGATCATACAGCCAGGCTGGCACCTGAGAACGTCACCTCTCCGCCCCCCCCCTCGCCTCCTGAACGTTTCCCCTCAGCCTTTTCATCCCGGCCTCCCTCCGCGACGGACTCGCCGTGGCCCAAACACCAAGCCTGTGTGGAAAGCGTCCGGAGTGTGTGGGAATGTCGTCTCTGTGATCCCCTTCCCCGCTCTGCGCTGTGACTGGGATCATGCCCGCTGCCTGCTGGGAAAATCCCACCTCGTTCTCTGCATGAGAGAGATTATACGCTCTGTCCAAACCCCCCCCACAAAAACCATCATTACACTCTCTGCGCCGCCACCCACGCGTATTCCACATTTTCATTCATTCTTCTCCGTGTAAAGTAGAAATGTGCATGAACGCATTTTAATCAAACTCAAATAACAAGTTGCATTAAGTGCATTACAATTCAATAAATATAAAAAAAAGCGAGGTTAAGGTTGAAACTATTTCAATTTGGACGGATTTAAAAGCTGGAAGTGTGTGTCACACAGCAACGTGACTTCATGGCCCAAACTGACATGCAGTAAATAAAACGGGATCGGCGTGGGAAGCGTGTTGTGTGAGGCCACGGTGTCACATCATATGTGCACGGATGACGCCGCACATGTGGGAGCGAGAGGCTGATGAACTCCGCATCGCGGTAGGGAATGAGACGAGGACGAGGAGATACAGACATGGGGGGGATAAGAAAATGCACGAATACAACGGCGCAGCGAGACGAGGCGAGGCTGTGCAGCTCGAGAGCGAGATCAGATATAATTGGAAGCGCGGGAACGAGCAGAAAGTGACAAAAGCCGGAGAAACAAGAACAGTTAGATCACTGTGAGATTGGGATTCAATCCTGGAGATGATCCCCTGTTCCCTCCCTGCCCTTTATCCCCGGGGAGCGTACGCCACCTGCTACCGCATCCACTTTCCCTGTGTGAAGATCAGTGCCGAGATCCCACCCAATCTTCAAACATGCGAGCACTAAAACATGCACATGCTGCTCCGTACAGGCAGTTTAGCCCCGGGCAGGAGCTGACGCTTCCTGGAATATGAGCATGCAACGCACACGCAAACAGCCATTTGCAGCAGTGCTTAACAAGGGAGGTAATTGACTTCAATGCCTGGTACACGGGAGTGAAAAATGAGGTGAAATTGATTGTAGGCTGCAGGCTCTGGAGGATAAGTCAATGAAGAATTAAACCGTCAGGCTTTTCTGATTTTTGTGGCCGTGCCGCGGCGTGCGGCCGATCTATGCGCGCGGACACGCAAGAGAAAATGCATAATTGCTTGTAAACATAGAAACGGCAGCGCTAACTTGGCCATCGATCTGTGCCCCGCGCGCCTTCAGGTACTCGAAGCTGAATGATCCCGCGGACTGGCTGTCCATCAACAGGACCAACGGGGACATAGTGACCACCGCCATGCTGGACCGGGAGTCGGCCTACGTCAAAAACAACATGTACGAGGCCACGTTCCTGGCAACAGACAACGGTAAGAGCCTGGTTATTCACATGTTATAGCGTTCAGGAGCGTCTGTGTGTCTGTGCCTCGCCTATCTCTCTAAATGTTTGTCAGATCAACCTCAGCTTTTGGATGTCACTTCTGCATGGCATGATGGTGTGTCTGCCTTTTTTTGTGAAATTTTTTGGTGGATGTTCAAGACAACATATAAGTAAGTTAAATTCCTGCAGCTGTGGTGGTGTAGGGGTAGAGCACTTGCCTCATAAACATTAGACCTGGATTTGAGTCTACTGTATAATAAAAGCACTTATGCCACAAAAAAAATAAAGTTCTAATCCCATAGACCTCCATTTATCACGTTAGCTATAGCGTAAGGGTTAGCATCACGACTCCAAAGCACCATTGTCCCATTTCGTCCTGCACCGATCCTGCATCCAATTCCAAGAGGCGTCCACAGACCCCCCCAGGAAATCCCAACGCTATTACCTAACAGAACAGAACAGAATCTGGGCCTACACCCAGTTATTTATACTCACATATTAAAGTAGAATGCCTATACAGGAAAGAAGTACAGAGTAAGACATTTTTTATGAGTCCACTTTTTCTCGGCTTATCAATATAATTTGAAAAACGGATGTGGTGATTGGCATTTGCACTTTCAACATAAATTATAGCCTTTTTTCTTACATTATCTGTATTTGCATGTCTCTCCTTAAGTCAATGTATGTCCATGTCTCACCCAATGTGCAAATTGTCCATTGAGACTATGTAATATTCCAACACATCCAAACCAAGCCAAACATGAGAAATCGACCTAATCTTCCATTTTTCTACAGGAAAACATACTTCTTACAGGCATTGTTCGGGTTTACTTTTAAAATCACAGTTCCTAAAACAACCTTTGGCGCCCCCTCCGCTGGGGGGGTGCCAGGGGGCTTCAGAGGGGGCGCCGGAGAGAGAAATAATACACCTGCATAGAGAGGAAAAGAGTGCAAACGTCTGGCGAGAGGCAAAATGGATTGATTTTTAGTATCTCAAGTGAAAGTGTGAGAGGGCACAGAGTGTGGAGGGGGGGCCAGAAAACGAAAAAAGTAAAAAGTATGACCCCGATTCCCACTAAAACAGAGGTGAGCAAGATTGGTTTATTGCCATTATGGAGAGGATTCATGCTTGGTATTGGAGACACAATATGAACAGCAGTGATGTGCATGATGATAAAGAAGAGACTTTAGAAATGAATGTGTTGGGATGTTACTGTAAGTTAAAACATCCTGGGTATAAATGTGTACAAAATGAATAAAAGTCATATTTGAGGCAGAATTCTAGGACTAGGACATAGACAGAAAATGAAAGCAATGTCACATTGTCTGCAACATCATGAAGGCATTTTATATTCATGGCTTGTGACTGGGAGGAAAAAGTAAATGAGTGCCTGCAATCACCCAAACAATAATTATAGTCAAAGTGTCCTTGGGCAAGGCACTTTACTCTTTATTCCAGTGGAACTGTAATTAAGTGCTTGGAATGTTGTGAATCTTAATCACCATTAAAGTAATACAGAATGGAAGGAAACATTTATACATATGTGGTCTCTTTTGAAAACAAGATCCCAGTTGATGTTAGCTAAGCTACTTGAATATGTGAGCTCAATGAAAAATGAAGACGTCTAAGTGGATTTTTGAGGGATATAAAGACATGGAAGCTCTCGCGTCCGTGTGCAGCTGGGTTAGAGTTAGAGGGAAAATCCCGTATTCACACAGCTGGTCACACCGTTGATCCTCTTCTTCCTTCTCCCCTTCTCTCGCTATCCGAGCGGCATATATTATTTGCTCTGCCTCGAAGTTGGAACTCGAGTTTAACCAAGCACAAAGTCAATCACAGCAAACAAATAAGTTCCCTTTTTTTTTTTTTTCTTTCTCCTCAAGTGGAAGTAAGTGCCTCCTCTCAAGTAAAAAGGGGAAAACCACCCCCCCTCCTCCTCCTCTATTGCCTTATCAGTGACGTGCAGTGCACTGGCTTTGAGACACTGGTTTATTTATAGGTGTGATTGTTCTCATTTGCTGCACGTTTAATATAAGCACGTGTGTATTTCCACGTTTGCGTTCGCTATGACTGACGCCGCGACACGACACCTCCTGCCGTTTACTAAGGTGGAGGAGGAGGCACAGACGTCTCATTTCTTTTTTTTTTCGCTCATTTACACCTGTCAGTCAAACAGCAGCCGGCTCCCAGGTCCACAGTCACAGCTACGAGGGCTGGTGTAGTGAACTTTTTTATCGCCGTAATTATATTTTATCTTTGTCTTTGCCCCCGGGGTCGCCTTAAAGGCCACAGTTTAGACGGACATGGCGATGGTGTGTGTGTGTGTGTGTGTGTGTGTTTGTGCTTTACTCTGACGGCGTGGGTGGTGCTTGGAGTGTCAGCCGTCATAACGTGAGTGGGATTACGTTGAGAGGAGCTATAAGACAGTAAGTATAGCGGGGCAGGATGTGGAGAGGCGGCGACGGCGTGCTGCGAAAACACACTGGAGCTGCCGCCATATTGTCACGCTGACACAATCTGACTGCCTCAGACCCGTCTGACACTGCGATTCTGCTTTTTATTTTCTTTTTTGTTTTCACACACCTGTGCTATTGTTTATGGGTCCTTCAAAGAACATATGGTAGGCTCGCTACAAGTCTTTTCACCGCGCCTCAAATCTCTGAGCCGCCATCAAAAAAAAAAAAAAGGAGTTAATACAAATCCTTTTGAGGAATTTACACAAACATAATTATTTATTTAGCTGGTTAAAGCCCACATAATTCTCCTATCAGCTGCGGCAAGCTGCTTCAACATGTCCCCCATACATGGCTGGGATTAACAAACCAGCAGAATGAGAAAGCCTATGTGTGTGTGTTTGTGTGAGTGTGTGTGTGTGTGTTTATTGCATTCAACACTGCATATTGAGTGTCTATGTTGCACACTTGAATGAAGGAATGTCCTCACGGTGTGCTGGATTAAGTTCTTTCTTTTATTCACTTCACGAACTCATTACACATAAAAACCACGTTCATTTCTCCGTCTTCTTTCGTTTTCTTCTCCGCTCTATCTGGCTACAACAGACTTAATCTGGGCGTTTACTGCCATCTACAGGTGAACTACGGTAACAACTAGCGTAAATTAGAAAAACAGCGTACAATAGAAAACCCTTAATCTGGGCGCTTACTGCCATCTACAGGTGAACTACTGTAACAAGCAGCGTACATTAGAAAAACAAAGGTCACAAGCTTATGAAGGGGCAACAAAAAGACAGAAAAATGGGGGGTACACTACACTCTCCCCTGCTAAACTAATGTCGTCCCGACATTTCTAATCTCTGTTCATTCTGTTTTTAACAGCTTGATCGCTTACAGGTTTGAGTCCCATATCTAAGACATTTCTCTGATAACAGACATCACATAACATATATCTCATATTCAATATCATGTGTCAAATGAAGGAAGTCATTGTGCACTACGACCACCATCCATTTCCTCCGCAGTGTCCACGGGTAGTCTGTCTTATCTGGGGAAAGGTATGACCTTTGACCTGTAACATATCAAACAGAATCTCACACTTAACTTGTAAACAAAATACTCAAAATCTCATCACTTTCTTATGTAACTCTTTTCAGTCTGAGTCTTAAACTCGTTAGTCGCCACTCTCTTACAACAATAACTTCTTCAATAATTCCTGTGTGTGATTCCAAGTGAACTGACTTGTGTGCCTCTATCAACTAAATACGCTTCATTTAACTATCTCTTCTTGTAACATTATGCATTCTACCTTTACCTAAATCTGAACTCACGAATATCTACACTCATCCTAGAACTGGGGTGCATGAACATAAACATTGCTTAATTGCAAATTCTAAGCTTTTAATACTAACTCTAACTGAGTGTAGGCTGCCCTAGTTTATCATATGTTAATGTTCTGGGTGCCTGTCTAATTCTGGAAGGATACTGTCTTGCAGGAGGGGAGGACGGTGGGGACACCTCTTCCTCTTCCTCAGTCATATCTTGCACTTCGTCAGCATCCAATGGCGATAGGGCTTGCTCTGCCATGCATTCAGCTTCCTCCGGTGCTGGTGCTTCTGTTGACTGATGAGGTTGAAACTCCATAGCCTCAGCTCGCAAGTTGCTTCTGTGTTGTTCTGAGAACTCTTCTTGTGGCCAGCCAGAGATGCATCTCCAGTCATCCTCTTCACAATCAGATGAAGGCTCTGGTTCTGCATGATGTGTGGTCTGTGGTCTTGTCCTGTGTTCTTTGCGTACTCTCTCACCTCTTTTCTTTCCAGGTGGTGCTATCTGAACTGGCAGAAAGTCACAGGGAAGCAGCAGATTCCGATGAAGCACTCTGGTGCGACCCTGGCCATCCTCTGGTTGTACTTCATAAACGGGGCTTTCTGGATGTTTCCTCCTTACCACCACATGAACTTTCTCTTCCCAGAACGATCTAAGTTTCCCGGGCCCACCTCTTTCTGTGAGGTTGCGGATCAGGACTCTGTTGCCAGGATGCAGTTCTGCTCCCTGAATCTTCCTGTCATAGAGCTCTTTTCCTCTTTTCCCACTGGCCTGTGCGTTCTTGGTGGCTAACTGGTATGCCTCTTCCATCCTCAGTTTCCACTTCTTTGCATAATCCTCATGAGATATACCACCATCACTAGGTGGGAGGCCAAACATACTGTCAATGGGCAGTCTTGGGTTACGACCAAAGAGCAGGTAATATGGGGCATATCCGGTGGACTCATTCCGCGTGACATTGTAGGCATGCACTACTTTATCCAAAAAACTTTTCCAGTCTGTTTTGGCTTCGTCATCCAGGTTACGCAGCATGGCCAGCAGGGTGCGGTTAAAGCGTTCCACTTGACCGTTTCCCTGGGGGTGGTAAGGGGTTGTGCGCGAGCCTTGGATTCCACAGTACTTTTGAAGTTCAGCAAACAATTTGTTTTCAAATTCTCTCCCCTGATCGTGATGTAATTTGGTGGGAAAGCCGAATTTGAGGACAAAGTCTCCAAAGATCTTCTCAGCAGCCATTCGAGCACCATTGTTTTTACATGCATACGCCTGTGCAAAGCGTGTAAAATGGTCCATGACCACTAGAATGTAGTCATATCCTCCCTTGCATTTCTCTAAATGGAGGTAGTCAACTGAGACCAGCTCAAAGGGATATGTTGTCACAATACTAGTAAGTGGCGCTCTTTGAGCTCTCTGAGGCCTTTTCCGCTTCACACAGCTACACACCTTGTTGATGTGGTGCTCTACATGTCTTTGCATGTGAGGCCAGAAAAAGCGCTCACGGACTAGATGAAGTGTTCGCTCCACACCTAAGTGTCCCATTTCTTCGTGTAACTGGTTCAGGATCAGTGGACGAAACTTTGCTGGCATTACTAGTTGTGTACGTGTGGCTGTCTGCCGCTGGAGGACACCATTTGCATCACAAAACAGTTTGGCTTTCTCCCTAGCAAAAACAGACAACTCACTGTGCACGTCCTTGATCCTTGGCCACTGCTGTTGGGCGACACACTGCTTCACCTGCTGCAACAGTGGATCCTCCTCTTGAGCAGCTCTCAGGTCTTCAGGGGAGATCTGCCTGGCTGTGTCGATCTGTGGCTCACTGCTCAGCTCTGTGATTACTTTTGAGATGGTCAGTGGACACAGCAGCGGCTCTCCCTCCTCCCGGTGGATGGACAAACCTTTTGAGAAACTGGAAAACACTTCGGGCTGTATCTGTTGGGAACAGGTTAGCATGTACTTTTCTATGTCAAGGGGCATCCTGGATAAGCCGTCTGCATCAGAATTAGACTTCCCTGGCCTGTACTTAATTGTAAACCTAAAATCTGCCAGTTCAGCCACCCATCTCAGCAGAGTTGCATTCAGCTTAGCAGTGGTTAGCACATATGTGAGAGGGTTATTATCTGTATAGACTACGAAGGAGGGAGCATAATATAGATAATCCCTAAACCGCTCACATATGGCCCATTTCATCGCTAAAAACTCTAGCTTACCAGAGTGTAGATGGTAATTCTTCTCCGGAGCAGAGAGAGTGCGGGATCCATAAGCTATGACCTTTAACTTGCCTTCCTGTCTTTGATAAAGCACCGCCCCAAGTCCTTCCTGAGATGCGTCACAATGCAGGACGAACGGCTCTTCAACGTTTGGGTAGCTCAGTACAGGGGGGCTAGACAGGTGATCAATCAGTTTACAAAGGACTGCACTATGTTCATCTGTCCATGTGATACGCTGATATGAGGGTACCTGGCTTCGCTTTTTCTTTCTTGCCACAGCTTTTTGCTTCTTGCTGGCTGGCAGGGAGTCATTGCGTTAGTCGTCAGAGCACAACAGAGCATAAAGAGGCTTGGCAATGCGAGAGAAATTTGGGATGTAAGCTCTGTAGTAAGAGATGAACCCAAGTAACTTCCTCAACTCACCCACAGTGGCTGGTTTCCGTTCCTTCATATCTTGGACTGGGGCTACTTCTGCCGGATCCATGGTGTAGCCTTCTTTTGTCACAATTTTTCCCAAAAATCTGACCTTGTTTTTGAAGAGCTCACACTTCTTGGCAGTCAACTTCACTCCGTGTTGTTGATAACGTTGAAGCACTTTCCTTACATCGTTCAGGTGATTTTCAAAGCTTTGGCTGTGTACTAAATTGTCATCCAAATAAGGCTGACAGACGTCATCCCGAAGGCCGGCAAGGCACTCCTCCATACTTCGCTGGAATTCTGAGGGAGCTGCAGATAGGCCAAATGGGATGCGCACCCACTCATACAGTCCCCAGGGTGTTATAAAGGCAGTGAGGGGCCTACTACTCTCTTCCATAAAGCCTTGATGGTAGGCCTTTCCCTGATCTAACACCGAAAACCAGGCACTACCATGTAAGCTGTCAAGCATGTCTTGAATGCGCGGGATAGGATGGCGATCAGGCAGAGACTTTCTGTTGAGCTCTCTATAATCACAACATAGACGGAGGGTCCCGTCCTTTTTCCGGACACAGACAATGGGAGATGAGTAGTGTGATCTTGATTTCTTAATCCAACCCCTGTTTAGTAAATCTTCTAAGTATTGCTTTACATCCTTATGCAGTGGTTTTGGCACAGACACATAAGTACGTCTTACCGGTGTTGGGTCAGTCAGTCTGATTTTCAGTTGCAGGGAAGGGATGCACCCAACGTCCTCATCATCTCTGGCGAACGCTTGACACTCTTCCCTCAACATCTGCTTCACCTTCTGCTGCTGAGCAAAGGGGAGGTGAGTCAATGCTATAGGTGGATCATACCTGTCCTTGTCATCCAGCTCCCTCTTAGCAAGTTGAATTTCCTCTTTGTGGGCCTCTGGGGGCGCCACAGGAGAAGCTGGTGGGGCAACGACTGGCTTGGCTTCTGCTGGATAAACAGCCTTGACTCGCTGAACTTGCCCCAGCATTGTGCGCGGACACAGCATGATGTCGTGGCAGGTGTCATTGGTGACAGGCAGTGTTAGGCGAGAATATGTCCCTTTACTCAGAGTTATCATGCTGTCGGTCATACTCAGACCATCTGGCCAAGGGGCCTCCTTATCAGGCATGAAAAGCGCTTTTTGGCTGGATAGTAGAGGCCCTGTCCTCACGGAACACTTCACGCTTCTCATCTGACCAGCTGGAATCACCTCCTTCTGCCTTCCCATTCTCACCACACCATCGCTGCACTCAGGGTCACTGGCTTTTATCATTCTTACTAACATTTCAGTCTTTTTACAATCAAAAGAGAAAGCCATGCTAACAGCCTGTGTTATTACCTCTTGTGGGTGGTCCACCCCACTCTTCAACAGCTGTTCGATCACATTGTAGCCGATGATCGGCTCCTCTGCTGCACCTTTCTCATCTGTCACCAGCATGGGCACTTGAAGCGTGAACTGCGGGGCTTGTGACGGCTCTAGCTGGAATTTTACTTCCACCCATCCTTGAAAAGGGATATCTGTCTGGTTGACGGCTTTGCCTACCAGAGCACCAGGGCCTAGCAGTTCTTCTGTGTCCCGGACTCTCGCCTTTGGGATGTATTTTTTTCTCCAGACTTCACTGATGAGGCATACTTGTGATCCTGTGTCCCATAAGGCTCGAGTCTTGACGCCATCGAGGTAGCAATTCACCATGCACTTCTTGCCAATGAGACGCAACAGCTGAGAGTGATGTTGGGGGGAGATGTGGCTGACATACACAGACCTGGCCAAACTCTCACCTGGTCCCACTCCTTCTGCCTGTAGTCTCTCTTCTAGCAGGTGAATGCTTTCCCTGAGGATAGCCTGGGTGCCTCGTGAGTCATTAAGCTGTTCTTGAATAGCAGGGGATGTGCCTCCTATGCTTTGGCCAGCAACGTCCACAGTCCCACTTTTACCTTTCGAATTCCTTTGAGCTCTACAGCCTCTTGAGAGATGTCCAGTGAGGCCGCATTTGAAGCAGTGGTCACATTGCTCCTCTTCACCTCTCTCCTGACATCCTCTGCATGCCCGTCTGGTTCTCGATTGGAATTGATTAGGTGGTCGTGGTGACCGCTGGACATTCTTCCTCAGCTCAGCTACCTCTTCTCTCAGTTGTTTTACCGCATCCATCAGCTCTTTTTCCATTTGGCTTTTCACAGCGGTTATCTTTTGGCTTTTGACATTGCCTTTAGCTAAGGTACTCTGTCCAGGTAGCTGATTCGTGTCGGCTTGCCACTGATCAACACATGTCTCTGTCTGTAGCTCATTTACTCTGGCTGGTTTGACTAGAAGACTCTTCTTCAGTTTCTGCTGTCTCTCCACGTCAACAGCAGCAGCATCATTCATTTTCTCTATCAAAGTCTCATCAGTCACCCCCTGGTCATCCAGGTAACATTTCAATTGCAGCTTAATATTATCACTCAATAGCCCTGTGCTAAGTGACCTTAGGAATTTCTTCTGAATGAGGTCGGGGTTATACTGTACATCTGAGCTAGAATCATATGCAGCTGCCATCAGTCTTTCTTTGAGTTCAATTGCATGAAACAGAAAGTTCTGAGGGGATTCTTTTACATCCTGAATTATGTTAACAAGTCTGTGGAACATATCGGTTGTGCTATTTTCTTTAAAGTGAGCTTTGAGAATGATCTTCAATTGTGCCAGTGTCAAATTACTTTTAGTTTCTAACATATCCCGTAAACTAGTTCCTGGAGTTGCAGCTTTCACTACAGCTTCGACAATTTCTGCATCACTATGGCCTTTACGTTTTCCAGTGTCAATCTGATGCATGAGATTGGTGTAGGATAATTTATCCTTTTGCCCCAGCTCACCTATTTGGCCGTTTATTCGAAACTCACGTCTGATGACCACTTCTGGAGCTCGGGGAAATGGAGAGTAGGATTCGGTGGATGCGCTGAGTGGCCTATTAATTTTCTCTCTTAGCTGAGTCATCTCTTCCTCAAGCAATCTGGTCGACACCTGGAAGTTCGTCTGCATTTCAGCATACTGCTTTTGTAGGCGCTGTAGCTCGTCTTCGTTCCCTCCATTTTTCCCATTCCCCTGTGGCGCATCTTGGCTCAATCGCTTAGCTGTAGTTAGCAACTTTCGCACAAACGTCTCGGCTACGTCTTCCTCTTCACTTTCTACCGCTTTATCCACAGACTCGTTTACTGCTCGGATCAACGTGTGCCTCTTTGCTTTGTCTGTTGAAACTTTAGCTTGAATACACACCTCGATTAGCTGCTCAAGTGTAAGCTGACACAGTAGCTCGGTTAGCTGATCTTGTAGCCGCTCTATTTCCATCTTGTGTGTTCGAACTCTTTTCTTCAGACGTCTTTTTGCATCACGTCGAGTCCCTGTTCGGGCGCCAATTTTGTTGCACACTTGAATGAAGGAATGTCCTCACGGTGTGCTGGATTAAGTTCTTTCTTTTATTCACTTCACGAACTCATTACACATAAAAACCACGTTCATTTCTCCGTCTTCTTTCGTTTTCTTCTCCGCTCTATCTGGCTACAACAGACTTAATCTGGGCGTTTACTGCCATCAACAGGTGAACTACGGTAACAACTAGCGTAAATTAGAAAAACAGCGTACAATAGAAAACCCTTAATCTGGGCGCTTACTGCCATCTACAGGTGAACTACTGTAACAAGCAGCGTACATTAGAAAAACAAAGGTCACAAGCTTATGAAGGGGCAACAAAAAGACAGAAAAATGGGGGGTACACTACATCTACAACATAGCAGATAGCCTCTAATGATGTTGGATAAGTGGTTGAATAAGCACTGAAATATTGCTGTTAGATGATGTCGGGATAATCATAGTGTAACTACTACAGCTTTACATGACTTTATATAGTATACATGTATATCAAATATTTTTTTCTTTCAGATATTGTCATTTCAATCACATTTTTCTTCAAATCAAGTTTATATTACACAACATTTATAAACATCACAAAAACTTACATCGTACCATTAAAACAGTAAATGCAACATCTCTAATGCAAGAATGGAAGCTAAAGGCAAGAATTGATTTCAAATGTAATCCTATTCACTAACAGGAAACATGCTATAGGCTGCATCGGGTTGATCATTGTGGATAGTCTGATGATCACGTGTTAGGATTTCATCAATAAGCAGCGTTTTTACTGTGTGATCTGCAGCACTAATCATGGCACCACCAGTTGGACGGAGCTCAAACCGTCGACGCGCTAACTCCCGGCACCCCGTGTCTTCAATTGTCTCGCTCTCCTCGTGGCGAGTATCCTGTTTAATTGGCAGATCTGCCGGCTTTGCATAAATCTTTGTGAATTACATCGCCCGTATCCCGGCCCAGAGACGGGCCCCGGGGTTGCCTGATTCCATCCAATGGCTCGGCCAGCGGGGCATGGTGGGGAAATGACTCGTAATTGGAGGCAGCTAAGGGTCGTCGCCCCTTGATACACACTCAATAAACAGCTCTGAGCTTCTTCTTTTTTTTTTACCGCTAAGCACCCTTTCTTTCCTTTTTAGATTTCCCTATGCTGCGTTCATACCACACATACACATTCATGCATTTTACGCCCCGGCTCTGCTGTCTCGCTCTCTGATTGTCCAAAGTGTCTATTCTTTACCCCCAATTCTCCGTAAATGCTGTTGCAGATTGTCTGTTGCTCTGTTCAATCAACGCAAAGGGGCTTCAGGATTGTTTCTGCAGATGAGGTGTATGAGTGTGTGTGTGTGTGTGTGTGTGTGTGCACCAGTGCAAGACTGACGATATTCCAGTCAACCGGCACCTGGCTGGTGACAGCAGACCACGTCTCTCCGGTTGCCTTAACACTCCCTATTCTGTAGACCTGCAATACACACTCTGCTGTTAAACTCAGAGGAGTTAATTTAAGAGAAAATCTCCATACCTGCACATTTATTTTTTAAGATTCTTAAGGCAATTGCAGCTAAAAGTGATTGCTATAATTGCCACGTGATTAACAGAAACTTATTAGTAATAGAATTCTGCAGTTACAATTGATTTGTATTTTAATAGCGCAGAGTAAAATAAGTTGTTGTGCTTGTTATAACGAGTGCACTTTTTATTTAAACTTTAACTTACATTTACATTTAAAAAAAATGCACTTTAATGCTCAATGTGACACATTTCCCTCACAGCGATGTAAATAAATGCATGCTGTCCCTGTTAAATAAATGCATACAGATAGTTTGCATAGCTTGTAATTGTCGGGAAACGGTGCCGTTGCTTTCCTATTGCGTCGCATTGCTATTGTGAATTAATCAGATAAACCTAAAGGGCGTGGAAATAAATCATTTTCAGGAATGCCTCACTATCTCAGAGTGATTTTATACATGTAGCCTATACAATATGTGAGCGGGCATCACAGGACTTTGTATAGACGCACCCAGTGTGTGTATTTGTGTGTGTGTGTGTGCGCACTTTTCAAGTGCATTTAGGTGATTGCATGCGATGTCTAGGAGGGAGGACTGTGTACACCACAATATAAGCGCACCGCTCATTTCTCAGAAAAAACATTGTTAATATCACAGGCAGAAGTGCCTTCATCTACAGAATCATGGGCCGTCTGTGAATACGCGCGGACAGGGGCTTGTTTCTTTGTGTTACAGTCATTATTATTGTACCTTGGTCCTCTTCAGGCGGTCGGTGGAGCTGTGGCTGCATCTGGATCGACTGTGATGGGTTTGATTTGGCTCCGGGCTAAAAGCCGGAGCTGGAGAGCACAACTGTCAAAAATATTTCCATCAAGGACAGTAAGGGAAGGAAATTCTCCCGCAGCCCTACCTCGAACATCACCAACGCAGATAAACAGCTCTGCTTTAACCTCGTCTCTTACCTTTTATTATTTTTTCATTATTCGCCTCTTTTCAACCTTTCCGCTCCTGCCCTTCTTCCCCGCTCTCCGACGTCCTTTTTACTGCACAAATCCACTTGTGTCGTCTTTTTTTCCCTCCCTGTCGTGACACTTATTTTCTCTCCCATTCTCAGGCTTTCCTGCAGCCAGCGGCACCGGCACGCTGCAGATCTATCTGATAGATATTAATGACAACCCCCCAGCGCTCATACCTAGGGAGTCTCAGATCTGCGAGCAGATGAACAAGAACGCCAACGGTGTCAACATCACGGCGGCCGACGCCGACACGGACCCCAACGCCGGGCCCTTTGTCTTTGAGCTGGCCAACTTTCCCAGCAGCATCCGACGCAACTGGACGATTTCGAGGATCAACGGTGAGACGCCAGGATGCTTAAGTAAAAAAAAAACATAGAGTATTTTCTATGGTACAATCCTCATCAGAATGTTAAGATAAGATAAAGTAAGATAAGATAAAATAAGACTTTATTGATCCCACAACAGGGAAATTTGCTTGTTACTGCAGCGTACAGAGTAAAGAAAAAAAAAAAGAAAATAAAAGCTATAAAAATAAAAATACACAACACTCTGTACAAAATTCGTAGAATTTGTTGATCCGCATACACAGTATGCATTATGGACATAAGAATGGAGAAAAAATACTAATAAATAGCAAGAAAAAAGTATGCATAAGCAAAGCATATGTACATACATACATGCACGTACATACCTACATACATACACATACACACATATTTACATGTTTGCATATATACGCACATACACACATGTACACATACAATAATAGAAATAAAACAAGTGAAAAGACTGCAACACTGCCAATGAGATGCACAATCATAAAGGGACAATGAGACAACTGATAAAGGCTTTTAAAGAGTAAACTCTGTTTTAGGTTCTTTAAAAGAAACCTTGCACAGAATCTGTTTTCATTGGATTGGAAATAATCTCATGGGGGCATGAGATAATGCTTTAGACTTTCACATGAATGTTGTAGTGGAATATGACTTAAGTAATCTAATAAAGTAGTTTTATTTCATTACCTACCATTTCTGGTACTAGACAATACATATAAATCATTTTATGAGCAGTATAGTACAGGAAGAGGTTTGAGGTACCACTGCATTCATGTATAGAAATAGGTGTAACACAAGCACAGCCATTTTTAGGTTTAGTATTGCAATGATAAGTAACATCTAGTAACCTTTATTTCTTTCTTCTTCACTAACAGGAAATTACGCCCGTCTGAGTCTGCGGTACCAGGTGTATTTGGAGCCGGGGGTGTTCGAGGTCCCTATCATCGTGTCGGACTCGGGCAACCCCCCGCTGTCCAACAGGTCGGTCATCAAGGTGAAGGTGTGCCCGTGCGACCTGAACGGGGACTGCACCACCGTGGGCGCCGTGGCGGCCGCCGGCCTGGGCACCGGAGCCATCATCTCCATCCTCATCTGCATCATCATCCTGCTCAGTGAGTGGCGCCCCGATACGTCACACAGCCACACACTAATAGGCTGCAGTATATCACTTCCCTGCGGTATTCACCTTTCATGCATGGCTGACAAAAAAAAAGAGAGCAGAGAGCAGCTCAGGGCACAGTCATTAAACATTCACCAGACTGTAATACAACAACATGAACAATAGTTTGTATAATGGATGAATGCCTTGACTGCTGGATTCCTCTGAGTATCTCTTGACAGGGAAGCCTCTGTCTTTTTTTTTTTTTCCTGGTAGACTTCTGCTATCAAGCCTGTGATTCATGTCGCTGGCTCACTTTTTTTTTTTTTGCTGTGTTATGCATTGTTTATACACACAAACAGGAATTATAGACACATTCCTGCAGCTGCAGAATTTCTCTGAAATGTTCTAAAATGTCAAATTCTATGCAGATGATCCACACTTTTACTATTAGAATAATGTGGTATTGTTCATGTTATTAACTCTAATGGAATTTACATACTGAATTAAAAGTACATTATATTACAAGTTCAAATATAAGCATTATATAAGAAGTATCTAAACTAAGAACACATCATACAGAAAATTTTATATTATAAATATATAATATATATTTTGTCACTAAAAACACAGCTACAACTATTTTAATGTTGTAGTTAGTTATTATAGAGCCAGTTTAAACTTTGAATAATAGTTAAAATACTTAATCAGATTAAATTGAATATGAGTGAACCTTTTAGATTAAACATGTTTTAGTTAATTTTTATTTATTCAATTTCGATTCTATTTCTCATGACATCTGAATCAGATATTAGGTTTTCTCTTTAAGTACCCATGTTGTACCCAAACATCTTATTAAAGACATATGTGCTTTAGTGGTACGACTTGATTTATCGACAATAAGGAGAAGCTACTTCCTGATTGGTCGGGTTGTTGCCCTGCGCCCATGAGGATTTACAACGTCTAATGTCGCCGTTGTGTATCCCAGGCATGGTGCTGCTGTTCGTGGTGTGGATCAAGCGCAGGGAGAAGGAGCGGCAGACCAAGCAGCTGCTCATCGACCCCGAGGACGACGTCCGGGACAACATCCTCAAATACGACGAGGAGGGGGGCGGCGAGGAGGACCAGGTGAGATCCTGAGAGAGACACGTGCACGCACAGCGTTCTGTGTTGACCCCAACCCCCCCCCGCCCATGTGCACTGCTCACATCTGTCCTTCCCCCCCCCAGGACTACGACCTGAGCCAGCTGCAGCAGCCGGACTCCTTGGACCACATCATCAGCAAACCGCCCGGCGTCCGCAGGGTGGACGAGCGTCCCATCATCCCAGAGTCCCAGTACCCCATCAGACCCGTCGTGCCCCACCCCGGAGACATCGGGGACTTCATCCACGAGGTGAAACTTTACCCCCCACACACACACGGTCCTTTCCCAGCTCTCGCTTTCACGTTCACATCGATCGGACGTTTAATGTAATTACTTGTTTCTGGATGCTGTTCAGTATGTAAACCTCTAGTATGGCGATGGGAACAACCTAGTTTTGTTTTACTTTACAGCTGCTCCCGCAGTGCCGGGGTTTTATTCACACACACACACACATACACAAATGCTGTCACACACATAACTCCGGCGCTGTGCACAGCGATGCGGGAAAACGCTGATTGACAGACTCGTGACAAGGCGTTCACACTCGAGAGGTGTTGGCAGCTGTTCAGCTTTGATCCATCCAGCCTTGACTCTCTTCCCCCCCCACCACCCCCCACCCTCTCACATGTGTACTCACCTGATCTCGCTCCAGGAGTCTGGTAAAACACAAACACAGCAAACACATGGCGTTCCTACCACCCACTGTACTCCTGAGGGCTTCAGGCTCTTTAGGTTCCCCCCCCCCTCCAGTCTCTCTGTATTCCACTGAAGTGGATGAAGCCCATTTCTCCTCACCTGCCTGACCTTCAGGGTCAAACTGCCCTCATTTGTCATTCTCAGAAACAAGCACGGTGTTCACGCGCCGGCAGAAAACACACTCGCACCGCGTCGTATGTAATTTATGAAACTCTAACGAAATATTAATGAGGAAAGGTCAACGATGGAAATCAAAGTCAGAGACAAGAACTGTCCGGATCAGCTCGTGACTTATGGTATATCTATATAATTCACTCATATCGACACAGTGACTCTTGGAATGTACAAAAAAGGGGATTTAATGCAAAAAAAAATTACACCACAGGTGTAGTAAAAAATTAAAGCCTACTAGGCCTTAGCAGAAGAATTGGCTCATACAAGTCAATTAAGTAAGAAATAGAAAGAAATCACATTTTTAAATATACTAATGTTTCATTCACTTCATCTAAGTAAATATGTGCTGATTTGCATACAATTCCAGATATAAGAACATTGGATAAAGTGAATTTTGACATTTTACAGAAGGAAATACTGATATGCCTTTTTATCAATTTTTGTCAGGAAAAAAAAATTCTCCATGTTTTTGGGAATAAAATGTTTTATATATCATGTCTATGGATGATAAATGAACAACTGAACTCAAAGTTCTAAAAGTGTTTGATGCATGCTACTGAATTGGAGAAGCCTGAGTGAGAGTGACCTCGTTTTTGGAGAAAAGCGCCTCCAAATATTTGCATTGCAGGAGAAATCTGTGAAGTAATATTAGGAAGCTAAATAGCACTCACCAGCTATGTAAACCACATATCTCTATAAAGGAACCTCACATCATCAGAAATGTGAATTTCACTATCGATGCACATTTCACTAAAGCTAATTGAATAATAAACATTAAAAGTCCAGAATAGTGACAAATGATGACAAATGCATAGTTAATAAACCAATATGTTAATCATGAGTATTTGTATAAGGAACAATGACCAAAGTGTCATGTGGTGCAGTCTTAAAAACTCAACTTGACATTTTCACACAATCACACACAATTGGTACAAATGGACATTTAGATAATGAAAAAACAACATTAATGAAAGAAGTCCATTCTTTTACACATTTTTTGGCTTTCTCCTCTGGCCAACCATGATTCTAAGTTTCTAACTAAAGTTAGAATCATGTTCTAAGTTTAGTTGCTGCTTTTCTGTCTGGTTCTGGACTGTCAGTCACATCAAGTATAAAAGACTCCTGATGTATGAATGAATGGGACGTTTCACAGAGAAAATGATTCAGCGGCTGCTCAGTGTGAACACAGCTGTTTAGTGTCTTCTGGGGGAAAATGAGGAAACCTTGTTTTTGGTGCAATTAGTCCAACATTGAGTAGAATTATCTAATTCCACTGGCAGGTAATTTATCTTGTTAAAGTTTTATTGTTTACTGGGTCAAGTTGGTTTTGTTTTAAGAAAACAAGTTGAATATTTTCTGGACTAAAAATCAAGGGGAAAAAATTGAAATAAGCTTAATTATCTCCCAATGGAGTAAGATAATTATATAAATAAGACATTTAACCTGAGTTCAGTTTCTGAAGTGGGGGTTCTGATGGGTAATAGAGAATCCAGAGTGAAAAACTGGATTTTTCCTCTCCTCCCTCTCCGTGCTGTCCAGGGTTTGCGGGCGGCGGACAACGACCCCACGGCCCCCCCCTACGACTCGCTGCTGGTGTTCGACTACGAGGGCAGCGGCTCCACCGCCGGCTCCGTCAGCTCCCTCAACTCGTCCAGCACGGGGGACCAGGACTACGACTACCTCAACGACTGGGGCCCCCGCTTCAAGAAGCTGGCCGACATGTACGGCGGCGGGGACGACGATTAGGAGCGGCGGCCCAGTCACACACACACACACACACCTACACACACCTACACACACTCGTCCTGTCAGCTGGCCTGCCATGCTCTGCCCCTCTAAACACACACACACACACACACAAGGGGGGGGGCTGTTACACCCTGACTGAACACAAGTTACCAACCAACCAATCAAATCATCCACCACGATGAGTCGGTTTCTGGTTCCATCATCGTCTCCTGAGACTGAAACGGAAGCTCTGAGCCGCTTCTCATGTTCGCTTTCTTTGTTTTTTATACTTTTTGGTTTCATTTTTTTTTTGTATTCTACATGCACACTCAACTTTCTTGTTTCCCGTTGTTGTTTTTCCTTTTTGTTTGTGCAGCTTTTTTTATCCTGCCTCGTCCTCGCTGCCCTTCCATTCCGCGTCGTTTCCCTGTACGCGAGGGTTCTTACAGCTTCAGGTCTGAGCTGCTTGTTTTGTCTGAGGGGAGCAGGAAAGTAGAGAGGGAGGACAAAAAAAAAATAAAAATAAATAAATAAGTAACAAGAACATATATGAAAGTCCCCTTCCTGCCCCGGTTTATTCGTTCTTGAACTTGAATAACTCTAGAACAGAAGCACTGTTGTTTAAAAGGTGCCTTCGCTGGTGCGTTTCTTTAGCAGACTCCCGCTAACTCAGGATTGGTTGCCATTTTCTGGGCTCACAAGCGCCGCCCCCTTGACCCTTTAAACTCCGACCTCCCCTCGTCATTCCGGAGCCGTGGTCGGTGGAACGCCGGCCCGCAGCACGAGGGTAACCTCATGTAGACGTACCGTACGTAGGCTGAACAACGTCTGGAAAACGCCACGTTCCTCGAGTTCTGTGCTCCTCCAGATCGCAGCCGATTTTGACTGTGTGTGTCGAAATCATAAAAAAAAAAAACACACACACACAATAATACACACACATTACGTGACTGTCTCAGATAAAAGAAAACGCGTCGTCTCTGTTTGCCGTGGCTTCCGATAGCAGCTGTGTTTGTTTTGAGCTCCCTGAGCGTCGGCCGATAAGGCCTGACGAGTCGAGCACGATCCCTCTGTGATGTCACTGTGTCGCGGCCGCGTATGAGGGGTTATTTAAGAAGAATTATGCCCCAAACTTAGATCACCAGTTATTGTGTGGTAAATATTTTAAAGATATAAACTGTAAAAAAAAAATATGAGGGTAAAGAAAACAGCTCTGATAGCATTACGTATAGAATAGCGAGCTCCGTTCCTGTTTCCCTTCCTCTCTCTCTCTTTTTTTCTTTTTGTTTTGCATTGTTGTCTTTTCTCCTCCTCTCCTTTGTTGATTCACTGTTGTTTCCCAACAAACTTTTAATATACAAACTCTGGTGTCGGTCCCTGTCACAGAAACCGAGGGAATTGATCCTCAGCCAGGGATTTAGCGCCTTCACAATCTGTCTCTCTTCAGGCAGCGTCTCATTCATCTGAAATTTTCTCCTGGAGAAAAAAAAAAAAAATTTGGCTGCAACTTCAAGACGTTTTTTTTTTTTTTTTTTTTAAGGAAGTTAGAGGAAAGGAAAAGTATGTCATGAAGTTTCTGCATTTTTATCAAAGCAGACATGCAAAACTAAACACTTCAGTAATAGAGCTTTAAAGGACAGACTTTTTAAGAGACGGTTCTGTGACGTAATAGAAAAAAAAGCAGCAGCCCCCCATGAGGTTTTCATAATCACATTGCAGCGTATACCCAGACACTGCACACGGAGAACTGAAATAAAAAGGGTTTTGTCTTTCTATTAAATTATTTAAATATGCAAAAGCTTCCACAGAGTATCACAGGAGATGCTGATAATCATTTCTTATCCTCTGAGTGCCCATCGAAACGCATCCTCAGCGGATTGACCAGACTCTCGATTAATTTTTCCGAAAAATGATAAAAATGCTCGGAGGAAATCTCAGTCTCAAGATCGACGTTCATCAATTCGGTGGAAAGGGTCCTCCACTCACTCCCGATGTTTTTTTTTTTTTTGGTTTGTTTTTTTTAAACGGTTCCTCACCTGCTCAATGGTGCATATGAATAGATATAGATAAATGTTAGGTGATTAGCAATGTTAATAAGAAATGGCAAAATAAGCCCATTATGGGGGAAAAAAGTGGACCTGTTAATGCAAATATGCATCAAGCCATATAAAAGAAATATGTATGAGAGTGTGATTTGACTATAAACAAGAGAAGGGAGGTCATAGTATAATTAACAAGGTTACACAGGGTAGAAATCGTGCGATTTATATTTATATATATATATACACAGAGAACTGGGTCCAAATAGCGACTTGCGATTTTCAGTAGAATCAGAGGAGACGTGAGGGCAGGCGTAGAATCTATGGCTCGAGTCCAAATCAATTTGCTCCTCAGCCTACAGAACATCTTCACAAAATAAACACAGCTGTTACTTCCTGCTATCTGTGATCATTTCTGACACGTAAGTGTTGTATATACAGGACATTTTTTTTATACATTTGGTGACACCATTTACCTTTTCTTTTTTTTTTTCCTGTGTGGTTCTTTTGCATTTTTCTCTCACTCAAGGTTTCCTTTCAAATGAATACTCGGCAAAGGTATGTCTCACCACAAAAAGCCATGTGCGTTCAAGCGGATCCTGTATGATTCCATATGAGCTCACAGCCACACTCGCGCCGCTGTTCGACCTTAGCTTTCTCCTGGTGAAAAAGGTTCCACTTCAAACCACCCTGTACAGTCTATACTAGCACACACTCACTCCTCTAGGCCTTACTGTATATACGTGAGTGTTCTGTATTATACTATATGGGCCCTTTCAGCGTTGTTATAATTCAGCTGCAGAGCTGAACATGACTGAAGGCCATCCAGCATTCACTGAATAAATATATGCTTCAAGAAATGTTTGTGCTCTCTTATCAGACGTCCAGAGCCGACTGAGGGCCAAACATATAGCGGGAGGCCACACACACACACACACACACACACACACACATACAGACACTGGGTAACCGACCTTTATGCCATTCGTACATGACACAATGCCATTATGATACTGAATGTTATCAACGACCCGAGATGACACACGGCGGGGATTCACCGGCCGAGTCGGTCAAAGTTAACCCTCCATTTAAATGCAATTTGTGAAGGGGGAGGGGGGGGATCGATCATTACGTGTTACATACTTGGTCCACCTGTCTTATTGATGTTCCTTTTGCTAAAGTGACGGGAGAATTAGCAAATGATAGAATGGAAGGATTTGCACTGCTGTAGTCCATCCGTCCGGCTCTGCCAACAAACGGCTCCTCTGCCTGTCTCCGACTGGACAATGCCTGACCACGGACACACACGATGGGTGGCTCCTGCAGAAGCCAGACTTTTGCCCTGGGACGGCCAGAGCTACAAAGGCGGGCGGCAGTGTTTCATATGAGTTCTCCCCTAATACAGCTCAAGTCCAAGTGTACATAATGTAGTATTTGCTTGAAGCTAAACGAGACTAAGTTAGGCAAACTGTAACTGTACAATTGGAGCTTTTTGCATGTGTCTTTTTATAATGGACAGATGAGTTCTATTACAGTAACCATACAACATTTTAAAATGTGTCGCAGCCCGCATGACCGAGGTTGCCGTTCAGAAGGGATTTCTGGTGTACCATACTCACATAGTTTCGAACGGAGGAGGAAAAAAAAAAAAGAGGAAAAAAAAAGCGGAAAAAAAATAATTGCACAGTTATCGAGTCTAAAGACTTTTTTTGTAAATTGTCAACAGCACAAATATTTTGTATTGTTGTTTGTACCATTTTGTAGGAAAATGTAAAAGAAAAAAAAAAAGAGAGGGAGAAAGAGTCTGTTGTTTCAAGCGTGTGTTTATAGTGCCACTGCAAATCTTTGGTTTCCAAATACAGTACAGTACATGCGCAGCCTTGCAGATCCTTGTAATATAGACGCTGAGCTGGAGACTCCCTGTCAGCACCATGTGTTATAAATAAACATTTCCCCTCCTTATACGAACCCTGACTCCCGCCTCTTCTTTGTCACCGAGCGATGCATTTCCTCGAGCTTGTGCGAAAACTGCAGTTCCATGAGTGTCCACTTGAGGCAGGCTCTGAAAAGTGACTCATTCCTCGAAGACATGCACGTAAAAATGGCCAACTTTACAGCAGGAATGAATATGTTTACAGCCTGGTATGAAAAACAGTTTGTGTCTCTATTGGTAATGTTCCCCGTTCATCACATCTCTATGGGGAGGTGAATTTGTTTATAACTCACCCATTTAAATTTTATTAAGGCTTAAAGCTATGCAGAATTAAGGAAGTGGTAAAGGTTGAATGAGTGCCTGGTCAGCATTTATGGTGCTACATTTGCTTCTATATTATGCAATCAAACAGAAGAGTTTTGCAATCTAAAAAAGAAAGCAAACATATCAAGACTGCAATCAAAAATGTTTTATTGTAAGTAAAACAAATGATCAGAAATGGTTATAATGCAAATCTAAAATTTTGTTTGCAAGACCAAAACTTGTGTGTGCTAATAAAAAATGTTTTACTTGCTGCTTTACGGACTTGGTTGGTCTTTATTATTAAAATAAAAGAAATAGGGTTGCAATTAAAATTAGAAGTTTAAGATCCTTGACGAAAAAATTATGGTCTCAAATATTTAGTTTCCATTTTTTTGTATGAAAATCTTTTTTTGTTTGCAGAAAATAATGTTTGAAATAAATGCCTACCATTTTGTCATGTATGGAGTAAAAGTACATTTTTTATTAAAATTTAGGGTGTGGAATAGGGTCAGGGTTAGGGAAGGGGGTTAAAAAAATCAACCCAAATAGGTTGAGTAAGCTCGGGCACAGGTGTATTTGTGTTATAATGTCAGTAATCCCAGTCCCCTTTATAAACAAATAAATTCAGTTAAGATAAAACAATAAAAAAATATATATAGAGAGAGAAGGAGAGCTATCTTTCCCTTCAGCAATAATTGTTCCTATTGGTATTTGTGGGTCTTTCTGGAAGTGTTATGTTTTGGTAAAAAAAAAAAAGTAATACGGTTTACGAGCTAATCACAGTCAATGATAGAGTGATAGAGATATTTTGCCTTAATTAAGTCAACTTTTTTTTGGGGGCACTTGGAAAAACAAACACAACAGAACATGTATAATGGTACTCTCAAAGACCATGAAACAAAAGACTTTTTTGAGCCACAGACACACAGTATGACCTCTTTTGAGCGACATACTATGATATGACCTTTTTTTGGCAAAATACTATAGTATGATGTTTTGTGAGAAATTTACCATGGTGGAGGAAAGCGTGAAAGCTGTAAAGGAATCCTCTGATGTTCAGCTTCAATGGCTCACCAGGGAGCACACCAGTTTGGGGACTTCCCAGCTGTAGGTTCAACCCCTCTTTCTGGCTTTTAAATTTAAAAACCCAAATGTTGAATGGAAGCTCTATAAAAACTTCCACATCCATGTCTGACTGGGTAGCTCAGTGTGCTAGAAGGCAAACTGGAATGTGTTAGTGGTGGGTTCCATTCTTGTTGAGTTTTACTGTCATCATCCATAGTCCATCCATCCATCCATCCATTGTCTTCCGCTTATCCGAGGCCGGGTCGCGGGGGCAGCAGTCTAAGCAGGGACTCCCAGACTTCCCTCACCCCGGACACGTCCTCCAGCTCCTCCGGTGGGACCCCAAGGCGTTCCCAGGCCAGCCGAGAGACATAGTCCCTCCAGCGTGTCCTGGGTCTTCCCCGGGGCCTCCTCCCGGTGGGACATGCCCAGAACACCTCCCTAGGGAGGCGTCCAGGAGGCATCCTGAGCAGATGCCCGAGCCACCTCAGCTGGTTCCTCTCAATGTGTAGGAGCAGCGGCTCTACTCCGAGCTCCTCCCGTGTGACCGAGCTCCTCACCCTATCCCTAAGGGTGCGCCCGGCCACTCTGCGGAGGAAGCCCATTTCAGCCACTTGTATACGCGATCTTGTCCTTTCGGTCATTACCCAAAGCTCATGACCATAGGTGAGGGTAGGAACGTAGATTGACCGGTAAATCGAGAGCTTCGCCTTCCGGCTCAGCTCCTTCTTCACCACAACGGACCGATACAGCGACCGCATCACTGCAGACGCTGCACCGATCCGCCTGTCAATCTCACGCTCCATCCTTCCCTCACTCGTGAACAAGACCCCGAGATACTTGAACTCCTCCACTTGGGGCAGAGACTCACCACCCACCCGGAGAGAGCAAACCACCTTTTTCCGGTCGAGAACCATGGCCTCGGATTTGGAGGAGCTGATTCTCATCCCAGCCGCTTCACACTCGGCTGCAAACCGCCCCAGTGCCTGCTGCAGGTCCTGGCTCGAAGAAGCCATCAGGACAACATCATCTGCAAACAGCAGAGATGAGATCCTGTGGTTCCCAAACCAGGCCCCCTCCGGCCCCTGGCTGCGCCTAGAAATTCTGTCCATAAATATAATGAACAGAACCGGTGACAAAGGGCAGCCCTGGCGGAGTCCAACATGCACTGGGAACAGGTCTGACTTACTGCCGGCAATGCGAACACAGCTCCTGCTCCGGTCATACAGGGACCGGACAGCCCTTAGCAAAGAGCCCCGGACCCCATACTCCCAGAGCACCCCCCAAAGGACACCACGAGGTACACGGTCGAATGCCTTCTCCAGATCCACAAAACACATGTGGACTGGTTGGGCATACTCCCATGAGCCCTCGAGGACCCGATGGAGAGTATAGAGCTGGTCCAGTGTTCCACGACCGGGACGAAAACCACACTGCTCCTCCTGAATCCGAGGTTCGACTATCGGTCGGATTCTCCTCTCCAGCACCCTGGAATAGACCTTACCGGGAAGGCTGAGGAGTGTGATTCCCCTGTGATTGGAACACACCCTCCGGTCCCCCTTCTTATACAGAGGGACCACCACCCCGGTCTGCCACTCCACAGGTACTGTCCCCGACCGCCACGCGATGTTGCAGAGACGTGTCAGCCAAGACAGTCCCACAACATCCAGAGACTTGAGGTACTCAGGACGGATCTCATCCACCCCCGGAGCCTTGCCACCGAGGAGCTTGCCAACCACCTCAGTGACTTCAGCCAGGGTGATGGACGAGTCCGCCCCTGGGTCCCCAGTCTCTGCTTCCTCCTCGGAGGACGTGACAGTGGGATTGAGGAGATCCTCAAAGTACTCCTTCCACCGCCCGACAACATCCCCAGTCGAGGTCAGCAGCTCTCCACCCGCACTGTAAACAGTGTTGGTGAAGCACTGCTTTCCCCCCCTGAGGCGCCGGACGGTTTGCCAGAATCTCCTTGAGGCCGTCCGATAGTCCTCCTCCATGGCCTCCCCGAACTCCTCCCAAACCCGAGTTTTTGCCTCTGCGACCGCCCGAGCCGCGGCACGCTTGGCCCGCCGGTACTCATCAGCTGCCTCAGGAGTCCCACGAGCCAACAAGACTCGATAGGACTCCTTCTTCAGCTTGACGGCATCCCTTACTTCCGGTGTCCACCACCGGGTTCGGGGATTGCCCCCGCGACAAGCACCACGGACCTTACGACCACAGCTACGAGCAGCCGCATCAACAATAGAGGTGGAGAACATGGCCCACTCGGAGTCCATGTCTCCAACCTCCCCCGGGATCAGGGAGAAACTCTCCCGGAGGTGGGAGTTGAAGACCCCCCTGACAGAGGGCTCCGCCAGACGTTCCCAGCAGACCCTCACAATACGCTTGGGCCTGCCAGGTCCGTCCGGCTTCCTCCTCCGCCAGCGGATCCAACTCACCACCAGGTGGTGATCAGTTGACAGCTCAGCCCCTCTCTTCACCCGAGTGTCCAAGACACACGGTCGGAGGTCAGATGACACGATGACAAAGTCGATCATCGACCTCCGGCCTAGAGTGTCCTGGTGCCATGTGCACCGATGGACACCCTTGTGCTCGAACATGGTGTTCGTTATGGACAAGCTGTGACTAGCACAGAAGTCCAATAACAAAACACCGCTCGGGTTCAGATCGGGGAGGCCGTTCCTCCCAATCACGCCCCTCCAAGTGTCACTGTCGTTACCCACATGGGCGTTGAAATCCCCCAGGAGAACAACGGAGTCCCCGGATGGCGCACTATCTAGTACCCCTCCTAGGGACTCCAAGAAGGCCGGGTACTCTGCACTGCTGTTTGGCCCGTAGGCCGACACAACAGTGAGAGACCTGTCCCCGACCCGAAGGCGCAGGGACGCGACCCCCTCGTTCACCGGAGTGAACCCCAACACGCAGCGGCTGAGCTGTGGGGCAATGAGCAAGCCCACCCCAGCTCGCCGCCGCTCCCCGCGGGCAACGCCAGAGAAATAGAGAGTCCAACCCCTCTCAAGAAGATGGGTTCCAGAGCCCAAGCTGTGCGTGGAGGTGAGGCCGACTATATCTAGCCGGTAACGCTCCACCTCCCGCACAAGCTCAGGCTCCTTCCCCCCCAGCGAGGTGACATTCCATGTCCCCAGAGCTAGTCTCCATGTCCGGAGATCCGGTCGCCGAGGTCCCCGCCTTCGACTGCCACCCGAATCTCTCCGCACCCGCCCCCCATGGCTCCTCCCGCAGGTGGTGGGTCCACGGGAGGACGGCCCCACGTCGTTTCTTCGGGCTGGGCCCGACCGGGCCCCGTGGGAAAAGGCCCGGCCACCAGGCGCTCGCTGCCGAGCACCCACCCCAGGCCTAGCTCCAGGGTGGGGCCCCGGTAACGCCAGTCCGGGCGACGTAACTGGCCTTGTTCTTGTCTTTTTCATCATGTGGGGCTTCTGAACCGCTCTTAGTCAGACCCGTCTCCCAGGACCTGTTTGCCATGGGTGACCCTACCAGGGGCATAGAGCCCCCGACAACATAGCTCCCAGGATCATTCGGGTGCTCAAACCCCTCCACCACGTTAAGGTGGCGGTTCGGGGAGGGGATCATCCATAGTTAACAAGATAAAAGCCCCTGGAGAACAAACCTTAGCAGGGAGAGTACTTGTGGTGAAGGTGGTTGGTCTTCTGACAGTGAAGTCGAGGGTTTCTGGTTTGAATCCATCTCTTGACTATCTTAAGCTCTTAATTTAAAAGGCAAACATCTAAAGTTAAGAAGTTATATGCGCCAGGAGAACACCTCTGCATGTGAAAGGACCTGTGGCAGAGAGGCAAAAAATGTGATTGTAAATTACCACTGATGCAGCTTGTGGTTTACGACATACTATAGTATGACCTTTTTTGAGGCACATACTATAATATGACCATTTTGGAACGACATAGTATAGTATGACCATTTTTGAACGTCATAGTATAGTATGACCGTTTTTGAGTGACATAGTATAGTATGACCTTTTTCGAGCGACATACTATAGTATAACGTAATTTGAGCAACATACTATAGTATGACCCTTATTGAGTGACATAGTATAGTATGACCGTTTTTGAGGCACATACTATAGTATGACCGTTTTTGATCCACATAGTATAATATGACATTTTTTGAGCGACATACTATAGTATGACCTTTTTCGAGCAACATACTATAGTATGACCGTTTTTGAGCGACATAGTATAATACGACATTTTTTGAGCGACAATCTATAGTATGACCTTTTTTGAGGCACATAGTATAGTATGACCTTTATTGAGTGAAATAGTATAGTATGACCGTTTTTGAGGCACATACTATAGTATGACCGTTTTTGAGCGACATACTATAGTATGACCTTTTTTGAGTGACATAGGATAGTATGACCTTTTTTGAGTGACATACTATAGTATGACCTTTTTTGAGCAACATACTATAGTATGAAGTTTTTCGAGCGACATACTATAGTATGACCTTCTTTGAGCGACATAGTATAGTATGACCTTCTTTGAGCGACATAGTATAGTATGACCTTTTTGGAGCGACATAGTATAGTATGACCTTTTTTGAGGCACATACTATAGTATGACAATTTTTGAACGACATACTATAGTATAACCTAATTTGAGCAACATAGTATAGTATGACCTTTTTTGAGGCACATACTATAGTATGACAATTTTGGAACGACATAGTATAGTATGACCATTTTTGAACGACATAGTATAGTATGACCGTTTTTGAGGCACATAGTATAGTATGACCTTTTTGGAGCGACATAGTATAGTATGACCATTTTTGAGCGACATACTATAGTATGACCTTTTTGAGGCACATACTATAGTATGACAATTTTGGAACGACATAGTATAGTATGACCATTTTTGAACGACATAGTATAGTATGACCTTTTTTGAGGCACATACTATAGTATGACAATTTTGGAACGACATACTATAGTATAACCTAATTTGAGCAACATAGTATAGTATGACCTTTTTTGAGGCACATACTATAGTATGACCTTTTTTGAGCAACATACTATAGTATGACCGTTTGTAATCAACATTGTATAATATGACATTTTTTGAGCGACATAGTATAGTATGACCGTTTTTGAGCGACATAGTATAATATGACATTTTTTGAGCGACATACTATAGTATGACTTTTTTTGAGGCACATAGTATAGTATGACCTTTTTTGAGCGACATAGTATAGTATGACCTATTTTGAGCGACATAGTATAGTATGACCTTTTTCGAGTGACATAGTATAGTATGACCTTTATTGAGTGACATAGTATAGTATGACCGTTTTTGAGCCACATACTATAGTATTATCTTTTTTGAGGGACATACTGTAGTGTGACCTTTTTTGAGCGACATACTATAGTGTGACCTTTATTGAGCGACATACTTTAGTATGACCTTTTTTGAGGGACATACTGTAGTGTGACCTTTTTTTAACGACATACTATATTATGACCTTTTTTGAGGCACATACTATGGTATGACCTTTTTTGAGCGACATAGTATAGTATGACCTTTTTCGAGCGACATAGTATAGTATGACCTTTTTTGAGCGACATACTATAGTATGTCCTTTTTTGAGGCACATGCTATAGTATGATCTTTTTTGAGGGACATTCTATAGTTTGACCTTTTTTGAGGGACTTACTGTAGTGTGACCTTTTTTTAACGACATACTATATTATGACCTTTTTTGAGGCACATACTATGGTATGACCTTTTTTGAGCGACATAGTATAGTATGACCTTTTTCGAGCGACATAGTATAGTATGACCTTTTTTGAGCGACATACTATAGTATGTCCTTTTTTGAGGCACATGCTATAGTATGATCTTTTTTGAGGGACATTCTATAGTATGACCTTTTTTGAGGGACTTACTGTAGTGTGACCTTTTTTTAACGACATACTATAGTATGACCTTTTTTGAGGCACATACTATAGTATGACAATTTTGGAACGACATAGTATAGTATGACCATTTTTGAACGACATAGTATAGTATGACCGTTTTTGAGGCACATACTATAGTATGACCTTTTTTCAGCAACATACTATAGTATGACCGTTTTTGATCGACATAGTATAATATGACATTTTTTGAGCGACATAGTATAGTATGACCTTTTTCGAGCAACATACTATAGTATGACCGTTTTTGAGCGACATAGTATAATATGACATTTTTTAAGCGACATACTATAGTATGACCTTTTTTCAGGCACATAGTATAGTATGACCTTCTTTGAGCGACATAGTATAGTATGACCTTTTTGGAGCGACATAGTATAGTATGACCTTTTTGGAGCGACATAGTATAGTATGACCATTTTTGAGCGACATACTATAGTATGACAATTTTGGAACGACATACTATAGTATAACCTAATTTGAGCAACATAGTATAGTATGACCTTTTTTGAGGCACATACTATAGTATGACCGTTTGTGATCAACATTGTATAATATGACATTTTTTGAGCGACATAGTATAGTATGACCGTTTTTGAGCGACATAGTATAATATGACATTTTTTGAGCGACATACTATAGTATGACTTTTTTTGAGGCACATAGTATAGTATGACCTTTTTGGAGCGACATAGTGTAGTATGACCTTTTTTGAGCGACATAGTATAGTATGACCTATTTTGAGCGACATAGTATAGTATGACCTTTATTGAGTGACATAGTATAGTATGACCGTTTTTGAGCCACATACTATAGTATGACCGTTGTTGAGCGACATACTATAGTATGACCTTTTTTGAGTGACATAGGATAGTATGACCTTTTTTGAGCGACATACTATAGTATGACCTTTTTTGAGCGACATACTATAGTATGATCTTTTTTGAGGGACATACTGTAGTGTGACCTTTTTTGAGCGACATACTATAGTGTGACCTTTATTGAGCGACATACTTTAGTATGACCTTTTTTGAGGGACATACTGTAGTGTGACCTTTTTTTAACGACATACTATATTATGACCTTTTTTGAGGCACATACTATGGTATGACCTTTTTTGAGCGACATAGTATAGTATGACCTTTTTCGAGCGACATAGTATAGTATGACCTTTTTTGAGCGACATACTATAGTATGTCCTTTTTTGAGGCACATGCTATAGTATGATCTTTTTTGAGGGACATTCTATAGTATGACCTTTTTTGAGGGACTTACTGTAGTGTGACCTTTTTTTAACGACATACTATAGTATGACCTTTTTTGAGGCACATACTATAGTATGACCTTTTTTGAGGGACATTCTATAGTATGACCTTTTTTGAGGGACTTACTGTAGTGTGACCTTTTTTTAACGACATTCTATAGTATGACCTTTTTTGAGGCACATACTATAGTATGACCATTTTTGAGCGACATACTATAGTATGACCTTTTTTGAGCGACATACTATAGTATGATCTTTTTTGAGGGACATACTGTAGTGTGACCTTTTTTTAACGACATACTATATTATGACCTTTTTTGAGGCACATACTATAGTATGACCTTTTTCGAGCGACATACTATAGTATGACCTTTTTCAAGCGACATAGTATAGTATGACTTTTTTTGAGCGACATACTATAGTATGAAGTTTTTCGAGCGACATACTATAGTATGACCTTTTTTGAGCGACATACTATAGTATGAAGTTTTTCGAGCGACATACTATAGTATGACCTTTTTTGAGGCACATACTATAGTATGACCTTTTTTGAGGCACATACTATAGTATGACCTTTTTCGAGCGACATACTATAGTATGACCTTTTTCAAGCGACATAGTATAGTATGACTTTTTTTGAGCGACATACTATAGTATGAAGTTTTTCGAGCGACATACTATAGTATGACCTTTTTTGAGCGACATACTATAGTATGAAGTTTTTCGAGCGACATACTATAGTATGACCTTTTTTGAGGCACATACTATAGTATGATCTTTTTTGAGGGACATACTGTAGTGTGACCTTTTTTGAGCGACATACTATAGTGTGACCTTTTTTGAGCGACATTCTATAGTATGACCTTTTTTGAGGGACTTACTGTAGTGTGACCTTTTTTTAACGACATACTATATTATGACCTTTTTTGAGGCACATACTATGGTATGACCTTTTTTGAGCGACATAGTATAGTATGACCTTTTTCGAGCGACATACTATAGTATGACCTTTTTCGAGCGACATACTATAGTATGACCTTTTTCAAGCGACATAGTATAGTATGACTTTTTTTGAGCGACATACTATAGTATGAAGTTTTTCGAGCGACATACTATAGTATGACCTTTTTTGAGCGACATACTATAGTATGAAGTTTTTCGAGCGACATACTATAGTATGACCTTTTTTGAGGCACATACTATAGTATGACCTTTTTTGAGGCACATACTATAGTATGACCTTTTTCGAGCGACATACTATAGTATGACCTTTTTCAAGCGACATAGTATAGTATGACTTTTTTTGAGCGACATACTATAGTATGAAGTTTTTCGAGCGACATACTATAGTATGACCTTTTTTGAGCGACATACTATAGTATGAAGTTTTTCGAGCGACATACTATAGTATGACCTTTTTTGAGGCACATACTATAGTATGATCTTTTTTGAGGGACATACTGTAGTGTGACCTTTTTTGAGCGACATACTATAGTGTGACCTTTTTTGAGCGACATTCTATAGTATGACCTTTTTTGAGGGACTTACTGTAGTGTGACCTTTTTTTAACGACATACTATATTATGACCTTTTTTGAGGCACATACTATGGTATGACCTTTTTTGAGCGACATAGTATAGTATGACCTTTTTCGAGCGACATACTATAGTATGACCTTTTTTGAGCGACATAGTATAGTACGACCTTTTTCGAGCGACATACTATAGTATGACCTTTTTTGAGCGACATAGTATAGTATGACCTTTTTTGAGCGACATTGTATAGTATGACCTTTTTTGAGCGACATACTATAGTATGACCTTTTTTGAGCGACATACTATAGTATGACCATTTTTGAGCGACATACTATAGTATGACCTTTTTTGAGCGACATACTATAGTATGAATTTTTTCGAGCGACATACTATAGTGTGACCTTTTTTGAGCGACATACTATAGTATGACCTTTTTTGAGCGACATACTATAGGATGACCTTTTTCGAGCGACATAGTATAGTATAACTTAATTTGAGTGACATAGAATAGTATGACCTTTTTTGAACGACATAGTATAGTATGACCTTTTTTGAGCGACATAGTATAGTATGATCTTTTTTGAGGGACATACTGTAGTGTGACCTTTTTTGAGGGACATACTGTAGTGTGACCTTTTTTGAGCGACATAGTATAGTATGAACTTTTTCGAGCGACAAACTATAGTATGACCTTTTTTGAGCGACATACTATAGTATGACCTTTTTTGAGGCACATACTATAGTATGACCTTTTTTGAGCCATATACTATAGTATGACCTTTTTCGAGCGACATACTATAGTATGACCTTTTTTGAGCCATATACTATAGTATGAAGTTTTTCGAGCGACCTACTATAGTATGACCTATTTTCAGCGACATACTATAGTATGACCTTTTTTGAGCGACATACTATAGTATGACCTTTTTTGAGCGACATACTATAGTATGACCTTTTTTGAGCGACATACTATAGTATGACCTTTTTTGAGCGACATAGTATAGTATGACCTTTTTTGAGCGACATAGTATAGTATGACCTGTTTTGAGGCACATACTATAGTATGACCTTTTTTGAGCAACATACTATAGTATGATCTTTTTTGAGGCACATACTATAGTATAACCTAATTTGAGCGACATAGTATAGTATGACCTTTTTTGAGCGACATACTATAGTATGACCTTTTTTGAGCGACATACTATAGTATGACCTTTTTTGAGCGACATAGTATAGTATGACCTTTTTTGAGCGACATAGTATAGTATGACCTGTTTTGAGGCACATACTATAGTATGACCTTTTTTGAGCGACATACTATAGTATGACCTTTTTTGAGCGACATAGTATAGTATGACCTTTTTTGAGCGACATAGTATAGTATGACCTGTTTTGAGGCACATACTATAGTATGACCTTTTTTGAGCAACATACTATAGTATGATCTTTTTTGAGGCACATACTATAGTATAACCTAATTTGAGCGACATAGTATAGTATGACCTTTTTTGAGCGACATACTATAGTATGACCTTTTTTGAGCGACATAGTATAGTATGACCTTTTTTGAGCGACATAGTATAGTATGACCTGTTTTGAGGCACATACTATAGTATGACCTTTTTTGAGCGACATACTATAGTATGATCTTTTTTGAGGCACATACTATAGTATAACCTAATTTGAGCGACATACTATAGTATGACCTTTTTTGAGCGACATACTATAGTATGACCTGTTTTGAGGCACATACTATAGTGTGACCTTTTTTGAGCGACATACTGTAGTGTGACCTTTTTTGAGGGACATACTATAGTATGACCTTTTTGGAGCGACATAGTATAGTATGACGTATTTTGAGCGACATAGTATAGTATGACCATTTTTGAACGACATAGTATAGTATGACCTTTTTTGAGGCACATACTATAGTATGACCTTTATTGAGTGACATAGTATTGTATGACCGTTTTTGAGGCACATACTATACTATGACCTTTTACGAGCAACATACTATAGTATAACCTAATTTGAGCGACATACTATAGTATGACCTTTTTTGAGTAACAAAGCATAATATTAACTTTTTTGAGCGACTTCTGGACGTATATCAACATCTCGATGCAGCAGCAGAGATAACCAGTAAAACTCATGGTTTCTCCCACAAACTTGAATCGGGTTCAAATAATTTACTCGTGCGTCTCTTCTCAGCTTTCCAAACATAATCAGACCAAATGGAATCAATTCAATTCAGTGGAGTTATTTAATGGGCATTGTGATGATTAGGAGAATGTACCCACCTTTCTACATCTGCTGCTTTACCCATGATTGCATTTTGGGAAAATGATTTTTGGACCCTATAGCATCACGTGACACATGCCATTGTGATCCTATGATTTGGCCAGTAGTAAAAGAGCCAATTTATTAAAAAAAAAAAAAAAGACATTATGAACATTTGTTCATAATGTTAGAATCAAAAACATTTAGAACTTGAAATAATAATTTGCTTCTGTATGTACTGATCTAATATGTGGCTGATTGAGTTTCTCGTTCAGAATTAGCTACAGTGCCAGCTGTGAACAAACATAGACTAAAATGATCAACATAATTAAGGCTGTTCATTTGTCATCTGTGTCTGGCAGGGCCCTCCTAGAAACACAGAGCAGTGACAAATCAGCTCTGTGTGGAAATACACGATGCATTTGACTTCCCTTTTTCCTTCCTCCTTTTTTTTAAACATTAATGCCCATCTATTTTTCCCTTTTGTGCTGCAAACTGTGCCACCGTGGGATTTTAAAAGAGATGTGGCTCTCGCACAAGCTGCAGCTAAGCAACAACATACGTCTCACAAATATGTTTGTTTGTCTCACTTTTTTTTAATGTGATTAACTTTAATTTAATTTTCACTCAACCTTGTTTGTTGCTGTACAAGAAAAAAAAAAACTTATTTGAACTTAGGCAAGTGATGTTTTTTTTTAATAAACTATTCATTGGATTTTTGTTGCTAGGAAACAGAGAATGCTGCAACAGGAAATAATTGGAAATGGACACACATACGCCAGACAATAAGAAGGAAGTTTATTAAAATGATTTTTCATCAAACAAAAGCGTCTCAATAGTTTTACGTCTCTTCCCAAGCTTCGTACTAAAGCACTAGAAATATTAAAAGAAAAAGTAAAGAGGACCTAAAAGGGAAAGGGAGAAAAAGGGAAAATTAGATCAAATAAGATAATAAAATGATAAATATGAAGAAAATTAAAAAGTTAATATCACACCAAATACACATGTTAAAATATGCACAATCAGTATTAAAAGCTAAATGCCTGTTAGGGTTTGGAGCAGCGATTGTAGCGTATATTTGTGACATCACACCTTGATGGAAGTCTCGACAGCTTCTTTTGAATCACAGTTTCTGATAACAGGCTGTGTGCTTTTCTTTGTGGATTGCATGTTTTGAACACCTTGACCTTCCTCTAATAAAAAACATAAACGCCACTAAAGACACTTTCTGTTATATGGAACCTTCAAACAGGAAGTGGAATACTTGAAAGTTTCACACAAGGCATTGTACGAACCGTTACACTGCGATACGATGAAAATCTGAGGCGATCGTTCTGCAATGCACCGACACTAGAACGGACCCTGCCAGCCGGTGTTGTAATATTGACAGCGAAATAAAACAGATAAAGGCGACAAACTGTTTCCCGTAACGGTTCATGATTCGTGGTTTATGGGCCGAAACCACCTGTACGGCTCCCCCACAATATACGGCCTCAAAGCGACTTATCACGATTGCGTTTACGCTGTTTGTTAAATCTATATTTAACGATGACCGCTATAAAAGCAAGGGGTGAAGATGAAGGCGGCAGAGATAAGCAGTGGGCGATGGGGGGTCTGCAGGAGGAGCCCCCCGCTGATGAGACGACCCATTGCTGTTCTCCTTCGGCACAGCGGGTCAACGAGCCGAGCGCGCCGCGTCTCCTCCTCATCGATCGACCTGTCGGAGCACGTCAACGTGCGAGCAGACAGAGATGGCCCCGCTGTTCCACGACGCTCACACAAGCGCACATGAAGACGTAAATCTCTCTCATCGAGCTGCAAGAAAAAAACGAGGGTAAAAGGGAAACCGGCGGTCAGCCCCCCACCCCCCACTGGGGAGACGTTAGATCACGTTAATTTCAAGTAACAGACACACCGTCATCACAGCCACATGTGGATTTATGCATGCGTGTGGTTCACAGGGGGCAGCGACTACTTATTTCACCTGGTAAGTTTTTGCAGGTTAAAGTTGAGTTAAAGAAATCTGCCCATTCACTGTTCAATGAGAAGATCAGTGCTGCTGAACATGCAGAGGTCCCGTTTTACGTTTTTCCTGGGTTTTTTATGTAACCGTTTGAGCCACAGGCCTTTTTTTTTCAGTTTTCCTGCTTTAAATGATAATAAATATTTCTCTACAACCTCAAGGGTGATGTAGTTAAACCCGGCATGTGAGGGGACTGTAGAAGTGTCAGGATTCATTTATGTTGCTGTGACGGAGCAAAAAAGTCTAAAATTGTGTTTTTCTACAAATAAAAATACTAAAACCTTAATATCAGACAAAATTGGCCCAAACTAAGAAAAAAAAATGCCATAACCTAAATTATCTGCAATGCAAAGTTCAATGATTAATGTGATAAAGATCAATTATTTGTCTATAAAATACTAAAAAATATCACATTGAGGGTTGTTACAGCACATGCATATAGTAAAATGTTTAGGACCCAATTAAATAATCATACAAATCTAAAATAAATATTAAAAGAGTCGTTAGTTGCAGTCCTGCTGCTGATATTATAATAATTGATTTTCTTATTGTATTGATGATGTGGATATTGATGATACATATTAATACTGTACCAGTAATAATGTGTTCCACTACAGGTAAAAATACTTTATTTCGTGTTGTACCTGAGATTTTCCCAGGCAGTATATGCATAAAACTCAATACAGCACCTGTGTCAGGGGTTAAAGGTCAACAATTGTAGAAAAAATGGTTTAAAGACCATTTTTTGTCAACAATGGGTTTGAATCAAAGCTTGCGATAAAGACAAAAAACAACCACAGGATGGAAGATGGCGTTATACTCGTTATCGTAATTTTCCAATTTAATTCCAATTAATCAAATTGAAAATCATATAATTAACTAAAGAAATTGAAAAATTTCCCCAAAATATAACTATTTTGGGGAAATATATTTGAACATTAAAAAATTAAGTAATAATACTAATGTCGATCTATTGGGTTAACTGACACAATTTACAGTGAAAAGATGAAGACCTTCTCCTTCTTCACTTGGTGCGACACCACACACAAGCCTGGATCCACCATCAAACACACACTCGAAGCCGCCGTCTGGTTGGGTTTTGTTTGGTCGGCAGTTCTCAACTAAAGTCAAGTCAATTTGATTCGTATCTCCCAAAATCACAAATCACAGATGTCCTCAGACTCCAGTTCGGATCAAGCGGACCCATGAGAACGGCAAACACGGCCAAACACACTGAACTGCTACTGTGTGTGTGTGTGTGTGTGTGTGTGTGTGCGGGGAACATTAAGCGGACATATTATTTCCTCCCTCCGAAGACTTGACCGGAGCGACCCCCCGTGACCTGAAAGCCCCTGACATCACCAGTAACCGGATTTTATGAAAGCTTATTACGTCTGCTGAATGAACAGGTCCACATTAGCCGGACTCCGGACTCCATAAATGCACCAATTAATCCTTCCATATTTGTAAAAAGGTTAAAAGGCTGCTTTTTTGTTGAAAACTAAAGGTAATCATAATTAAGGTGCTCTTATTGAGGAAAAAAAAAGGTAAAATATTGGAAAAACTCTTGAAAGGTGAAGGTGTCTAACTTTCTTTATACTCAGATACGTGCATTTCTCTAAAATTGTACATGCAAATTACACTGTTGGTGTGTCTAGAGATGCATTCTGCAAAAGTATATAAATATATATATATATTTATATCTATTTCAGATATTTTCATCTCTCTTACAGTCCATAAATCAAAAAAATTACCTTCTTTGCAAGTTGAGCTTAGGCTATGTAAGGTCCTACAATAATCACAATGATAACGACCTCATTAATTAAGCTAATTATTGCTTTCGACGTTTTGCCAATTTGCTTATCTTTGTCTGACACGCGGATGGTACTACACAAGTACACGTGTACAAGTACACAACTGTCGCAGCTTGACTAAGTAGAGATACCAAGAGGTAAAGTATGAGTCAAGAGGGAAGAAAAAAAAGAACTAATCATCAAATATTGTTGCAAACCATCTGAAAATCTGCATTTAATGGGAGGAAATTATTTTTCTCATTGCAAGATATAAATGCGTCCGACGAGATGATCGAAAATCATGTTATTTATAGGGATTTTTGTGTTACTCCCTCACAAGTAAAAATCCTGCGTTGAAGATCTAAGTGTTATCAGCAAAACAAACAATAATTATATATATAAATACATACAAGTTGCCTGTTGCACCACTGTTGTAGTGTTGTGGATGGTTGAGGTGGAGCTCATTACAGCTGTACTTTATAGTCTAATATTTTTTAAGCTGTGTAAACATGGTAAATCTTTAAAATCTTCATCCGCAAGGTATCTGTTAAATAAAAGTGTTGGAGTCAAAAGTTTGTGCCTCTGAAGTGTAGCTTGGTGATGAATGTTCAAGCAGAGTACAAGCAAATAAAAAAAAAGTACATTGTACACAGTACTTGACTGAATGTTCTTTATTGAATTACATCAGGCACGAACTGTTCTTGAATTATTCTGTGCAACAAAAAAAAAAAAAAACGTTGCCTGTTGCAAGATGATGAGTTTATCAGCCGCCGCAGAAACAGGACTGGACCATAACGCACGCTGTTTACCTTAGCTTCGCCACTCAGGGCTTTTTTTATTAACTAATTACACAACGGACACAGACATGAATAATCCTGCACCAAGAAACAGCCCCATTCATCATGTCACTATGAAACTTAAAAAAAAAAAAAAAAAACGGTCAGAGGAGGGCGTTCTGTCTGCGCAGGCTTGAGATCAGCTGGCAAGATGTTTGGGCCTGATGTTCCAGATGTTTCCCATTTTCCTACATAATTAAATCTCTATTTACTCTGGAGAACACATTGCTGCAACATGAATAAGCTATCAGGTGGGTTTTTTTGTTGAGACAAAGGATTTCCTTGCAAAAAGGTGTATGATATAAACTAAACTAAACGTACATATAGTCAGGTACAGATGTAAGGCTGCAATTTTATCATTTAATGAACCCATCTGAATATTATGAATTTTCTTTATTGATTGCTTTGTCTATATAATTCTTTATAATAAATCATCCAGAATAACTATATATATATATATATATATATATATATATATATATATATATATATACTGTATATATATAACCCCCTGAGGGGGGGCGGTTCTTTAGACACAGTAAAACCAGTCATCCATCTATCCATACCATTTCCTCATATTTCCCATCAGTGACTTTCATTTCCTCTATGATGGCCTGAGGATGTGAGGGACAGAAAAAAAAAAAGGATGCGGAAAAGCAGGGAATGGCCCCGCTCTGATTGGATATCAATCTGATGGCTGCTTTAGTGGACCGCCGGACCGCCTCTGGACCCAGACGCGACAGACATAGAGTGAAATAGAGACGGCGCGGGCGGCCTGGCGTTCTCACTCCTCCCCGAGTAATGCGTTTACTTCCGAATGATCCGCGGCGTGGCCCTCTGTGTAATAAGAATAAACAAATAGCCAGGCCGCATTGGCTTTATTGTCTTACATCAATGTTGATTTATTCACAGCCGCGGTGGGGTATTGTATGCAGATTGCCTGATGCCCCCGCAGTGAACTCCTCATCTAATCCTTTCAGATTGTGGAGAGTAGCTGCACCGTGGGGGGGAGGGGGTGGGGGGGAGGAATGAGACAGGGTTCAAACAGTCAGGAGAGGCATGAAACCAAGCAGGGGAAACAATCCTCCAGCGTTGCCCCTTCCCAGCCAGTCACCATATCGACGAGACGATGTTCAAATCACGCCGAGATTTTTCTTTAAAGACGATAAGTGTTATGATACGACGAGTCATAAAAGCTGCGATTGTGCACAACTACAAAGTCGAGGCTCCCTTTAAAGTGATGAGCGTCTTCTTCTTCTGTACTTGAACTGTTTGCAGAGAAAAAGATTTGATTCCTCTTCTCCTAAAACACGATGGGTCTAAAAACATGTTGTGGCTGCTCTGAATGTACTTCTGCAACCTAAAGTGTGTTAGAAATAAGAGCTTAGGCTCCACCTTCTCACAATGTGCTAAAGACGTTGTATAAATGCTGTTTTGTTGAAAGTTATGTTCCCAAAACTTTCTTAATAACCACCTAAACTCTTCTTTTTTGCAGGTTATTTTATATAAATGTTCCCCCGAGATTCGCTTTTGGTGAGATTTCCCACAGTGCTCTTGAGAATGTCATGCAAATATCTTTTCAACATCTAGTGAACAGTATGTTGCATTAAATGAATGTACCCAGAACATTTTAAGAATGGACATTTTGCCAGATGCATTCGTGGTTTTAAGCTGCAGCAATAATCTCATGTCCATGCTCTCAACAGGTCAGTTTGTGCTTGTCTCGTTATTTTTAACGAGCCTCTCCTCTGATTGGCTGCTTTTTCAATGGCTGTGAAATAGGGGAGTGCAAGAAAAGCATCTTTTATTTTACTCACCTCCATAAGGAATCAGCCGAACTCTCTCTCTCTGATTAATTAATCGCTTCTGATATGAATGCCATAAACAAAACATTAAAACATCTCTTTTCTTGTTTGACTCCTTTAATCCAGAGGAGGTTTGGACCTGCCAAACATCACACAAGCCGCCATCTAACGAACAGACTTCTTTTTTATTTTACAAATAGATCTTTTTTTCCCAAGGATAAATTTCATATGAACGTCTGCATCCTTTATGTGTTTGGTTCCAAACATGAGGATAAAGTGCATAGGCAGCTGCTCCTTTAGGAGGAATATGTGAACTTCAGTATCTGCAAAGAACAAGCTCGGCTAATAAATCTGAGTAAATAAGCTGTTTAACTAAAATAAAAATAGATCTCAATTTATCGCTAACAGAGAACTGAATTTGTCTACAAACTAGACTTAATCATCACTTTTATGGCATTCACCCTACTCGTCTCCTGGCTAATAAATTAAAAATGTCTTTAATTTAAATGCATCAGAAGCTGGGACTTGGATGGATTTAATTAAGCAACTATCCGGATTAACTAAAGGCCACGTATCTTTAATTTATAACTTTGTTAGAACATACACAGACCCCATTAGTGATAATAACAGTTACGTTAGGGAATAAAAGCTGCTCTGAATCCTCTGTAGACTGGGCCAGAGTCAAGCAAAAGTCAAAATCCAAATATCCCTAAATATGCATGCTAACTAATTATAAAGCTGCATTTTATGATGGATATATCTACTTCTCCAAACTGTACCCTGCAGTTTGTGAGGTGAAACAAATCTGGACGTGTTTGCCATTTTTTTTTTCTGGGAACAAATAACAAAACGTCTCTCTGAGACTCCTCAGAGCTCGACTGCTCTGCTGAGTGATGATTCCAGGGCAGAATTTTAGCCAGAGACAGCTCACTCTTTCATAGAGAGTTTATGGAGCCCTCTGCTAGGATGAATAATGCAGGTCAGGTTATGCTGCAAGCAGCCACAGCCATGATCTACAGTTGGATGCTTATTTTGTTCCCTTCTTTATTTGCTTTGCAATGTGCTGTTAGGAAGAAGAAAAAAAAGTGGGATTTAGAGGAAGGAGACGGGGTCAGGGAGCGATCACAGCCGTCTGTCCAGGACTAAAGAGCTGTGTACAGCAGCACAGGCTCCTCTGAGGATGAGTTAGCATCTAAGCTCTTCTGGTTCCCCTGTTTAAAAGTGTTTTAATGTATTTCCGTTAAACACATGCACATTTTTTTCTCAACCACTGTCTTGGTTGTTTCTGAATCTGATATTCTTATTGGCTGCAGACGTCTTGTGCAAGAATAGAAAAAAAAAATGCTGCTTGGCTGTGAGTTGGTGCCATTTTGGTGCAGGAAAAAGCCAAGTGTGTGTGAAAGTGAACTGGGATGATCTAATCGTGTTTGGGAGATAAAGTTATGTGCAGTGGCAGAACAAACATAGAAATTCCTGCAAAAAATGCCAATAAACACTGCATAAGAATGAATTAATTATTCATTAACAATACAGGTTTTAATGCAACCACATGTGTGCAACCTTTTGCATTGTTATTTTGTTTAGAGATTGTGGTTTGCAATGGTTTTTCTTTTAACTTTGTTTTGGAAAGTATAGAAGTGGGTAAAAAATATAACTTCTTGAGGTTGTGTAAAAGTTGATAAACTGCAAAAAATCCAAAAGCAAAAGTACACGGGACTCCAGAGGTTTGACTTCTAGCGGCTGCATTTACGCTTTCAGAAATCATAAATGTGATTGATGTTCGTTTGTTTTTGCCTAACATAAAACTACTGTTAGCCACAGGCTTTATTTTCTGCAAGAATGCATAAAAAAATGGAATGGAGAAAAAAAAAAAAAATCCACAGGGTTTTCAGTTGGACGTTCACTTCTGGATACGCCCACACGAACACACCATCCTGCACCAAAAACAACAAGGTGGTTAAGTTATGAATTCACGTAGCGTGTGTTGTCTGTTCCTGTCTCGTAACATGTCTTGTTGTGTGGAACCTGTGCACGTGGTGACCTGAAAAGCCTGATCAGAGGTTAACAGCCATATGCTCTACTTACGTTAGATAACCTCGAGGCAAAACCAGCTTATACAAACAGTGTATAGAGAACACATATATATATATATATATATATATATAGAGAGAGAGAGAGAGGTCTCATATTGGCACAGAGGATCCCCAGGATTCAGCGTTTAGACGCTGTCCTGATTTATAATAAAGAAGACATGGCGGGTGGTGACTACTTTCTGGAAACAACATTCACCAAGCGAAAAAGAAATAGACAGAGGTTGCTCACGACAATGTAATTAGAAAGATTTTCATTTTAAAAAACTATGTTTTCCCGAGTCAGCTGACCACATCGCGGAGTGAAGCTCTGGGCCTGTAGAAAAGGCTGAAATCAGATTTAGATTCCATTCTTACGCCCACAAATCGCGTTATCCGCCGCCGCCAACGTGATCCGACCGTCTGTCAGCAGGTTACGTAGGAAACAAAGCACGAAGCTCCAAACAGTTTGATCAACATGTTCCCTACTTTACATGTTAACCTTGTTTTTGGTACAATTAGTCCAGTATTGACAGATAATTGAGCTTATTTGAAGTTTTGGGACTAACATTTCCACAATAAAAGAATAAATTGACTAAAATCAAGACAAAAAAACACTAAATTATCTAAATTGGAACAGTGGAATGAGATAATTCTGCTCTATATTGGACTAATTGTACCAAAAACAAGATGTCAAATTTTCTGCTGCTTTGAAAATGGCCGACTCTATACGACCTTCACGACCCCAACCAACATATCCCTGCACCAGGCGTGAACAGCTGCATTTTTTTTTCACGTCTCCCACTGAAAAAAAACGAATCAGGAAACAAAATGGTAAATTTATGAGATCTTAGCATAGATCTGGAATGCCAATCTGAAGATACAGGGGTAGGATCTTGCTTTTAAAATCTTTTTTGTTCCAAATCTTCCTTTGTTTCTCCAGGGAGACTTTAAATCTCCCTAATGGGCGACTTCACTAATAGATTTTCTCTCCTGCGTTGGCTTTGCTTAACGTTACCTCCGTGCTCTTTGGAAACTCATTCGATGCATCGTGCATCCGGCATATTTAAGTTTGCAATGTTTGAAGTTTTTAATGCTGTTAAAAGATGCATATTCCGATCGTCTAATGAGACGATCCGTGGACAGCGTCTCCTCTGCTTCGCCCCCGTCGGCCGCGGCAGCTGAAGACGTTCAGATCAAACCCACGTTCCTGTCGCCGCGTTTACGGCAGCAAAAGGTCAGAGATGTGATCACATAATCAGCCGGCTGGGTGCTTTCCTCATTAATGGTAAATTTCACAGACTCGGGTGAAAACAGTCGTGATAGAAGCGTCATTTCTTAAGCGATGGATGAAAAAAAAAAACATAAAACATATACACGAAGCTACGGCCCCGTTATCGTTTGTAATGTAATTTCCTGCTGTTTTTGCTTCGCTCCTGAGGAAAAAACAAAAAAAGGATTAGAAATTAGAAAAAAAAGAAACCAAAGGATTTAAGTTGTGTGAGGGACTTTGGCCGTAGCCTCATCTGGCAATTAGTATTGAAGCTGCAGCAGAAACAGGGATTTCCTGCAGAACAGATGCATGATGGACGTGTGCTTTGCATTCAGAAGCGACAGTGGACAATAAAGAAAACTCCCCAGAGATGATGAAACAGATACCCGATGCTCTCTGGATGGATTTTAAAAAAAGAAATCCACATCTATCATGGTGTGAAAATGTACTTTCTCACTTGTTAGCTGGCAGATTTCAGCCATTGGCAGTTGTTGGTTGGATCACTGGATAATTGGATAATTAGCAATACATAAACGAAGTGGATCCACCATTTAGTAAACTTTTAATAACATTTCTGGAAGAAGGCGTAGTGAAAAGATTGATCGCTGATAATTTAAGGATTTAATGGATGTTTTTCTTGTGTAATTCCCTAAACCTGATTTAAATCTTTGGTAGTTTCGTTATTAACATGAAAATACACACAGTTAGCAAACGGTTAGTTAAACGTTTCAGGAAGGTTACATGAAGGTTTTCCACTAATGTTACCTACTGTATGTGTTAAAACTGTTTTTTTTCCTTACATATATATACATATATATATATGCATAATTGAAATTATGTGCATCTTTAACATGTTAACGTCATTCATAATTAGTCCAATATCAAGTAGAATTATCTTATTCCACTAATTCCACAATTAAGGTTATTTAAAGTTTTATTTCCTGTGTTTCCTTTAAAAACACATGACCAACATTTCCACGAAAATATTAAATTGTCTAAAAACCAAGAAAAAATAAATGATCTAAATTATCTGCCAAAGGGATGAGATAATTCCGCTCTATGTTGGACTAGTTGTACTGAAAACAACATATTTTCACCTGTGGAGATTTCTGTTTTTCCTGCGATCTCATGAAATGACACACATTATTTGATGCTTTGGAAACGTCTCATTTCATCGACTTGAAGCTGACTTTATACGACCTTCACGACTCCAACCAACAGTATGCACTATTTCCCTGTGTTTTATATATATAAATATATCTGTACTTTCAGATAATGGCTAGAAACATTCACCCTAGAGGTGCACTTATGTAATAAATCCCTCACTGGATCAGTTCTGTACGCTCACTTTAGGGCAATTAGCCGCTTCACTTTTGTTGCTCGCCACTCTTTCCACAGCCCCTGAGCTGCATGAATACCACAAGCCGAGAGTTTGTCGACTCTGGGGGTCAGGTCACCAGGTTCATCTGTATATACGCAATTATCACACCCTCATTCTTTATTTTAAAAAGAGGCTTTGACTTCCATCCACGTTAACCCCTTAACGCCTGCTGTCGCAAACATGCAACAAACCGCTCGACTCAATCAACCAGCGAGACAGGCTCTGCATTCCCTCAATTATTATATCCCTCAAAAATGATTATTAGTATATTACTGTTTTATTGTTATCTTATTATTGACCATTATGCCTGCTGTTGCAAATTCGCAACATACCAAATTTTCTATTTATTTTTTGTGCAAAAGTGAAATGAATAATCTCAACATTATTTACCATCTACTTAAAGGCAAAATTGATATTTTAATTTATATACAGGCGTTAAGGGTATAGTGACCTTCTTCCTCTTAAAGGAAAGCTGCGTGGATGTAAAAATGCCAGACATGGCAGCAGAGATGTTGAGGTAACCGTATTTGTCGCGATAAAGTCAGTCAGAACGGCGCTAAGAATGAAAAGTAGCAGCTGTTCATCGCTAATTTGGCGAATTGTGCGCGGAGCATGCAGGCGGTGGTCGTTCCTCGGCCTTCACCTGCAGGAGGAGCTGAATGATGCAGATTCATAGTCCACTCGTGCAAAAAATACACAAACACAGAATAATTGCATTATTGTAGTTTAGCATTGTCTCGTCTTGCACACCTACATGTAAAACACAGAGGACAGTGAGAAACGCAATTTCCATTCCTTTGTATGTCAAGCACATGTGAAGAAATTGACAATAAACTTGACTTTGACCTGACTAATACCAATGGATTGCATAATATTGTGAATTCCTTACAAATGATCCATTGTGACCGTGTGAAGCTTGTTAGGGAAGCGACGTCATGCGTCCAAGTCCACCGACAAATGAGTAACGCTGTTCATCAGCACACGAGAAAAAAAATGCATTATGGGATGACGGCGATCAATCAGAATTGCGATGTTATTGCCGTCTGGCTGCAGGTTTATTTTAACGTCGCTCGGTTTCTGCCAAGTCACTGCTGCGTAGCCTAATTATTGTAAGCCAGTAAACCCGCGCCACCCAATCAATCAGCGGCCGGAGATATCTGCAAACGGAGGTGGTATTAGATAAAAAAAAAAAAAATTAAAAAAGGAAAAAAAAAGTTATTTATGTCCAAAGTAAATCATAGGGCGAAGAGCAGTGTTCTTGTTCCTGATTATTAGTGCTTTCATATGATGAATGAACCGAGTTATTGAAATGTGTTGCAGATAATTTAGTGCTTTGAAACAACAATAGATGCACCCACTAATTAGAGGTGATAATTACGGCCGTTCATCATTCGCCTTTCTCTCTGTTTTCTCCCAGATAACTTTGAGACTTAGAAAAACATTTTTGCTGCCTGCAAACACACATTTCTCTCTCTGCCGCTCGCCTTCACTTTCACACACAGACGGATAGAAAGAGAGAGAAAAAGAAGCAAACGGCACAAGCCGTAATGTTTTCCATTATAATCCTAAACCCAACCTTTTAGATGTGACAGCCACGTAACGTCGAGCCAGACAGCTCCTTTTTTTCTTCCCACTCCATGATTTATTAACTTGGAAATCAAACTGGCATTTCTTTTTCACTGAGATAATATATAATCTTGACATGTGTCTGTTCATTTCCAGCGCTCAGCGTCCAAATACAGTTTCAGATATTTTCTGACTTTTTCTTTTTTTTTCTTCCTTGTTTTGTCTGGCAGGTTTTTTTATTATTTGCATATGAAATAACATTTTTCTGTCATGCTAAAGCGACCTTCATCTCTGCCTGTGCTACACATTTTGTCCAATTCTAAAACCTATAAAATGAACAAAATGTATTATTTGGTGTATATCTACACAATTCTTAACAAGAAGAATCAATTTTGCTTACACTTTTAATTTTAGATTAAGTTCAACTGTATTATATAGTTATATATATATACACATATATATATATATACACATATATACACATATATATACATATATATATATACACATATACACATATATATACATATATATATATACACATATACACATATATATATACACATATATATACATATACATACATACATATATATATATACATACATATATATATATACATACATATACATACATACATATACATACATATATATACATACATATACATACATACATATACATACATACATATACATACATATATATATATGTATATATATATATATATATATACATATATATACACATACACATATATATATATATATATATATATATACATATATATACACATACACATATATATATATATATATATATATATACATATATATACACATACACATATATATACATATATATACACATACACATATATATATACATATATATACACATACACATATATATATACATATATATACACATACACATATATATATACATATATATACACATACACATATATATATACATATATATACACATACACATATATATATACATATATATACACATACGACACGGTGGTGCGGTGGGTAGCACTGTTGCCTCACAGCAAGAAGGTCGCAGGTTCAAGACCCGCCTTGGGCCTGGGTCTGGGGCCTTTCTGTGTGGAGTTTGCATGTTCTCCCCGTGTCTGCGTGGGTTTTCACCGGGTACTCCGGTTTCCTCCCACAATACAAAAAACATGCTCAGGTTAATTGGTAAACTCTAAATTGCCCATAGGTGTGAGTGTGAGAGTGAATGGTGTGTGAATGGTGTGTGTGCCCCACGATTGGCTGGCGACCATCTGGGGTGTATCCCCCTGCCTCTCGCCTTAACGCGCTGGGATAGGCTCCAGCAGACCCCTGCGACCCCGAAAGGGAATAAGCGGGATAGACAATGGATGGATGGATGGATATACACATACACATATATATATACATATATATACACATACACATATATATATACACATACACATATATATATATATATAGATATATACACACATACACATATATATATATATATACACATATATATACACATACATACATATACACATATATATACATATACATACATATACACATATATATACACATATACATACATATACACATATATATACATATACATATATATATACACATATATATACATATACATACATATATACATATATATACACATATATACACATATATATACATATACATATATATATACACACATATATATACATATACATATATATATACACATATATATACATATACATATATATATACACATATATATATACATATACATACATATACACACATACACATATATACACACATACACATATATATACATATATATACACATATATACACATATATATACACACATACACATATATATACACACATACATACATATATACACACATACATACATATATACACACATACATACATATATACACATATACATACATATATACACATATACATACATATATACACATATACATACATATATACACATATACATACATATATACATATATATATATATATACACATATACATATATATATACATATATATATATATATACATACATACATACATACATATATATATACATACATACATATATATATATATACATACATACATATATATATATATACATATATACACACACACATACACACCAGGGATGATTCTACAGAGGATAATAAATCTATAATCTATAATAAATACACTATATGTCTATAATAAAACACTTCCTGGATGCACTGGATTGAATGGAATGCTTTCACGAGTTTCAACCATTCTTTTTTGGAATTGATTTATTTTGAAAGCTTATAACAGTTCACTGGAAAGTGTTTCTGAAAACATTTCGTTTTTCGGGGCTACAAACGGTCACTAGTCATAATTGGCCGCTTCGCTTCCCTGATTCAGAGCGGACATGATGGGAGCGGGAGCGGGCGAGCGCTCGGCCCGCAGGAACAATCTGATCCTGTTGACTCGCTTTTCAATCAATTCTAATTCAACCACACATGCATATTTCTGACGGAGCCAATTAGCAGCAGATTTCATTAAAGGTTCGAGTGTCTTTGTGCCATTGATTGCTGCCTATGTGATGAGAACTCGTTTTTTTTGCATCGTCGCTCTTCTTTTTTTTTTTTTCTCCTGTTGGTCTTTTGACATAAATATATCACAACATATCCCAACTGTGGCTGTCAGCGCTGAACTATTAGCAAAAAATTGTAATGCAACGAACAGGTCTAATTCGTCTTATTACCTCATTATCTTTTCACAGCAGAAGAATAATGTTCACTTTATTCCCGACTACAAACTATAATTTATGTTTTAAAGTGCACACTACTCAAAAATGTATGAAACTAATTTATAATCACCAAGGACGAGGTGTCTTCTATATTTAAACCACATGCAGGACTACAAGGTGTGTGTGTGTGTGTGTGTGTGTGTGTGTGTGTGTGGTGGTGGGGTTTGATGGATTCTCAATCACCACTTTACTGAATAGAGGTAGAATATATAAATATGTGAAATGTATTCATCTTCAGCGCCGTCACTCAAACACATTATCCTGTGCGAAGCCGGCAGCCGCTCATTATGTAAAATCAAACAAGACGGCGGAATTGAGTTTGGTGTCCCAGAGTAACGGAAGCAAACACAGCCTGACAACTCATATCGGAGAAGACTTAGGAGTCTCGCCCGCCTCCGATATCGAGACGGGAGAAATACAATGATTCACGCAACCACAGGCACATGATACCTGTGTCTGCACAGGGAGGAGAACAAACAGCTTCTCTAAGCCTCAAATCCACCAAATCTGAGACAATACGAAGGAGTACTTTAGTGTAAGCCTTAATGGAGATGTCATCTGAGTGTGTATCTGTGTGTGTGTGTGTGTGAGGATCTCTCATGCACAAGTCAGGAAATCATCGTTTGCATAAATTCATATAGCAGCTGGATCCTTTGGAACAAAGGTTATCCATTAACATGCAGTTCAAAAGACTTTTTTTTTTTTTTCCTTTTTCTCCTCACACACGGTGATTAATGATTCGCCAAAAATTGTGGACTCCGGGTCTGCAGTGACAGATGTCACGTAATGTCAGGACCCGTGAGAGCACGCCGTGGCGGCGGCAGTGGCGGTTCACCGGTGGTGCAACAGTCCCATCCTGTGGACCCATGATGCTCTGCAGCCCTGCATGCTGCCTCCACTTAAAGAGCCCTGCCAGGGGGACAGGGATGCATCGCATCAGGGCTTTCAACATCAGATTGAAAAAGGCCACAAAACAAAACAAAAAAAACCCAATGCAGATTGTGTTTGATGGGTAGTAGCTCTGTTGCCAACAAGCTCAAACAATCCAGGTCCCCGTACCTCGCCATCATCATAGATCATTTTTAAAATAACTCATATCCATAAAACGTCACGGCGGCGAAGTGAGTAATGACAATGGAGTTTGGTAACTGTTGTAGCATGAACAGCTTCACCTACTCACTTCCACAAGTCATAAACATTGATTTTATGGTCCGGCATAGGCGAAAGCCCCCCCTCCGAGCACGTTAAGACGACGGCGCCGTGATTTAGGCCCAGTTCTGTCATCGGGATATAACCGAGAGGGGCGGATTTATAGTGATCGTGTAGCGATAGCTTCATACTGTGAATGTGCAATTATCGACTTTCGTCATACTGGAATGAGCAAAAAAAAAAAAAAAAAAACATCGCATGAGTCTTTCTATCCTTCATTTTTGAGTTCAGACTTTGCTCTGCAGCTCTTGAAGTTACATCAGCACGGTGGAAATATGCAGAATAGCATCTAGAACGAATTCAGTTTTTATTATATCAACTGTTGAGTTTGCAGCACATTTAATAGTAGATAGTAAATGAGTTTAAGCCAAACAGGAGAACATAAAATATAACAAACTACAAAACTACTCTCCTCCGTTCTCCATTGTGCATCCTTTATCCAACATCATTAATTGGGATTTAAGAAGATGCTGAATGAACCATTAAAACTCAGATAAATCAAACTGATCCACTGCTAATATCAGTCTGCTGGTGATATCAGATCCTGTGATTAAATTGTATTTATTATGGACAAGACAAATACATTTGTTCATATATGAAGGTTAAAAAAAGACGTTTTTCATGTGCTACCTTATTAAATAGAAGATGCTAATAATTTGGTTCAATGCCTGCATCTACTTCTCGCTCAGCACTGATGAGGACTAAGTCAATATTAAAATTTGAAGTTGCAGTGCATCAGAAGGGCTGAATCTTGGCAAATTGTACAGCCATTAAAGTCTCAGAGGTTGGTTATGAAATCATACTCAGATGTTTTATGTATTTCATGTTGCAAGGACACTTTGAAGTGCATGCACAATGCTGTGTGAGATGATCATTTTAGGAAGAGAAAATTCTGAATTTTATTCAGAGCACACAAACTAGTAAAAAAAGAAAACAGTTGCTTAGATGTTCCCTTAATTCACATATTCATGATTGTGCAAATGTTTGCACAGGTTTGTGTGCCTCTCTCTTCCAACAGTGCAATTAAATATTTGGGAAAAAACGAAAGAAAATTAATCTTTTCTTTTTTTAAATAGGCCACAATTACAAAAAAACTACTTCTCAGATCCTTCAGATCAAGCGAAGCTTGAAAGAACAAAAGAGAAAATCTTAATATTTTCGTTAACACACGCAAATAAACTGAGCAAAGGGAAAAGGAGCAGACGAGGCCAGTTATCAAAAGCAGTAAAAACAGAACATTAACCTAAAAAATAATAAAAATAAAATAATTATTTTAGGCGATGATGCTAAGACGTTCCTCACAAATCAAGACAATCACAATGGAGATCCTTATAGCTCTTTTCTTTTAATAGAGTTCATCCTCTCAATCAATTATAAAATAGCAATTAAAAACTTTTTTTTAATCCAGATATTTACATATAAACAAGTGGCTGTGCAAAATTTACAAGATATTGGCAAGAAACCGAATACATTTGTCTTATTTGCCATAAGTTCTACATATATGACAATTATGACAAATTCGCCCCAATTTGAAGTTGTCAACTGATAAATCTACAGGTAGCAAACCCAAGTATGTACAGTAATAAAATTTACTGATAAACATTCTTTCATAATATGACAAAAAGGTATAAAGACCAAAATTAGTATGTGCTCTAAAAATATAAAAAGTTATAAAGTGGGGATGTTCTTCTGATCAACTTGTTTTAGAAAACCGATCAGTCAAAGTGCAGTTTTTCTGCATTTCATGTCCATCTTTATCCTACTCCATTATTCATAAATACAAAAAATGGACATCCAACTTATTGAAAAATGTCATCCACATAAATGGCTAATCAATAACAAATGCTCGTGACTCGATTTCTTGGATACTTTACATTACGAACAACCATTTCATTTTTTTTAACGTCACCTCGGGCAGTCATCCCTTTCCATTCTTATTTATTTGTAGCAGAACAAAAAAGGCAAGAGAAAAATGTGCTTCAGATAGGTGATCCATCACAGTAAACATTCTGCACAAGAATATTTTAGCCAAAGGGTAGTTTAACATTTGCAAAAGTCTGTAGTTCTTTGGTTGAGATTAATGAAAAAACTGAAAATAAAAAACATTTTAATAGCTCTGCTACTCTGCTACTTGGTAACAAAATCCCCCCCCAAGTTCACATTATCATTTTCCTAGTTCTTGCCAGCCAACTAGAAAACCTGCTGATTTTAAAGTCATTGTATGCAACAATCAGGCAGCAAACAACAATTACTTTAATAAGGGCACTCGTTGTGGTAAATTGTTCACTGACAAAATGAATGGAAACAACTGACTGCTGAGGAGGTGGGAGGGGGGGGAAAACAAAAAGCAATGTAAAGTAGGTGTCATCTGTGCAGCAGACGTGCTACAATCTGAATAAAACGTGAGGTTTCTATTTCATCTGTGTCGGTAAATGCGTTATAGTGGCGAGACTCGGAATACCAACACCCGTGATTACATCATGCACAACACATGACATGTAAATAACTCTTCTTCTTCTTTTTTTTTTTGTTTCCAGTTGAGCAAAAGGCAAACAAAGGACGCACCGAACATAACAAAGCACGCATCCTCCAGATCTGGAGAGATGCTGGATAGATAAGAGTTTCTTTTATAAAAAAAAACAACAACAAAACAAAAAAAAAATCAACACATTCTAATCCATATGGCTTAATTTGGTAAGAAGGCAACTCAGCAGACGGCGGAACTACGAGTCTCCGTAAAACAATCCACAGGCATCCAAACTGTGATAAAATATAGTATATATTTATATATATATATATATGCATGATAAATTAAAAACTCTATTTATGTTAACATGGTCAACATAGTTAGCATTTCTGCAGTATTGTAAAATCAGGCTGTTGCGCGTGTATCTAAAATAGAACCACTTCACATTGATTCGCTGCTACAATACGGATGTCAGTGCAATGACACTGACGGGGATTTTCAGATCTGAAGTGCTCAGGTCAGTCAATGACATTTTTATTTTCGTCCTATGTGCAGCATGGGGCAGTGCCGGGCCGAGAAGTGTGGTTGCGTGCGACTGTGCAATCCGAGCTGAAGGGCATGCCGAAGTCAGGGCCGATTTCTGATATTTGCACCATCTCTGCACTGAAAAAGACAAAAAAAAAAAAGGCCTGTGGTTTTCAAGAGGTGGCGTCTCTTCAACCCTCCGGATAATTCTCACAGACAGACGTCTCATCATTCAGCAGTGAGCGATCGAACAAAGTACCGGCAGAAAAGGGTCTGAGCGGCCGTTCAACCCCGCTTCCTTAATGCCACCGAGTGGGACTAGTCATTTAAATGTGAATGCTATTTTAGGAAGCCTTTATAGAGCAAGTGTGAGTGACCGGTCCCTTTTTCATTCTCCAGGCAGAAGAGCAGGTCCCTGAGGTTGACTCGAGTGATGCGCTGCCGCATAAACTGTCTGGAGCCTGCTCCGCTGGAGCCTCCAGGCTGAGAGGGGCCTGACCCTGACCCCTAGGGGGAAGAAAGAGTGTTTTACTCTTTTATTAACCGTTTCACTGCGAATGTTTTACAATTCAAAATGAAATCAGCTCTAACGGGGCAAATCGCTATACATTCCTCACCTCCGCATTGGAACCCCTGACAGGAGAGTCCATTTTCCGTTTTTTCCGAGGACCAATCGCCGCAAGCGCAGTTAGGTTGGCTTCCCTCTGTCTGATCTGAGCCAGCTCCTGCTGCTGCATCTGGAAAGCAAGCGAGGAATACACAGATCAGTCCCGCAGACAAACTCGCTGCGATGCCGCTACGACGCGTATTAGCATATACTTACCTCTTTGGCCTTCTGTTTGAGTCTGAGCTGCTCAGGGTCCTCTTGCCGCGACCGGGACTGCAGAGGACATTTTAATATTTCAAGACAGATATGTTCAGTTTATTTAATCAATTATTTTATTCATGCACTCCCTCACTCAGTTATTCCATCTGTCCTCTAGCAGCAACGGAGGAAACGTACTAATGGTACAGTGTCACTCCTCGTCTCGTCTTTGCAATTATGATGGCTCCGTGTCCTTGCCGTGTGTCGTTACCTTGGCGGCCTTCAGCAGGATCTCCCGCTCCTGCTCTTCCTTCCTCTGCTTCTCCATCTGATCCAGCTGCTCGAAGAACTTCAGCTGGGCGCGCACGTCGCTGATCTGCTCGTGCCGATTGTCCTCCTGCAGAACGAACGCAGCGTAAGACATTGCGAGAACGGACGAAATAGGTCTACATCACCGGACTCTCACCCCCCCCCCCCCAAAAAAAAACCCACCTAAATTGACACTCTGCACATGCAAAAATTGCACACACTTGCTGCTGCTATATTTATAATTATGTTGTTATTGCACTAGCCATTACATTACAACCTCAACTACCTCTTAATGCACACAGCTGGGACAATCAGTGTTGTCTTGTTGAATTTGTCTTTCCATACCCTGCTACTCATGTCTTGTCTTGTCATACCTGTTTTTTCGTTCCTAGTTTAGCAATACTAGGCAAAAGTAGCCTTAAGCTACTGCACTTTACCATTGTTAAAAATGTAGTTTAGGATTGTCTCGTCTTGCGCACCTGCACTTTAATGTTGTTGTACAATGTTGAAACACAATTTTGATTCCTTTGTATGTTGAATACATGTGAAGAAATTGACAATAAAATTGACTTTGACCTTCGTTTTTTTTCCCCCCACCTTGAGGTTGACGTTCTTCTGCTGCGCCACTTGCGACACCTTCTCCAGTAGGTTTTGTAGCCGCTGCTGTGTGGCATGGGAAATTAAATTAATCACGTCCGTGCCCAACTCGCTGACGCCAAACTTCTTACCTGTCACGACAGAAGGAGTAAAGGATAAAGACATAGACAGCGCAAGAGCAAATTTACCATTGAAGACAAGACCGTGCTGTATATTTTATCCAGGGTTTTTTTTCTGGTTTTGTGTGTTTATGCGAGTCTCACCGATCTCCAGAGCCCTTCGGGTGAGCGGAGCGGTGGAGAGAAAGGACTCGTCTTTACAGGATCGAGTCACCGCGCCGACAAGCTCAGAGTTGGTTGCTAGGATACGGGCGCTCTCCTCCGACAAGTTGACTCCTGCCATAGAGGCCACGTCATTGATATCATCGTCATCCCTGAGCGAAATTAAAAGTGACAAATCTCATCATTTATACAAAGAAATCACATCAAATGGATTCATGGGACAAATTGATACAGACAACCAATATTTTGTATGTAAATGTGACGTCTCCTTTTTTTTTTTTGATCTGCGCCAGACAGGGGCCTAATTAATCGATGATCAATATTAGAGATGCTGGCCTCACAGACGCACAGCCCTGCCCTTCATTCAAGAAGGCACTAGCGGCGGCAGATACAGCAAAACGTGGTAGCGAGTGTTTATGTTATCATCATCCTTTATGTGCACAGGTTTTATTGAGCTCAGAGGGAATCTCTGCTGCGTCTTTTACGGTCACGGTCGTGTCAGTTTCTCAGTTCTCTATTTCTCTTTCACCATGTGTAATGTGTGTGAAGGAAGAGTCATGGGCGCAGCGTGGGTGGAGATAAGGTGATATGAACCAGCAGTTCATACATCAAAATAAACACACAAATTTAACTTGGTGTCCAAAAAAGACATTATTGTCCACCCAGTTCACTACACTGTAGTTAAATTACACAGAATCCTAACTATAGTTTAGTGAAGCATTCTAATTGGATTGTCTAATTTTTCTAAATACAAAAAAAGTACATGCCACCAAATAATTATATCATAATTTAAACAGATCATGCATAGAACAATTTTACACATAGCGGCTCTAAACCGCAACACGAACGACAACTAATCATTTCATCTCTTTTGTCTTCATTTGTCCCCATTTCAAGCACACAACAGTGTTAGGCATGTTGCTTTAAAAAGTTAATTATAACATTATTACCCAAGTTACTCCACTACAAAAGTAACTTGTAACTAGGGAAGATATATATTGTGGAACTTTTTAAGTTTTAAAATGTACTGCGAACGTGTCTTGGAGTAAGATGTTGCAGCTAGTGGAAGAAGGAAAGACGCAGCACTAGTTTGTCGTTACCGTGTTAGTGAGGAATAAAGCACAAACCTGTCTGGTAGTGACACCTGTACGGCCTAATTCAATTTCACAAAATAGTCATGTAACAAATAATATCTTTGTAAAGGAAGAAAAATGATGACAATGCGTGAGGTGTAACTAATATGATATATTACACATGACCAGTTAGGCGTATGAGGTCATTAATTCAGATAATTACTGCAATAATTACCGAATGTGTCTGTATTTTATGAACAGAAATAAGCACGACAATGTCAGCACACTCCATATGCAAGAAAGGCTTCAAAAAGAATATCATTTTCTACAATTGTTTCACTAAAGTGTCTTCTGGGGACAAGTATTTAGGAGACATAGATGATATCGTTATGGATCGGTCACAGACCTGAAGGTTCCACCTCCTGCTTCCTTCAGCTTGTTCTTCTGAGCAGCAGTGAGGGAAGCTTGACTGATAATTTGTACCCCTTTGGCCCCCGTAGCCAACGTCTGCTTCACAGCAGGAACTAATAGACACAAACGCACACAGGGAAAGAAGCAAATGGGAAAAATAATTAAATGCAGTGACAATAACTTTGTTAGTGTAAGGAAAAAAACTCCACTGTGACATTAATAAAAATCAATCTAATTTGATAACTTTGTTTATGCTTACAGTTATACACAGTATGCACACAAGGTGGCAGCATTTCCATACTGTACAAAATAAATGTAGACAGAGAGAACTGTGTATTTTAGGGTTCTTCAAATAACATTTAAAAAATACAAAATCTCAATACGCATATTCAAATAAGGACATATGGAAATAAAATGTGCATAAATATTGAATTTGCATGCTAACAAACAATAAAAATGAATCAAATCACCATATAGAATAAATATTTAATATGCAACAGGGGAAGATTAACACAAACACACACCTGAATGGAGCTGTTTGACCACCTGTGGCTGGCTCACCAGGATGCGACTGTGAGATTGTCCTCTGAGTGTTAGCATGGGAGACTGAGCCAGGGTCACCTGGGGCCTCACCATCGTCCCCTGTTGCTGTGGCACTATCTAACGTACAATTAGAGAGAGAGAGAGAGAGACGTGGTGAGAAAACACAGAGCACAATCATAGACAAGGACATAAGTACGAACACATACAACGATTTCACATTCTGTGTTGCATGCCAGTCACTGAATTCTAGTAATAACAATTTCCACTAGAAGCGAAATTACCAGCCCGGGTTTACTGTGCGGTGTGTGAGTGAGGCTGATGACGGTGGTTTTGGTTGCGGGAGTGCTGGCGGCTGCCGTGGCGGCGGTGGAGAGGGGAGGTCGCAGCATCACGGCGGTGAGGGCCGTGGAGGCTGCCGCGGGGGGCTGGGTGCTGGGCTGAGGCAGCAGGCTCTGTTGGATGAAGGCTTCAGTGTCTGGGGTCATCTGACGCAGCACTGGGAGACTTCTCTGAAGGCAGAGAGAGGACAGAGGGAACGAGCATGTTCAGTCTGACACAATCACTGACAAGTCAGCTTTCCACACAGGATAGATGGTTATTATTAATAATTTCATGTTTATTATTATTATTTAGTGATAGAGATAACCGTTTCCAATTCTGTCATAAAATGCACTAAAAAAGAAAAAAGTAAATTGAGTCATTTACTTATATCTAATAAGAGGTTTAATAAAGCATTTTCTTTCTTTATCTGTGTTTTCTCTTTTTTTAATATCCAACAATCGGAAAAACCCATTAGGACAAGTTTGCAAGAGCTAAGAGAGTAATGATGATATCTTAAGTGTTTTCCCACTGTTAAAGTGATGAATAAGGCATCAATGAATTTTTATAGATTTATTTTGATTAGGAAAAAACTGGGAATTATCTGCTTATTTATACATAGTCACAAAAGCTGCATAAAAATGTCAGAGTCATTGTAAATGCACTTAAGCACTCATCCTCTTAACTAAAGTTTATATGTAGCACAATGTTTTTTAATTTCTAAATTCAGGATTAAGTGATGTCAATGCATTGCAATTCCTTTTTTCCCCCCACATCCTCCCGTTTGGAACCTATAATGCAACATCTTTACGTCTCAGACATTATGCCCATTTCTCTTCCATTACAGGTATGTCACGCACAACTTCAGAGAACACTGTCTTTTGTATAAAAGACAAAGGGATCCTTTTTCTCTCCCTTTCTCTGTGTGAGAACGTTCTGTCCCTACCCGTGATATATAAAAGCTTCAGAACCAGTTTGATCATGCTGGTGTCACCTAGTAAACGCGTTTGATGCAGGATAGTAAATCCATCTTTTAACCCACTCATGGCTCGATGCTGCCACTGATGTAATTCAGTTCCATACTCATGGCCACTTTAAATTAAATGAAATCAATTTTTATCTTTCAAAACAAAATTATCTTACGAGTCTTTACAAACAAACCGGTAGAACTTTCATGTACTGTATCACTGAGATTTAAGACAATAGGATAATAGTAACACTATAATTAATAAATTTTAACTGAGTTCACACAGCCTGTAAGATGAAACAAACACTTTATATTTGTTGGGGTGTCCCTGAGCTCACCTTTAGGAAAGGCACAAGGTATGGCTGTGGTGAGGAGTTGAGCTCCCGGTATAACCTACTGATGAAATCTTCAGGCTCGATCTTTGCTTCCTGTTGTGCAATGAAAACAAAAAAGAAAATGGATCAGAGGAGAAAAGGTATAAGTTGAGAAAACAGACATGGTGAAAGGGAGATATGTAGTTGAGACCAAAGAAGCAGGTGATGAAGAGTAAAATTTAAAAAAAAAAAAAGAAGTACCAGCAGGTTCTTGACGAGCTCCTTGACATTGGCAGTAGTCTCAGAGGACTGTTTCCCGCTGGAAGCCAGTTTGATCAGCGTAGACAGAAAGTTTCTACACTTTTTCACATTCTCCAGTGTCTCCTGCAAACGCATATTCCTCTTAACTATACAAATCACACACACTTGGAATAGAGAAATACGACAAACTATAAAACCATAATCAATTATTTGTAGATTTATTTGACATATTACAGAGATGAAAGCAATCGAGGTATTTCTCACTTACAGCTGAGACTGGGGTGACAGGGCCCCCCCCTACCCTCTGTGTTACTGCAGATCCGGGCTGCACTGTAGTGGGTGTTCCTAGCGGCTGTCCTGGAGTGGCGGCAGTTCCTCCCAGCATGATGGTGTTCTATAGGAGCATGAAATGACACGGTTAGAATAACCTCTTCTCAGTACAGTAAAAACACATGCACACAAGACTTTACCCTTACCTATACATATCAACACGTCCATGTCAATAACCCACACCAAATTTAGTAGGATAAATTGTCTCTAATGACTTTCAAAACTGGGGCGACACGGTGGTGCGGTGGGTAGCACTGTTGCCTCACAGCAAGAAGGTCGCAGGTTCAAGACCCGCCTTGGGGCCTGGGTCTGGGACCTTTCTGTGTGGAGTTTGCATGTTCTCCCCGTGTCTGCGTGGGTTTTCACCGGGTACTCCGGTTTCCTCCCACAATACAAAAAACATGCTCAGGTTAATTGGTAAACTCTAAATTGCCCATAGGTGTGAGTGTGAGAGTGAATGGTGTGTGAATGGTGTGTGTGCCCCACGATTGGCTGGCGACCATCTGGGGTGTATCCCTGCCTCTCGCCTTAACGCGCTGGGATAGGCTCCAGCAGACCCCTGCGACCCCGAAAGGGAATAAGCGGGATAGACAATGGATGGATGGATGGACTTTCAAAACTGGGCGACACGGTGGAGCAGTGGGTAGCACTGTTGCCTCACAGCAAGAAGGTCGCAGGTTCAAGACCTCCTTGGGGCCTGGGTCTGGGACCTTTCTGTGTGGAGTTTGCATGTTCTCCCCGTGTCTGCGTGGGTTTTCACCGGGTACTCCGGTTTCCTCCCACAATACAAAACATGCTCAGGTTAATTGGCAAATCTAAATTGCCCATAGGTGCGAGTGTGTGTGTGAATGGTGTGTGTGCCCCATGATTGGCTGGCGACCATCTGGGGTGTATCCCTGCCTCTCGCCATAAAATGCGCTGGGATAGGCTCCAGCAGACCCCTGCGACCCTGAAAAGGAATAAGCGGGATAGAAAATGGATGGATGGATGGACTTTCAAAACTCGACAATGCAAAAAAATGCCTCTGGCAAAGCTTCTAGTGGAATCCAGAGACATGCATTTGTTCTTCGGGGCAAAGAGGAGAAAATGGCTCAATCAGCAAAAAACTAGTAAAAACTTTTCTACAATTTTTGAAGCCAGGGCTTCAGTTGGAAAGTCCTAAAAAATATATATATTGCATGATCTCATGCACTCACTGTCTCTTTCTCCCTCTCTCTCCCGCTTCGCTTGCATTATGTGCAAGACAGTGAGCGATCTCTATGTGCCGTCATTCCAGACATAGGTTTTCATTCTGTGGCACAGTGCCACACAATGTTCAATCTGTGGGATGTAGTATTAATACCTTAAATTTATCTCTCTCTCTCTCTCTCTCTCTGTTAGAATAGAAAGACAGGAAGGTTTAAAAGAGTTGGGAGTGTGAAAACCGAGCTTCATGGCTCAAGTAATGTGGGCAGAAGAGAGGAGGGGGACCATGTTGATCATGATGCTCTTTTGACATCATCGGTCTCTAAAGACTTGTGGAACTCACTGCACAAAGGTTTTAGTAATATAGTTATATATATAATATATAATATAAATATATGCTGCTGTGCAAATGAACCTGCAGCCAATCAAAAACTCTTTTTCCTAGAGCGCAAATTGTTTTTTTTTTTGGTATTTGCAACCTTTCTAACAAATGTAATTGAATCCTTGTAGAAACCTTGAGATTTAAAAAGTGAATAGAAACCGTTTAAAGCCAAATAAATAAATAACTTTTTGGCATTTGGTGCTCAATAGCTTAATATCTTTCTCAGGAATTAAACACCCAAAGGGATGTATAGGGAGTTACCTGCAATACAGGAGGCCTCTGCAGTGTTGTGGTGGTCGTTACAGTGGTCTGGACTGGGGAACCTTGTTTGATAATAGTGGTGGGGGTCACAGGACGAGCCAGGAGTGACGTCCCAGGAGCCTGCAGAACCGCAGAGAGTATGCAAGGACAAGTTACACATATAAAAGTATACACAAATTCAGTAATACCAGAATGCTAAATAAAAATCAGGTCAATACATACTACAAATAATGTCCATCGGTCATGTATGTATGTATGTATGTATGTATGTGTGTATGTATGTGTGTGTAACCAATAACCAAAAAAGTAATTAAATCAGATTTCATTATAAAAACAATCACATTGACTTGGGGAATTATATTGTTCAGTAAAGTTACATAATTGTGCTGTTACAGTTATAAAAATAAATTTAAAGATCTAAGCTTGATTCTCATCCTATTCTATTTTATTCATGGGTGCCTGAACATCTAAACAGATAGTCTGATTAGTCAAAGTGAAAAGGACAAATCATTTTTGCATTAAAAGAACATTTTCTGCCGTCAAGGTGTGCAGAATTTACTTTGAACTGTATGTATAACAAAAGTGGCAGGAAAAGTGTTTGCTGTGCATCAGTCACATCTAGTCTATTTTCTGACTTTTAAAAGGAGGTCAGTCAGTACCCGTGCCAATACTGATCCAGCATGAATGAGACACATTTTCTGTGTGTCCTGGTACCTGTAGAGAAGTGATCTGAACAGAGGGAGTGCTGGTCGGAGCTGCAGGTCGTGGCGTCATGGCGCTTTGGGATTGCGACTGAGCCTGCATCTGAGCCAAAGTCTGCTGGTGAATCATCAACAGCTGCCCACTCTCACTGCGAACCAAGACCATACCTGCAAGAGGCGAACATCAGGGGGGGTTAAAGATGTGCAATTTCCGTCCCAATCTGTCACATTTTCTGAGATATCTACGCAGGAAGCGGCTGGTCAGATAAAAAGAGCCACAAAAATGGTGCTGTATCCGAAAAACTTTCCACAATAAAATAACAAATTTAACTTTTTTTCATCAATATCAACAATGATATATTGCAGTCAAGTATATACTTTACTTCTAATAAATGTATCTCCATCAAAATAAGTGACTAGTTATGTCTGAAGAGACCAGATTACATAGTAGTCAGTGGTGGACAAAGTATTGAGATCTTTTACTTGAATAAAACTACAAGTGCTCCTACAAAAAATACTGAAAAACCAAGTAAAATAAATATCACTACTTGTTTTAATTACTAAATACATGTGACAGCATTTTAAAAATTTCAATTATTGAAATAAAGCCACATAATTTGGGGAAGATAAATATCATATTTGGCAATATTTCAGTACTTAGCAGCTTCTCTAAGAAAAGAAAATAGAGACAATTTAATAGAATATAGATAACAGGTTTTTAAGTGTCTTTGGGCAATTGCTGCTGTGAAAATAGTTTGCCACTGTCTGTAATATGACTCAATAGACTGCAACAGATTGCAAGTTTGACATAATATAGTGGAGATAATTTGGCTGAGACAGAACCTTATCCACCTCTAAACTGTTGGCTGTGTCCTCAAAAGACCAATAATTCTGTGTCCTCCCTGCTAACAATATGTGCAAATCATTGTTTGTCTATTCACACACAAGCAGCTCAGAGACATGTACTAATAAAAGAAAGGTGTGTTTGTGCTCAAAACAAAGTTATTGCAACACTTATGTTTCACTTTGAATTTGTCTGAGAAACATCCATATGCTTTTAAAAGTTCCATATTGAAGAAAGTGGGGTTTGAATTCATTTTTTTAGATGAGTAAGTCCGAGGTGTTTTATAAATGCTGCCTTATGTTTCGAAAAGCTCAATCCACAGGGCAATGCACACAGCCTGCTTTTAGAAACTGTCTTAAAAAAAGCCATGAGGACTTCCATACAGTTGTGATTTCACAACTATATAGGCACCTTGTATCCCCCATTCAAATCAGCCAATCAGAAGAGAGGCTCGTTAACCCATTAATAACTAACTACTCACTTTAGCATGTTTGGAAAAAGCTCCACAGATTGTTTTTTTCTATGATGGGTAGAAAAAAAATTGAAAACACTCAAATGGCTACACTCAGAATTAAACTTAAGTTGTTCTGAATCCAACAATATAACACCTTGCACTTTTTGTGATAGTCATTTATGTGACACTATTATCTCTGGTAGTTTGTCACTAAATGTTTACCATTTTATCAAAATGGTCTTAACTTTACTAAACTAATGGAAATGTGTGTTTCAACCTTATGTCTTGCCTAATTTGAAAATTTTCCATGGATTTGTTCTTAGCACAGCTTTAAGAATCTAAACTTTACACTGTAGATATTAATGGGTTACTATGAATAAAACGACCTGTTCCTTCTACAACACCAGAGGGAAGCTTGTAAATGTATGTCGATTTGACATTTGAGACTTAAAAAACTCACAGGGATATCACAACTTCGAATAATAACCCAGGAAAAGTGTAGGATATTGAAGATAGTGAAAGTTACCTGGAGGGAGTTGGATGTTCTGGATGTTTGGGGCGTTTTGCTGGGGCGGGGTGAGTCGAGGGGCCAGCACCTGTGGAGCGATAGCTCTGATTCCTCCCGGAGCCGTGGCAGCGATCGGCGAGGGCACCGACGTCCTCAGGTTTTGCAAAACAGTGGGGCTCCTCATGGTCGCAGTCGCGCCCGTCGCGACGCTCGAAGTCGCGACTTGCGCGCCGCTCTGCATGATCGTCTTCGCTGCGTCGAACTTGTTAACGAGGGAGCCGGCGGTGCTGGTGACACCGGCGGCTGGGGTTGTTAGAACCGCGCCTCCCGCGCTCTGTGAGCTGTTGGCGGCTGTTTGCATAGGTGGCCTCACGAGCGTCACCGTGGGCACGCTCTTCGCGGCGGACTGGGGCGAAATGACGAGCGAAGTCACCGCGTTCTGCGCACTCGTCGAAGAAGTTCGTATGATAGTGCCAGGCGCTGCGGACGGAACCGCCGCGTTTCCTTTACTCGCGGCAACAGGTCCGTTGTTGACAACCGTGACGGTGGGCTTCGAGCCGGCGTCGGCGGGTGCGCCCCCGGGATTATGACAGTTCGTCACGGCGGCGCTTCCATTCAAAGTTTGCACACCGGTTGTCCCAGGTTTCCCGACGCCAGCTTCGGCGTCCGGCGCCGCCGCGACGCCTCCGCCGGCAGTCGCCGGCTTGGTCTGACTCTGAGCGGCTGTCACGCTCGCGCCCGCCGCCGATGTGGTCCCGGCTGCCCCATCCACGCTCGAGCCGTGGGACCCCGCGCTGTTAATGACACCTCCCTGCACTCCCGTCCCTGCGGTAGCGGAAACACATGAAAACAAGGGGGGGACAACTCTCCCGTCCGCGTTAGTTTGGAGAAGCACACAAGTGAAGCCCAAGTTAGCTAGACAGAAAGCGAGCTACCGTTAGCTAACCGGAGTGGGCAGCTATCTTACCTGCTTTAGCAAGCTCTTGTTGTGAAAGTCCCATTTTGCTGCCTTGAACATTGGAAGTACTAACGTTACCTACAGCCGAGTTCCCGACATGATTTGCCGCGGACTGGACTCTGGTCGTTGCGTTGACGTGACCCGCTCCACCTAGCTCGGACTCCAGAGAGCCGACTACATCACTAACTACTTTTTCGTCCACCTCTGTGTTGAAGAAAACATCATCCAGCAAATCGGAGCCCGCCGCCATCTTTTTCCCAGCTACGCTCGCCTGCGAGACGCATGCGCCGATTGGATGCGTTCTCTGTGACGCGGCCGCGAGGCGCGCCGTGATTGGCCGTCCGGGGAAAATAAAGCTTGGAACAAATGGTCGCGAGCTGCAGTGTTGGGGTGCCAGCGCTGTCTGACACTTCTGGAAGGAAACATCGATACCAAGCCGAGCCGCTCCTGCCGGGACTTTATCGCGCGGAGACGGTTCTCCGAGCGAGTTCCCGAGTTGCACAAAGCGTATTGCCAGATTCATTCATCGTATCGAAGCATTTTATATCCGTGTGTGTTTATCGTAGACGACTCAAAATGGCTGCGTTGAAGCTATTTTTTTCTGAGCAGCTGTTGCCTGTAGCGCTCACTTACTCACTGACAGCAGAGCCATTATCAGGCTATAAAACTGGAGAGAGAAAATAAACAATTATCAGTTAATGTAGCTGTTTTACATCATTCTGCTCAGGCTTCAACGCATAGCTATATATATATATATATATATATATATATATATATATATATATATATATATATATATATATATATATATATATATATATATATATATATATATATATATGGGCGACACGGTGGTGCGGTGGGTAGCACTGTTGCCTCACAGCAAGAAGGTCGCAGGTTCAAGACCGCCTTGGGCCTGGGTCTGGGGCCTTTCTGTGTGGAGTTTGCATGTTCTCCCCGTGTCTGCGTGGGTTTTCACCGGGTACTCCGGTTTCCTCCCACAATACAAAAAACATGCTCAGGTTAATTGGTAAACTCTAAATTGCCCATAGGTGTGAGTGTGAGAGTGAATGGTGTGTGAATGGTGTGTGTGCCCCACGATTGGCTGGCGACCATCTGGGGTGTATCCCTGCCTCTCGCCTTAACGCGCTGGGATAGGCTCCAGCAGACCCCTGCGACCCCGAAAGGGAATAAGCGGGATAGACAATGGATGGATGGATGGATGGATATATATATATATATATATATAAATATATATATATATATATATATATAAAACCAAATTATAAATATTCACACATAATAACCAAATTATAAATATTCACACATAATACAGTCTAAATAAACCATACTTATAATTATAACAGTTGTCTAGGCCAATATAATGTGGCTGACACTTAATTGGTGGTTTTCTAATTAGCGCCAGGTGGATTCAGACTCTGTGGGCGTGGTTTCAATTCACCTGTGGATCTTATAAACTGTTCCTAGCTGGAATGCTGAGGTGTGATCGTGATGTGTGTTATTGTATTGTAGGTGTTCCACATGTTTTAGTTCACTAACGCGGTGGCAGCAGCCATGGGTTCTGCTAAGCCTTACATTGGCTGTAAAAAAGGGTTGATTTCGAGAGCTCAAAATCATTATGAGGGTATTTTGTATACGATTGATAAAGTTAACTCCACAGTAGTTCTAGCGAAAGGTGAGTGGTGTAGGCCACAAAGTCTTGGTTGTGTGTCCTGTTGAGATTGTTAAGCTTTATTTTTTGTTTTATTTTTCCTTGACAAGTCAAGTGTTTTGGAACAGAGGGACGACCCACTGACAGACCAACACCACCCAAAGATGATATCTATGAGTATATCACTTTCCGGGGAAGTGATATTAAGGATATCACACTGTGTGAACCTCCAAGGTCTCACCATGGTTTACCACCAGATCCAGCAATAGTGCAGGTATACAAGTGCATCCAAACACCGTAGCCTCTATAACCTAAATGGCTCAGATGATGTGTATTGCATTTTTTTGTTGTTTATTTATTTTCAGTCCTCTAGTTCGGGCTCTTCAGATGTGTACTCAGCTCTTGGACAATTTAATCCCCTAAGTATGCCTGCCTACAACCAGCTTGCTGCCAGCTCTCTACTTAATCAACAGTATGTTGCAGCTTTGGGCCTTGGTAAGTCAATAAGTGCAAATGAAATCTTAAAGGTCCTTTTATCATGCACTTTTCTGAGCTTTATTTGACGTTCTGATACATCTAAAAAGACATATGCATTTTAAAGGGGGAAAACATGTTCAGGTCAATGTGGTTTAACTGCGCTCTCTCAGGTGCCTCACTGGAGCTCCAGAAAGTACAGGTCACATTTGGTTTGTCTCAAAATATTCATGAGCTTTTTTTTTTTTTTTTTTTTTCCTTCCCCTCAAACAAGCTGTGAAATGGCTAAGTTTCTAAATCCAGGCTGTATGCATTTCTTATGTACTGTAAAGTGGCTATTGGACTTTTTATTTTAAAATGAAATAGCCTGAATTGTAGCAGCCTACTTTTAATAAGTTGGCTTTTTTTTTTTCAAACTTACTACAGTATATGGTCTTGTTTTTCACGCAGGGCCTGTACTTCCAGGCTTGCATGTTAGAAGGGGTCCCATGGTGGAAAAAGCTGTTCAAACCATCGATTTAGATAAACCGTGGCAGAGGAGAGGTTTCCCTGCACCCCGGGAGCAGGCACAGGAACGGATGCAGGAGCCGCTCTGGGACAGGAGGCGCCAGATGATCAGAGAAAGCAGCAGACCCATCAGTAAGCATGCACATTTGTGCCAATAAGCTACAAAATTGAATACTATGTTCAAAAACTGGGTTACATGTTGGGTTGAATACAATCTGAGCATTGAGCATAAATGTTTTACTTGAAAAGTGAAGTCGGGCCCTGGTGTGTCTGCTGCCCAGCAAGAAACGTTTCGGCTGCAAAACGATGAAAACAGGCCACCTGTCAGAAGGAGACAAGGTAACTATTATAAATGGATTCCTGAAATTGACAAAAAAAAATAAGAGTAACTGTAAAATCAAAATCTGTAATTTTGCTGATTTGTTAAAATTACTAAATATGTTAAATATTGAGTTACACTCAACTAGGGAACATGATATTTTTTCTCCATCAGTCATGCTTTTACAATGCACATTAGGACATTTTTTTTTGATGGTCCAATATCTATCCAATGAAGTTTAAAAAAATTATACTACATGTAGTTTTACCATGCTCTCCAGCAACATGCTGGAGAGCCAGAAAGCAAAGGCTGTTTTAGACCTCTTGCATAAATACATCTGCAGCTTTTGAGTTAAAATACATATATTATAAAGTGTGTCTGAATCTTGAGATATTGACTGTTATATCAGACAAGAAATCCAACATTTTTTCTCTAAATTAATCTTAGGAGCTCAAAGGCGCAGAAACTATAGTAGAGGCCAGCGGCTGGTGAAAGCTCCACCTGCCACCCTTAAGTTTGACACAGACTTTGATTTTGATTCTTCAAATGCCCAGTTCATTAAGGATGAGAGGGAGGCGCAGGACAAAATGAATATGAAAGGTTGGTTCATTAGCTCAAATGCACAATTGTTTTTAATTATATTATATGAATTGGCTATCTATTTCAGAGACAATTTATTTTAAAGGACCATGTCATTTTAACATTAATGTGCTGTACCCCTTTTTTTATCAATTCAGTTTTGCAGACAAGTTTATCTTGCATGCTCTTGCAATTTCAACACATTTGCCTGCAACTCAGTATTTGATTGCATTATCAAGTGTAGGATTTGGGATGATCAACAGCAAATGGCACAATATTTATTAATCTGTGAATTGTCAATTAGGATGCATGGATACAATCCAGGGTATCTGCTCTACTTGTTCTGTCTGCAGGTGGAGGCCATGATGTAGGAGATAAAGATGGAAAAGAATCTATCTCAAATGTAGAGGATGGTCATTTTGGACCAAAATGCTATTATGACAAAGCAAAGTCCTTCTTCGACAACATCTCCTCCGATCAGAAGTTCAGGTAAACTGGTGGCCCATTTATCAATATTCAATTACTACTTTCCCCTATTTAAAGCAGAAGGCATGTACCCCTCTTCAATGTCACCCAATGGTTTCAGACTAACCTGGGCAGAGGAGCGGAAGCGCAATTTGGAGACTTTCGGGGTCCCCGGGCGGTTCCTGAGGGGCCAGGGCTTCCGAGGTGGATATGGACGAAGAGGACGGGGCGCGGCTCAGATGCTGCCTCCTCTCAGAGCCAGGAGCGGACAGCTGTGAAGGTCAGAGTTGGTACGACGACAGTCTAATAGATTTTCTTATGAGCAACAAATGCCATGATCCACAAAAGCAGCTCTGATGGCACTGTATGCAAAATGAAGGGTTTTGTTTCCTTTTTCCCTGCCTCCCTGTGGCACTTACTGCCACAAGGAGGCAGTTTTTGTTTATTTTGTCATTTAATCCCAATTTGGATATATTGTTCACTATGTGATAATGCTTTCCCTCTCAGATTATTTGCCTGGAGAGTCAGTTTCTTTTTCTTCTTGAAATGGGGAAGTGAATGTTTTAAGTTTCTATTCTGTTTTCCATTACATGGTGGAAGTTTACCCCTAGAATATATTGGTTTAAAGAATCTCCACTTTTCCTCTTGAGCATGTCATAATTTGTACCTTATTTCGTTAATGACCGGGTAGAGAACTGTACATATAACCTAAAACCAACTTAATGTATCAGGCTAAATTGCTTAATTTTGTAAAGTTGAAGTGAGATGGTGTAAATAAAGTGGAATTTGCTGATGCATGTGTCCTGCTTTTGTGAGGCCATATGTTGCATCACATAATGTTACATCTGTGGTTGTTAACCAGCAGTATAAACATGATGGGGTGGACCCTTATTAAGCACACCCTAAAGTGCCTTTTTTTAATGTGTAAACATGTACTAAAGTGGTCCACTGGGACTGATAAATGCTAGGAAACATTACTACTGCGATTACTTTTGTTGGACCATATTTTAATGTGTGTGTATATATTAAATCAAAACTGCATCTCTCAGAAAACTCTGGATTATCTTGTGCCAACATGACAGAACACAGGAAATGTTGAGCCCACTCCAAGGAATTATTTTCATCCTTGCAACCACATCTCTATGTTCAACATCCACAATTTAATTCACTTATCCTCAACATGAACATTCGAGTATTCCAGTTAGGGCTTTTAATGTACAATTGAGATATATATAAGTGGGTTTTTTTATACTGTGTGTAAACCTCAAACATGATGGGCTATCCCAATGTAGGTTCATGGATTATTATGTGATAGCATCATATCAGTGATTCTTATTTGTCACAGGTGACCTGACTCAGTCTAAAATTATGAGCCTTTTTATCAAAAGTATGGGATGGGGGAAAATTCCCTTCCATTGACTTTTTTTTTTTTTTAATAATTTTACTTTCTTTTTCTTCCAGAATAGAGAACAAAAGATAATCACATGTTTATTATGGGAGGCGTCTTAATGCTGCAGATGCTGAACAATGTTAAACGTGAAAATAGTCTATTGTGGCATTTTCCCTCCCCATTTATCTATATATATATATATATAGATTCCTCCCCCCTGGGAGCGCTTTAACAACTTTTGCAATCACTCATCACAGCTGGTCCTGATTGGCGCTTTTACGTGCGGAGCGGCGCTTACAATGTGGACTTGATTGGCTTCCATGAATCAAAAGGATGAGGGGAGAGTGGCGGACCACTCAGTGTCCGGGCTGTACCAACGACGCGGGGGGAGGGATTCCCCTCTGTCACGCAACATCTTATTCTAGGCGCTATCTTGTGCACGCAAACCTCGAATAAATGCGCAAAATCAAACGCGTATGCGTAATCCCACCCGGAGAAATCAAGCGTTTTCCCGTTTCCCTTCCTGGATCACGGAGAGCTGTCACCGTCGACCCCCCCACACCCCCCTCCTGTTTCCCGACAATGGAGAAACTATGTAACCAAATAGCTGGAGGGCTGCGCTCAAGATAATAAATATTAGAATAAAAGAAGCGCTCTTTTTTTTTTTTTTTCTTTTAATCTCCCATATGACAACATGTCGGTGGCGTTTTCTTCGGCGCGCCCCAGAAGTAAAGGGGAGGTGACGCAGCAAACCATCCAAAAGGTAAAAAGAACAACAAAAAAAAAAGCATCTTAATGCGACGCTGTTGTGGTTACATAGTCTGGTCTGGATGGGAGTGAGCGCTCCGCCGCCAGAGTACAGCTGGGAATCACGAGAAATGGCAACTGGTATTGTATCAGTGGATAGTCTGCTAGAGGTGCGAACCAAACAAAGCCACGGGGATGTACAGGCGACCTCTGTACAGGCTTAACGCCGGAGTGTGTGTGTGTGTGTTTGTGTGGCTTTTTGGGGTCAGCCTCGCTCCTTTTATCCCCTCATAAATACATATTTTTTGTATGCCAAATGATTCTGCAGAGTTACATTCTGAGACTTGTTTCCAACAATTTAACGGCACGTTGTATTGTAGACATGCATGCGCATACATGCATAAATATATCTATGCGTGTATTAGGCATGGTAGTAGCCTGCAGGATGGAGAGAAACCTGTCAGGCTGCTGCTGGCTTTTATTCTTTTCTTTAAACACCGAAGCTTTTCAATCTATGCCCTAATTAAGCCGCTACTTCATTTGGCTCCATTATGGAAAAAATGACCCAGAAAACTGTTCTTAGGCTGGTCGAAGTTCTGAGAATCCAGGACAGCACCATTGAAATGTATTAATAGGGCATGCTTTATCATTTCACCACTGAGATGTAATAATAAGGTGCACTTCATCGTTTACCACTGTCTACTGTGAACTTGGAAAGTTCTTTTGTTGTCTCCCAAAGATGCTGGATGAAAATAACCATTTAATACAGTGTATAATGGATTACCAAAGCAAAGGAAAGTCGGCTGAATGCACACAGTAAGTGTTTTTTTTTTTGTTTTTTTTTTCTCTTCACCAATGCCTTTTGAAATACTATGTTAAAATAAAAGCAGTTTAACAAATCCATGTTGTTCTTTGCCTTTTGGCAGGTATCAGCAGATCCTGCACAGAAACCTCGTTTACTTGGCCACAATAGCGGATTCGAATCAGAACATGCAGACTCTACTACCTGCGGTGAGTCTGTCCTGAGGTTTTGGGAACAGCAGTGAGCTCCTGCCGTCCGACCACCTCCCTCACCTTCTCCGCTATTTTTAGTCAATCTTCATAATATCATCAGACATACTGTCTAGTCTTGGAGCAGACTGGAGTGTGATGGTTTTGTGTGGCGCGGAAGTAAACGCTTTTCATGTGATCCGTCCCCTGATCAAAGTGTAACACAAATATTCTCCTCATCCTTACCGCCTTTTGCGGTGAAACTATTCAGGAGACTAAAATAGTCACAAAGACATAGTCTGTCAGTTATTCGCTTTAATTATCTCGTCTTTGCTCTTTTAGCCGCCCGCCACAAACATGTCCATGGGTCCTGGAGGAATGGGCCAGGGCGGGGGACACGCACCCAGCAACCTCAACGACAACATGGCGCCAGGACTGCCCCCCACTTCCATGATGCAGAGTCAAATGAGCAACGGTGAGTGTTGACCATGAAACGTGAGTTTTTTTCTTTTACAGATGGAATCTGGCCTAGCGTATGTTCTGCACACATACCAGCTCCATCTTCATTCCCAGTGTCCTGATCCCGACTTCACTGCATGTTTCTTCCTTTTTTTGCATATGCTGCATCTTTTCCCTCACAATGCTTCTCTTCTGCAGTTTGTTTCTGTCCACGTTTCTCACACCGATAATTCTCGCTCCTTGTGCAAGCACGCAAACTTCCTGTAAAAGATGAACTGAATGTGGCTCCGCGAATTAACGTGACACGGTACCACATGGGAATTGTTGTGCCCCGGCTGCTCTGACTGTGCACATGTGTCGTCAGGCCCCAGCCATGCCCCCATGCAGCAGCAGCAGCAGCAGCAGCAGCCTGGTCAGGTGCAGGCGGCCGTTCCCTCCGCGTCCCTCAGCTTGCCGGCCAGCAGCTACGGTGGCTCGGCCTCCGGCTACAGCCACGCCGCGCCCTCCTCCCAAGCCAGCCTGATCCAGGGCCCCGGGCCCGGCTATGCCTCTTCCTCCTCCTCTTCCTCCTCCACATCCTCTTCCTCCTCCCGCAGCAACCTCAACATGCAGTCCAGCCAAGGTGAGCCAGGTACAGAGGAGCCCAGTCGCCAGGAGTTGGTCCATTTTTATGGAAAGGAATACTTTCGGGCTTATAAATTGAACATGCCGAAACTAGTGATTAGTCAGGGGTGGAGGAAGTGCTGAAGGGACTGATACCCTGCATAATATTTACTTTTATAAGTAAAAGTGCCATGTCAAGGATCTTACGTCAAAGTAATAAATACCTCCCTACAAGTACTCAGGCAATGGGTTGTCAGTCTCTGGGCTGTGCCATCATGATGAATAATGTAGACAAATTTATTTATGTCTCTGCCAATGTCACTGCTGAGTGCTCACAAGCAATATACAGAATGTGTATTGAAACCATGCATAGTTTGTAATGTCTAATTTACCATTAAGACATGATATAGTTTTAATCATTTGTTTTACATTTTCTTGCTGACATATGCACAACACTGTGCTGTTAAGAGTAAAAATACAGCAGCGACCTGATTGGTTGGAAGTTGCAATCAATGCTGCAATATGAAGTTATATTCATCGCAAATTAATCAGAGACACACATTAATGGGTGCATGCATGATGCCGCTATGCAACCAAGAGGCAATTCATTATGCCAGATTTTGATGAAAGCTGTTAATGTATTATAACGAGTGACAATGTAAATTTCCGAAATATAAGGCTTAGAAAGTACAGATAATGGCAACAAAATTAGAAAAGTAGAAATACTTTGTTACCTTCCACCACTGATTATAGTATACCTGAAATAAATGGAAGAGACCTCCATTTTAATGTGTTCGACATGCACAAAACATTTGCTCACACACATCAAACTACTCTCATCAAACGTCTTCTTAGGCGAGTGCAGCCATGGGAGTAACCAAACACATTCAGTTCATCGGAGAGGTTTCTGTCCCCTTTTTCTTCCCGCTCCAGGCTTTACCTCCTCCCCTAATCTCTGACCCCCTAACCTTGACATGCAGCCCTCCCCTCCCCTGGATGTCCGTGTGTATTTACTGTACTTCTGTATACGCGCTGGCTGCTACGGCCCCCCCCCCCCACTCCTTTCTTGGCCTTTTCTGTATACCCTGATCCCTGATCGCCATGGACCTCCTCCTGCACTTGTTTACTTATCAGCTTAACTATGCACATTTCTGCCAGCCTCAACTTTTGGACAGCATTGCGTCCAACACTTGTCTATCTGTGTATATTAACCATATGAGACTCTCTCCCTCCGTAATTCCACCTCCACCCTAGTCTCCATGATGCACCAACAGTACTCCTCCTCAGCCCAGGCTGGGGGGCAACACTATCAGGGACAGCAGGCTATGGGCATGATGGGCCAAGGCAGCCAAGGAAACAGTATGATGTCTCAGAGGCCCATGGGATCCTACCGCTCTTCACAGCCAGGTATGTAGAGGGGGAAGACTTTTCCATGCTCCTTTAGGTTTAACACATGTGTTAGACTGCTAAAGTACATTCATGGATGTGTGACCGGTGTTTGAGTTCAACAGGTTTTTTAATAGTTGTCCATGTTGTTAGATATGTTCATAGCTTGAAAAATAATACAAGTGATATTGAAGTTCTGTAACTTAGGAAAATAGATGTGTCACATGAGGGTCCTGTCTCTGTAAATCATTTAACTCGTGCTGTGCCAGAATGTGCCTAATAATAGCCACATCCTGTCCTGTTATGTCATTCTGAGAGGTGTAGACTGAGCACATAGTCACTCAGGTATATGAAAAGGATGGGATGCTGTTACCGGGGCAACAGGCCATTACTGTAAGTCTTCATTTACCCCCGTGCACCGTTATCCTTGCATGACCAGGTGAAGTGTTTCCAGACTGTGTTACGGATTTGTTGTGTCTACAGTGAAACGAGGTGACTCGCTCACCGGCCATTCCCCAACTGTGGCTTCTTGGTCATGTCGGGAATGATTTGATTGTTTTTTCTATTGTTGGAGATGTTGACATGAAATATTTCTTTTTACGGTACAGCTCATCCATCTTGGTTTCGATTTTCGTAAGAGTGTGTGTTTGTGTGCGTGCATGTGTCTTTGGTGCATCTTTCAAAGAAGGTTTCAAAAGTTTGTCGGATAAAATTGAAAGGAAATGGGAAAGAGTGGAATCTGGAGTTTCTGTACACCACCACCGCAGAGATCAGATTCTCCCTGATAACTGGCTTTTCTAAAATCCAATTTGTTCCCCGTGTAATTACATCTCATGTGATTTTTGGAATTGCTCCAGTTAAATTAGTTTCTTCCTTCACATGTTATTCCACTTATCAAACAGTACATTATTAGAACGTCTGAATTCACTCTATTTGTGATTATCCGTAACAGCTTCATGGCTAAATAATGTCTTCCATTAAATTAGTTTTATTTTATGTGTTGGTTATTGTTTGTATAATACACACCCAAACACACCCTGTCAGGCTACCTAAAGTGCCCAAGACTCCTGGCACAGCATCTTTAGGCTCCAACTCAGCAACAATTGGTCCAACCAACTGTTTAACCAACCGTGGTGTTGCCTGTCTTGCAGGATCTGCACAGCAGTACATGGGACAAGACGAGTTCTACGGAGAGCAGTATGGACACACTCAGAGCTCCAACGAGCGCATAAACCAGAAGTATTACCCTGATGGTAATCGTGCACAGCCAGAAACTTCATACACAGAGCTCTCAAATACACAAACCCCATTAACAGGTCATGACATTTCTTCTTAGCACCATCCCACAAGACCGAACCACGTTTAATGCAGTGCTGAGGCCTCAGCAGCTCTTCCCCTCACTCATCGTCTATTTCCCTTATTGTGGGAGACAAAAGTACTGAAACAAAATCGCAAAAGACTAAATTCTGTTTCCTCCCAGTGTGTCTGTGTCCATACTGTCCCCTTTGGTGTGCCGAAATTTCAGATTTCAAAGAGTGTGGTAGCAGTGTATCGAGGACGGAAAGAAACGTTCCTTTGTGCATTCTGAGTTAAAACGCTAGAGAAGAGAGAAGACTTGAAACGTTGCTTGTATTATGTATAACGGTGGTATTGGCTTCAAACTGAGAATAATGCTTTCTCTATGGTATGTAGGTTGGTTTTGATTGAGTAGATTTTGCATATGTTCTATCATGTTCTGTACAGGTCACGGGGAGTATTCATATCAACAATCTTCTTATGGTGAGCAGGGCTATGAGAGGTCCTTTGATGAATCATCACAGCATTATTATGAAGGTATAAAGTAACACATTTAAAAAACATTGCTGTTTTCCTATAACTTCTCACCTCAGTCTAAATATATCCAAACAAAATTAGTGAAAGGATTAAAAGCTGCCATGTGTATCTGTGTGGCTCTCCCCAGGGAACCCTCAGTACAGCCAACCGCAGACCCAGTATCAGCAGGGCTCTGGTCAGCAGCAGCCTTTCAGCCAGCAGCAGTATTCTTCTCAACAAGGCTACAGTGGACAGCCACAAGGATACGGTTAGAACAGCCCACAAGTGTGTGTGTTTGTGTGTTTGTGTGTGTGTGTGTGTGTGTGTGTGTGTGTGTGTTTCCATTCATATCAAAATATGTGTGCATGCATACATGATTAATTCATTAAATTTTGATATGCGTGCACGTGTGCATTGTTATGCACAGTTTGTATTTCACACGTAACAAATATGAAGTTATATTCATCGCAAATTAATCAGAGACACAATAATGGGTGTGTGCATGCATGATGAACTTAACAACTTTTGTCATGTCATTTTTTTTTTGTTTTGTTTTTTTACACATAACGTTAACATATAACAAGAAGCTGTGTGACACACACACAGCATGCACACATCATTTGCCACTGTCACTATGTAGATCCGTTATGGTTGCGTAGAATCATGTGAACGCACATATGTGTGAACGCTTAACAACACTTGTCATACAGTGGCAGACAGACATACACCATGCTGTAAGTGCTGATTGCAGCTTCTTGTTACATAGAATGTAGTGTGCATACACAATTTCTGCATGCATGTGAAAGTGTGTGATAAAAATGTTTAATTTTTTTGTGTATGCATTGTGTGTGATTGCAAAAAAAAATGCATCAATGTCATGTGTAGACCCAGCGCATAATGTCATTAACGCAATGCAGCATCATCACACGTTATCACTATTATCAGAAAACTATGTTATATATCAAGCCCTGCCTTGCTGCACAGGCATCAAATTTGTGCATGCATTTGTGAAAGTAATAGAACCTCATACCCATGCATGCATGCAGCATAAACTGAGTATAACCCCTCCACTACAGGACCTGGCCAGGGTGGATCCTCCCAATATTCTCAGTATCAGCAGGGTCAAAGCCAACAGTACGGCTCCTACCGCTCCTCCCAGGGAGGCCCTGGGGCACAGTCACAGAGGTCCTACGGCTACGAACAGGTACATGGGATAAGATCAGTGTTTCTCAGATTTTTCACCACATTTTCTCTACAAAGCAAATACCAAAAATGACCAAACAATAACACATCAGGCTTTAATATGAGGCCAAGATACAATTTGGGACAGGAGAGTGATTCCTTCTGATAAAAATCTTGTGCCGCAAAACTGTGAATATATGGTAATTTAATCAAATTATTTGATTAAATCAGTATGACTATGTATAATTTACATGTAAGATTGTATTACTATAATTAAAAGTCTTGGTGCTGCTTCTTCAAAGTTTTCCTCTGCATATATTACAGAGAGAAAATTTTAATGCCAAGTTGTACTTTTTATTTTTCTACTGTACCGGGATTCTACTGGGATTATGGCAGTTGCTAAAAAAATGCACAGATGAAAATGAAACGACAGCATCACTGTTATAATGATTAGAATTATTATACTATAATTAGTGTTAAAAGTATTTGTTATCTTTATATATATATATATATATATGGATTATTTGGTAATCCAGTGCTGTATGCCATGAATTGATTTTGTTGGTGACAGAAAAGACTGTTAAGACGTTTTTTTTTAATATTGCAGGGTCAGTACGGAAATTATCAGCAATAAGGCACCACATTGTTTTCCTGTCGGAAGAAAAAGAAAAGGAATGGTTTACCGGTGATGTGCTTGGCTAGGCTTTGGATTAAAAGATTCCAGACGCATCCGATTTATTATCCTCCAATTAATCATCATTTTAGCTAAGACAAATAATCGAGTCAAATCCTGCTTTCCTGATCTCCTCTCTTTTGCTTGCTTAAAGTTTACTTTTTGCCACCATAAAAACAAGGTAAATATATCAGTTCTATGAAGGTGAAAACAATGGTCCTTAAACCTGACGTGATCAGGGCGTTTGTCCGTGTTCGTCGAACTGTGTTGTGTTGCTGTGTGGTCTAACATTGTGTTTTCACATTCTACATATGTCTTACTGAGATTATAGACACAAGTAGGTAGCTGACTGTTCCAGATGTAAAAGCGTGTGTCATTGTCCATGATAATCGCACATTGTGATAGTATTTTTTACTTTTTATTTCCAGTGGCATCGATCTGCACAGACACTGTTACTCTGCAGAAATAGGAGGGGTGTAATGACCCTGATGCCGTTCAGTTATGATTAGACATTAAAACGCATCACCACTTTGTCCGCACTTTATTTTTCGCCGTGACAGTGTATGTATTGTCTTCTGTTATTTACGGTAGTGCTGTTTAAATGAAATGATCCTCAAAAAGCCAAAGTAACACAGGAACAGAACAGTAATGTCCTGCACCTCTGCTTCAATAAGTGCAATACACTCAGACATGTTGAGGTTGGTTCTCATAGTGAATTTACACCGTTTATCGTTATTTGTAGTTTATGACGGCCAAGACATGGGTCTCTTCATCTAATGTTATGTTACAGATTTCAGCTGAAATATCTCCTCTAGGAAAATGATTTAATGTTAAATGTAAAGCTTACTACTGCTTTTTTTTTCCTATTTTTAAAAAATCTTTTGTATTAGATGAATAAATTATGTTGAAAATAAGAATGACGTGTTGAAGGGTTATAGAAGTTAAGCATTTTTAGGTAAGTGTGTATGAATGATGGTGTCAAAGCACACTTGCTTTATTTAACATACATGTATTTATTGGATTGTGTCATTTCTTTATCCGTGTGTCTGCCTGTGATAACTAAAGGGCATATATTATGATGTTTATTTATTTATTAAGAAGTTGGACAATACCTCTGGTCATCACATTGCTGTTTCTTACAGTGCATAATAAGGATTATCAAGGTGATGGTCCAGCTTGCAGCTTGCAGTATATCCTGTAGTAACTGAACTTACCTCAGAGGGGTAATATAACACAACAGTAGCAGTCTTTGTGCAGGTTTAATCAAGAATGGGAGATACTTGGCTGTCAAACAGCTAAAATAACTATGTACCACTCAACGGTGACAATCACAGGCATCTCTGTACTACAATGAATCTGTGTCAGTGTTTCATTTTACTGTAAACTGAACATGTATGGCAAGTCGTTTGCAATTGTAGTGTGTCATCACTGATTTGGGTGGTACGCCTTGTGTGTGTGTGTGTGTTTGCATGTATGTGAGCGAGAGAGAGAGAGAGTGAGCGAAAGATGGGGAGGTTTGGTGTGCATAATCCAAATACGAATGTTATCTACTTGTATATTGTAAGACTGCATTGCCTGATATTTTCTGCTGTCTTTTGTTACTGTTTGTTATAAAAAATAAACTGATATTCACCTTATGTGTGTCTGGACTGTCAGTCACCGTCATCATTCCCTTCTTCCATGGAAAGGTCATGCTTTTAAATATCAAACGAGCTGCAGAATGAATAGAAAATAGTCAAATTTGAAGTAATACTTTTCTCCTTCAAACTTTGCTTTCGTCTAAGCATCTAAACCATTTTCAGCTGTGCTGACATAATCACACAAGGGTTTTCTAAGCATCCATTAGCCTCTAAGGCAATTAGAAAACACGATGTTCCATTAGAACACTGGAGTGATGGTTGCTGGAAATGAGCCTCTATACACCTATAAAGATATTGCATTGAAAACCATACATTTGCAACTAGAATATTCAGTATTAGTCAGAGTATTTCTGATGCGGTTAATCTTATATTTATTGATAAAACTGTGATTTTCTTTTAAAAAATAAGGGCCCTCGTAAGTACAGCATCATATGATTGGTAAGATGAGAAAATCCATAACATTTTCAAATGCAGTTTTACGAAGCATTCTGTAGGTCTTTGAAAATGTACAATGTGTGTTTGTGTTAGTTTTTTTTTTTTGTCCATTTGTTTTATTTTTTTTTGTTGTTGTTTTACAAAACTCCCAATTTTGAATGATTTTTTGACACAAAACATCAATATATATACATATATACACATATATATATTAAATCCATTTAGAACAACCCTGGTCCTGGAGGACTATTGTGGGTGCAGGTTTTCTGTTTTAACCAGGCAGTAACGCACCTGGTTCTACTAATAAACCACTAAAGCCCTTGATTAACAATTACCAATTGACTGTTGTTGTACATGTAAAACGCATAGGATAGTGAGAAACGAAATTTCGATTCCTTTGTATGTCAAGTACATGTGAAGAAATTGACAATAAAATTGACTTTGACTTGACTTTTTGACTTAGGACATTAATTAGTGGCATTTTATGTAAAAACAGTACAAAATTGTGATTTTAAATGACAAGAAACCAATGTACATGACATATATATATATATATATATATATATATATATATATATTTTTTTTTTTTCTCTTCACACACACCCTGCACCTTAAGTGTGCATTGGCTATGTATGTGTACATGTGGGTATGTGCGTGGATATGTATGTCCATATATCCATCCATCCATCTTCTATCCCGCTTATTCCTTTTCAGGGTCACAGGGGTCTGCTGGAGCCTATCCCAGCGCATTTTATGGCGAGAGGCAGGGATACACCCCAGATGGTCGCCAGCCAATCGTGGGGCACACACACCATTCACACACCATTCACACACACACTCACACCTATGGGCAATTTAGAGTTTGCCAATTAACCTGAGCATGTTTTGTATTGTGGGAGGAAACCGGAGTACCCGGTGAAAACCCACGCAGACACGGGGAGAACATGCAAACTCCACACAGAAAGGTCCCAGACCCAGGCCCCAAGGCGGTCTTGAACCTGCGACCTTCTTGCTGTGAGGCAACAGTGCTACCCACTGCTCCACCGTGTCGCCCTATGTCCATATATATATATGCAAATATGTGTGTATGTATGTAGGTATGTACGTGCATGTATGTATGTATATATGCCTTGCTTATGCATACTTTTTTTTTCTTACTATTTATTAGTATTTTCTCTCCATTCTATGTTGATAATGCATACTGTGTATGTGGTTCATCAACAAATTCTGCGAATTTGTACATTGTGTTGTGTGTTTTTTTATTTTTATTTCTTTATAGTTTTTTTATCTTCAGCTTTATTTTCTTCTCTTTATCTGTAACGCTGCAGTAACACACAAATTTCCCCGTTGTGGGATCAATAAAGTCTTATCTTATCTTATCTTATATATATATTCTCCGGAACAGCAGGTGGCGGTAGAGGACCAAATTAGCCGTGGATAATCGCGTATGATACAAACTGTCCCTTCGCGGATTCCGTAGCGTCTGTATTCCTCAAGGTAAAAGCATGTAGCAACACTAGTTGCAGGTCGGTTATGTTTTATTGGATATACTCACTCACTCATATCTTCCCTAAATTAGAATTATAACTTGTTATTTACCCGTACAAACTCCGTTTAGCTCACCGCTAACCTCCGCTAAATGCAGCTAACGCTGTTACCGTCCGGTCGTGCGGGTTCGCCGTGATGTTGGCGACGTTGTCCAGAGTTAGGAGCCCTCGTTGGCTTTCTGCGGACAAACTTTTAGACAACTTATTCACGCAAGAAATGAGAAGAAAGCAGCTTATCCTGGTCGGTCGCGGCGGTTCTCCGGTAGCAGCTACGTGGCTCCGGAAGGTCAGCACCACCGGTCCTGTGTGTGCTAAGGTCCGGGGAAGGAAGAACGATGAGCTGACTGAGAAGAAGCTGGTGAGTAAGGATATTACTGTTCTTTATAAATATGATCCTCACACATCATACTGAATTGTTAGTTGAATGCTGTAAAATGCTCATAAAATGTGTAGCTAACATATGCTAGTAATTAGCCTGTTAATATTATTTTGTGCTACATATTCATTATTTATTTCCCACCTTAGTGCACCCACAAACTATTGAAATACATAGAAGAAATAAAGCTTGCTGTGGAAAACATGCTTATAACTTTTAAGGGCTAGTTGGATTCATCACACTTCTGATGTTTGCAAAATGTTCCCATTATGAAGTTTAACAATGGGGAAAAAATTAAACAAAATCATTGTCCACCCTGGCCTTCAATGAAAATACACATTTCCTTCTCTAATTGAATCATTTGCTTGGTCTCTATTTATTGTTTTAATTTTTGCATGAATGATGGAACAGAAAAAAAAAAAAAAAAATCCCCCCACAGCAATCCTAAAATTTTTTCCTATCCACTTTAAAGCTTTCCTGTGCATGATTTATAATTCTGAAAAAGACAAAAAACTGCTTATTTCTACTAAAATTTCATTAACCATATCTATCTATTATATTACCCATAAGGTGATATCCAAAACCAAGGGGAATAGTTATATCTCCTGATATTTCTGACATGCATTTGATATTTTTAATCTATTTATTTCTCCTATTGTCAAGTCATCACCAGTATTTGCCTCTGCAAAACATTAGACATCATTTTTTCTTTTTTTGTGCAGGCCAACCAAGTGTTGACGACTTACTCTGTTTGATTATTCTGTCTAATTCTTCTATATTTGGTCCGTAGACGCGGGCCTTTGTAGATCATCGCACCGTGAAGCTGCTGGCAGGATCGGGTGGTAAAGGCTATTGCAGCTTTCACAGTGAACCCCGCAAAGAATGGGGCGGACCGAGTGGAGGGAACGGAGGCGATGGCGGAAACATCATCCTCAAGGGTAAATCAAGTGTCCCGTTGGGTCACTTGACAGTATGTACGGACTCAGTTTGCAATGTGTACTCAACAGATAAACAATATGGCATCTGATTGAATGCATGTGTTCTGTATTATACCAACGCATCTTTTGATTTAAATCCTGTGTTTGCGCTCTTTCAGCTGAACGGTTGGTCAAATCGTTGTCTCACATAAAACCAGTTTACAGAGCAGAGAATGGACAACCGGGCGCCAGCAAGAACTGCTATGGTTACAATGGCAGCACAACCTACATTTCTGTGAGTCAAGGCAGATTAATATCTAATGACATGTAACTACCAAGCAGTTTGCCCATGTATTTGTCACTTCTCCACTACCGATTGACTTTTTACAGACCTCTCTAAAAAGGCTTCTTGAAAATGCTGCCACCAGAGGTCCTTGCACTGGCTTCCTGCCTGCCAAAGAATTCATTCTAAAATACTTTTACTGGTGTATAAAGCACTGAATGGGCTAAGGCCTAAGTATATCTTATAAACCATCAAGACCTCTTAGATGGTCTGGGACAGGTCTCCTTTCTGATAACTCACACAGAGATGCAGTTTCAGTTTCTATGCTCCACAGATATGAACAAAACTCCCTTTTTAATTCAGACCTTGAGACTTTTCTCTTTGCTGCTGCCTATTGTTGATCATGTTATTTCTAAAAAATGTTTCACTGCAACTTTGTTCTTTTTCATGTTTTAATTACAATTGTGTTTTGTTTTTTTTGTTGGTCTTATTCAATTTTAATTCATTTTTCTTGTTTTTTAATTAAAATTTAGTTTGCTTTCCCATTTCAATCAACTGTTTTTTTTGTAACCTGATGCTTTTAATGTGTTGGGTAAAGCACTTTGAATGACCTTGTTAAATTGTGCAATACAAATGAAGTTCCCTGCTGTGTGTGAAGGTTCCATTAGGCACCATAGTGAAGGAGGAGGGGAAGACCGTTATGGACTTTTCCGCCTACGGTCAGGAGTATGTGGCTGTGTTCGGAGGGGCCGGCGGTAAGGGGAACCGATTCTTTTTGTCCAATGAGAACCGTGCCCCGATGACGGCGACCCCAGGAGCCGAGGGCCAGGAGAGAGTCCTGCAGCTAGAGCTGCGCACCATGGCCCACGCTGGACTGGTGAGAAGAAGCTGCTAATGTTGGCGTATTCCATTTCAACCCCACAAATATACTACTGTCATTTTTTTTTCTTATTCATTCCATCAGATTGGATTTCCTAACGCTGGTAAATCCTCACTGTTGAGAGCCATCTCCAATGCCAGGCCTGCTGTGGCTGATTACCCTTTTACAACACTCAACCCACATGTAGGAATTGTCATGTATGGGGATTATGAGCAAGTTGCAGGTAGTTTTGATTTTAAGCAAGCTATTGAATTTATTATTATTGTATATTCTATGTTAATGTTTGGGAGTAATCTCTTCTGATATGTTTTGTACTTGCCGTGTGCAGTTGCTGACATCCCAGGCATCATTCAAGGAGCACACCAAAACCGAGGCCTCGGCCTGTCTTTCCTGCGCCACATCGAGCGCTGTAGGTTCATGCTTTTTGTTTTGGACATGTCGACCGATGAGCCCTGGACCCAGTTCCAGCACCTATGCTACGAGCTGAACCAGTATGAGCCTGGCCTGGCCCGGCGGCCTCGGGCCATCGTAGCTAACAAAATGGACGTGCCCGAGGCCCAGAGGAACCTAAAGACTCTGAAGAGCCACGTCACCCAGAGGATCATCCCTGTGTCGGCCGTCACGGGGCAGAACACAGAGGAGCTCATCCTCCACTTGAGAGAGCTGTATGATGGCTACCTCCAAGAAGAAGATGAACCTACCAGGTGGTAGTAGAGAGTATGTTTTCAGTTGTTCTGATCAGTTATCCTGGAAGATGATGTGTTTAATTTCATAATATATATTTATTTATATATATAAACGCTACTGTTTAAAAGATTCAGAACACTGATTTTTTTTCTCCATTTTTTATTGAAATTTAAGCAGTTCAAGACCAGTCGTCCATTTTATAGATTTCATTTGACCCATATAGATATAACAGGACACAGTGTATAAATCCTGTCCTATGTTTTAAACCACATAGAAACATACACGGCCTGTATTCAGAAACTGTGCCCTAAAACAAGCAGTTATGACTTATGTGAAGTTGTGATGTCACAATTGTATAATCACCACCAATACCCTCCAGTTTAGAGCCATTAAAATCAGCCAATCAGAGAAGAGACTCAGAAAGAAGCTTTAGCAGTTGGGTGTAAAACTATATCGAGATCTTGTTCAAATGCGTCTTCAAATAAGAAACAGGAAAGTGTATAATGTAGGGTAGTGTGTTATATCCCATATAGTGTAAGTATCCCATGTAGTGTATAATATGGGATATTTACAAAAACTCGGATCAAATTTCATGAATCAAGTGATGATTAATATCATAGACCTACAGCTTTTCTACAGTAATGAACATAAATAAAGACTTGAAAGCTGATCCAAGCGTTTCCTACAGGTGCCACTATTTCTTCTGGTTAATTGACAATTGTTTAACCACTGTACATTAGCATGGAGGGTAGTCAGGTGTTCTAAAGTTCTAAAACTTTTAACCAGTAGTGTGTGTATATAGAAAAAAACAAAACACAAATTGTGTGTGTGTGTGTTTTTTTTAACATAACTGAAAACATCTTTATGACATACAAGTACAGCATAATACATGAATGGACTGTATTGTCAGAAATAATAAATGCCATTAAAGGTTTGGCATATTAATGCAAACATGAACAATAAAGGCTTTTATATATATATATATATATATATATATGTGTATGTGTATATATGTATGTATATGTGTGTGTGTGTGTGTGTGTATATATATATATATATGTGTGTGTGTGTGTGTGTGTGTATATATGTGTGTGTGTGTATATATGTGTGTGTATGTATATATATGTGTGTGTATGTATATATATATGTGTGTGTGTATATATATATATATGTGTGTGTATGTGCATATCATGGATAATTTAAGAAGAATACTTGGATGCCGTAACTGGGAATTGCTGAATTCCCAGCACAACGCCTTATACTTTATTTGGTCATTTTAGAGTCCAAATGATGATACCTGGGAGGTGGATGATGTCCACTCACAGCCTGTTATTCAGCTCATGCAGCATGTTGTTATTTATGGGTGACATAGTGGTGAGTAGCACACATTTATATCAAGAACCAAACTGTTAGATAAGCAAAGCAGACGCGCTGCAATGCTCCTCTGTTGGCTGTCTTTCTGAGGGGGTGTTTTTTATTCATTCTCCAGCATACACAAGTGCAATAATGCACACATCTATTATAAATAGATCTGTGGGCAGCCCTTAATGGATGGGTGTTTAAAGATGGAAAAAACTACTTGGGTACTCATGGAGTTCTCAGTAAAACCAAGGTTTTAAAAATATATCATTAATGGTGAAAGCACCATGTGTTTTAATGTTATATACTCTAGTAAATCTGTCAGAATTAATAAATTGGGTTTGCATCATGGACCCTATTACATATGGTGATCAATAGAGCGCCTTACTCTGGGAAAAATAATGTATGGAGTTTGTTCTGTGCCATGGTTCACATATGTCAGAAAGGTTGCTGACATAACAAACTCTCTTATACTAATATAATTTTTTTGTAGTGATACAAGTTGAAAAACAAAAAAAATGGTGTGGTTGTAAGTTACCAGCTTGTTAAGATTTGACAGCAGCTACTGTTTCAAATTAAGTTGACACACGATCACTCAATAAATTTGACAGCTATAGTCATTAAAAGCTATTCTTGCATAGCAAGATCATATTCTAAAGCTACTACTAATAAAAAGGGTTTGTAATCGGGGGGAATACCGGGCATCACTTCCTGTGGTAAAGCTTAGATTATACTAAAATTACTAGATGCAAAACTATCTCTTTAGGTTACATAATGTAAATCATTTGATTCAGTGTTAATATATATTGCACATTCATAATTTGCAAGTGGATTAAACACATTTGTTGTTAAGCACACTGTCTCATCAGAGATATGTGATAATTACATATACCTGGTATTAAAGAATTCATGGAACATTATACAGAACACCTATAGGATTATCTTCATTACTACAGGTAGTGTTATTCCAGTAACCACAAAGATTCAGAAAATTGTAGGAAAAAGAGGGTTTGACTTAGATTGTTGAGTTAATGGTTTAGAAGTGCCTCATGTTGGAGGAATTAATGGCATCAGGTGTATTGACATGTAGACAGTGCACACCCGTATGTGTATTTTTTGCTCCAAGTGTGTGAAGTAGTAAATGTGACATGTGCTCTCTCGCTACTGCATCTAAAATATAGATTTTATATGCCAAGGTCTAAATTCATTGGGAAGAAAATCTTTTAATTTATAGAACATTTTAACCCTTTATATAGTATAGACTATATGAAACATGAATATATGTAACCACATGTACACAATAATGCACACACTATCACAAATCTTTTCCCTTTTTTTAATTTATTTATATTTTTTTAATTCAAACATGTAAAAAAACATTTACAGAACTCTCTTGACAAGCCAGCAAGAGTTGGCTAGAGTTTCCATAAGACCATGAGGCGTCTGTAATCCTCCCCCCTCTGGAAATGCTTGGTTTGCATAATACGTGATTGCATGAACACACACACAAACAATGAACCTGAATCTGTCTTGACAGGCCGGTAATAGATGAAGAGAATTTCCAACGAAACGTGACACTTTGTCACCCCTCATACTTCCTTGGAAGTGCTTTGTTAACTCGGTGACACACCTCCAAAGAGCTGCCATCATGGTCATTATGATGCAGCTTTTCTACTCTAAAAAAAACAACCGTATGGATGAATCATGCCTGTAGTTTCTGAACATAAGTTGGATTAGTGTCCCAGTCACTATACCAATCAAAATCTGGAGCGTGGTCAGGTCTACCTGCCACGGAAGATGTTTTTGTTGAGAATATAACGATATAGTTTGGAGGAAATTGCTCTGGCCGCTGCGGTCTCACACTATACTCTAAACAAAGAGTTCTCTTTAAGTGGAGCCTGCCAAGAAATGCTGCACATCTCCATGGCTTGACAATGAAAATAAGAAAGTAGATTAAACTGGATAGAGTTTGTCAAAAGAGTACAGACCCTTGTCCCTGAAAACATTACCAAGATAGTGTATCCCCCAACAGTCCCTCATTATTAGAGATGAAATGCCACATACTTTATTCTGCTGCCTTCCAAACTGATGTGAGCTGTAATGGGGCCAATACAAAAGTTTATAGTTATTAACATAAAACATCCACCTTCTATGGAAAGAAGGCTATGTGAGGACAATTGTCTTAGTTTTTTTAACATGCATTACAATTTCCATACCTCTAATGTGAGGCTAAAATGAATTAGAAGAGAATTGTGATTTCCCATCAGGTTGCATGAGACAAAGTGCAATCAGTGCGTTTTTTCATCAACATCCATTTCAAGCTATTTCTCTTTTGAGATTTGTTAACTCTTTTTGAACTTATAGTGCTGTCGCTTATAATAGTAAATGAATGTGAAAAGATCTTCTTTATGACACCATCATAACTCCGTCTGACTTTGAACACACAGTGTCATACGTCAAAATCTCTACTTTTTTCCTCTGGTTTTTCCCAAGATGTCACCCGTTTTTTTTATGTATCTGTATAACAGAAAACCATAAAGTTAAAATCAGCCTACTGTTCAGCATCAACTTTACCCGTATTAAAGGGATAGTTTGACATTTAAAAAAAACAACAACAACACCTTTCATCATGATTAAAGGTTAAACTCAGCAAATACACAATCAAGCTACTCCCTCATGGTGGTGGACGAGTTGTGACCTGAACATCTACCACAATGTGGAACAAAACAACTGGAACATTCTGGAGCAATCGCCTTAGCACTACTTTCTACAGTAAACAGCTGGATTCTACATAGCGGATTACCGACCACATAGTTGCCAGTTTTTGGACGTAGCCAGAGCTCACTGTTCATTATTATCTCATAACGTGGTGAAAGTGCAGGCCACAAGTCGTCCACCACATTTGCTGAGTTTTATGAGGGAAACTAAAAAAATAGCATTAGCCACTAACAGCTTGGTAAAGCATCTATTGCTAAGACCTATCCCCAAAAAATGCTGAAACTATCCCTTTAAAATATAAATTACATATAAAAAAATTTCGTATCTCTCATATAGCAGAGACACATCACACACACGTGATTGGCTGTTTTCTCGTCATCTTTAGTCCACCTGGATCCGAGTGCCTGTGTTATGTTTCGACGTTACGTAGGAGTTTTCTTCCCAACTGCAGGCAGGGACGTCATTGGCCATGCAAATCTTTGCCAGAGTAGTGAACTTGAAATCCAGGTCCAAGTCCGAGTCTTGGTCGAAGGGGATTTCAGGGATGGAAATGGCATCGAGCTCAAAGCTGCGATTTGTGTCTCCTTCCTCAGCGAAAACACGAGGGGCATAGTCACCCAGCTCCTCTCCTGGTGCCTGGAGGGTATTCAACATCTAATAGAAATAGAATATAATAGAATTTCAATACATCATAACTCACTGTAGTTTAGAATAACTGACGAATCAGCATTTTATTTATGTGTTCATTACCTGATTTAAAGCTTTGAGCAGGATTTTGCGATGTTGGATAACATCATTTCCTTGATATTCAGAATAGTTCGAGAATCCCCCTCGGATCTGGGAAGCCACAAAAGAAAGTTGGATGAATTTATTTCTTGTGAATAACGTCCAATAGAGAAATATGTTTAGTTTAACTCTGTAGAGACACAGTACAGGGGGGGGGGGGGGGGGGTGGGGGTGGGGGGGGTAAAAGTCTTAGATTGCAGTACCCTGCCAGTAAAATTCCCGAGCCGTCCCGTGCTTGACGACGCACCCATTGACTGGAAAATAAAACATTTCAGTGATGCATAATAACATCGTGGTAACTTTTGAAATATGATAGGATCGTATGAGCTGGAAAAAATAGAGTTTTCAGTACCCGACGCATATCGCTCCTGCGGGTAAAAGTCTCTTCAGTTTGAGTTTGGCTTCGGCACAGGGAGCTCTTTGAACGGGTTTGTGCCGCTCCGCCTGCAGAGTCGGTCAGGCACTGAGGAAGAGGAGAGTAACGTTAAAAGGCCGGGGATGGTCTGTGTTTTCAATCTGTCATCCAACATATTGATGAGGGCCAATACCGAATTTCCCATCCAGCCCTGGGTTAGCAGCTCCGAGCTCACCTGGTGCTGCTGAAAACAGAAACTGCAAATAAATGTTTGGAAATATTTTGATGGATATATACTTTTATTGTTAAAAAAAGCAGCAAATATCTATAATGTCAATAACAATGGACAATAATGAAAAATCACTAGATTTCTCTAGTTAATTGTGTCCATAATTATAATTATCAATTAATTTATTACTCTATGAGTGCTGACCTTTCAACAATATTATATATATTTGAAAAAAAAAGTTTAAAAAAAGTATTGAATACTGCTTGTCAAGCCTAAATACTAAGAGCTAAAATGCTTCCATTAAGGGCATTGACAGTAATAATAACTTCTTTACCCCATAGCCCAGCAGAGAGTTCCCTGGTGAGAGTTCACTGGCGTGTTTTCCTGCTTTGTTTCCTAAATTATAGGTTGTCTGCAATAAAAGAAATTTCAAGTGAAGTCATGTATGATCACACATCAGTAACTGAAAAAAAAAATATATATATATTTGTTATTATACTGGAATGCATTTTATAAGGGTTGTATCAATTACTTACTTGATCTACTTTTGTGATTTGTTTCCCATCTTGACTGTCGTCTTGGTTTTGCAGAAAAGCTACCTATTGAACATTTTTAAAAGTTACAGTTTGATTATTTGTCTGTGTAAATAATTTCTGGTGCAAAACAAGAGAAAATACTCTCCGATAATTTGCAACAGGAGTATTTACCTTGCAGTCGGTTCCAGGCATCTCTTGGTTAGATTCCATCAGGTGTTGCTCCGTGCTGTCGTCGGGGAAGGCGATCATAGGTTTCTCACATGTCACCAGAAGAGCCATCAGTAAAACAACTGGAACACAAAGAGCATGCATGTACAACTCAAATCTCCCATAGGCCAGAAACAGCACATGATGGTGATTGATTTTATTGACCATAATCCCTGTATGAAGGGACTGCATCTACCTGCAAGGAGCAGCACGGAGAACAACACAATCCCAAGCCCTCCTCCTCCTAATGTCGCCCCGGTGGCTCTGAGGGATTGACAGTCCGGCCTCGCCGCGTCCAGACACTCACACACAGTGACCGACAGGTTGTGGACGGAGGTTTCACCCTGGAGGTCAGAAATCAGCAGCGACAGCTCGTGGCGTCCGGAATGGACCGTGCTGTCTTTCACCAGGTTGACCGAGTACCCTGCACACACGGCATGTGTGGTGAAACCCGTCGCGACGCATCGTAAGACACGCAGTGAACCGCGGCCGCGCCTTGGAGTGCTCACCTTTGTCGGGGTCGACCTTCCACTTGCCCTGGACATCTCCGCCCAGCCTGAAGTGGAACGGGCCGCCGTAGGGGTGGCCGTCTTTATCGAAGGCCGTGATGTTGGCGAAGGAGGGTCCGCTAGACTGGCACATGTCCACCGCGCTCGCCGTCAGCGACGGGGCGTTGTCGTTTTCATCGGCAACGAAGATGTTGAGCGTTGCCGTGCCGGTCATCGGAGGTTTGCCTGGTGACAGGAAACATGCACTCGAAAAAGTTGGAATATGACCACTGTGTACTTAAAATAAAAATAAGGCAACAAAGTAGCGTTTAATACAGTGGAGAAAGATTTGAAATAATTCAAATTACGAAAAAAAAAAAAGTTATTTAATAAAGTGAACTTAAAAAACTTAAAAAACTTAAAAAATCAAAAACTTTTCAACTAAATGAAAGAGTAATTTTGAATCACTTATAGAGTGAAATGGATGATTAGAATTTGAAAAGATTTAGATTTGCTTATCTGCAAATTACCCAGAAAATTTGATTTTCGTTCACGTGTTGTACATTTTCATTGATCGATTCACTGCATCCAATATGTGAATATTTTTCCGTGTCGTACCGTTGTCAACAGCGTACACTGTGACTTTATAGATGTTGTCCTTCACAAAGGGCGATTCCCGGTCCAACATCTTTGATGTGGTTACTTTTCCAGTCACAGGGTCCACGGTAACCCAGTCAGCCGGGTCCTCTCCTATCATGTATCTGAAACACACACACACACACACACACACACATTAGACATTTCTCTAAGAACTAACCAATTTTAGAGCCTTTATCTTTTCAGTTTAATAGATAGCTAGTTTGTTCTGGACTTACACTATAGTGCTTTTACTCCTCACATCAGGGTCTGTAGCTGTGAACGTCTCCAGGTATTGTCCTGCAGCAGCGCTCTCGCTCAGCTTCACTGCTTTCTTGTTTTTGTCAAAGACCGGCGGGTCGTTGACGTCCTCCACGGTGACCGTCAGAGCGTAGGTGGACAGAGATATCGTCTTCTCACCCGCCCCAGACGCAGAGCCAGCGGTGCCGCTGCTGTAGGTGAGTAACTCCCAGAGGCCGGCGGTGCCGCGACTGACCACCTCACATGAGTGATAAGGGGTTTCATTCTCCACAACCACAGTCACGTTCTTCATAGGACTGTCTTCATAGTTCAGAGCCTGGAAAAGAAGTAAATCGATCTTTCTTTAAAACACTGCAATAATAATTTATTCAGTTCAGCCTGCATCTTTTTCCTCCATGCAAATTATTATTTTCTGAAGGTAGAGCAAATTAGAATGAGTTGTCTCGTGAAAAAAATAGGAGTTGTCTGTATTTAAAATGGATCAAAATGAAGAAAGAAATTAGTTTAATGGAAATATAATATTCATTTTTTATTTCAATTCTTTTTCAATGTATAGCCTAGAATCAAAAATCACAGATCACAATAGCAATTTCTTACATTTCCTATTGACCTATATACGAAATATAAACAAAAACAACAATTGCATGCAGAACGTAGGCTGATGAGTTAACTTTTCTTAACTTGAAAAAAGGGTAATTTAAAAAAAAAAAACACAAGGGTGAATGACTAACATCTTATTCATTTTGACAAATTTCAGGTGAATCCTTCTGCCCTTTCTTTCCTCACATCATTAACTCACATTAGCAGAAACAGCATTGTTTCAGTTTTTTATTCACTATAATATAGGTCAATGGGAAATATAAGAAATATATACAAAAGCAGAACATCCTCTGTGTGTGTGATGTTCGGGATGCATTTTTTCCTGAAAGCACCTTTTCCACATACAGCAGTCCCTCGTTTGTCTCAGGATCAGTGGTGATTCTGAAGTTGTTGTCCGTGTCTCCTTGGATTTGGTATTTGGCTCTCCAGGGCGCGGTGCCTTTGGCGTCAAGGTCTGTAACTTGCAGACGTGTAACAAGAATATTTTCCTGTTCTTCTTTAATGGCCGCGTCGCCCTGGGGTGCGAAATAAATGAAAGATTTATGATGAACAAAAACAAAAAAAGGGGTGTTTTGTAGGCCGCTGTCGCGTGCTTTTCTTGAATTTGCTCACAGTGTGTCCCGTGATCACAGGGAGGTGGTTATTTCCATCTTCTACGGTGATTTCGACAGTGCAGAAGCTGGAGAGGCTCTTTGGTTGTCCATGATCTCTTGCCTCCACTACCATTGTGTATTTGTCGGCTTTCTGACAAGTAAAAAAAAAAAAAAAAACGTGCGATTAAAACTCGTTGTTTTAAACCTGCGTGCCGAAGCCGACAGGTTGCGATGAATCTCCTCTCACCTCGTGGTCCAGGCATCCTTTGAATGAAATGGTTCCGGTTTGACTACCAGGTATCTGGGTTAGGTAGAACTCCAGGTCTTGTGGGTCAGGAGTGACCGACACGATTCGGAAATCGAACCTTTTATTGTTCTCTTTAGAGTCGTAGTCCATTGCCTGAATGGTAATCAAGTCGGTACCTGTCAACATCAAAAAAAGTTTTTATTATAACTAATAATATTGTTTTATTTTATTTCCGGCCATCATGACATAATAGATGTTGGGAAATGACCTTGTACTGTGGACTCCTTTACGCTGATCTCGTACTTTTCATGGTCAAACTTCGGCGGGTTGTCGTTCGAGTCTAAAATCGAAATCTCGATGCCCAGCTGTGTGTTCACGTTTTTCACTTTGTCATACGCCTGAAATATCAGCTGTGGAGCATCGGACAAGAAGTGATGAAATATTTAAACCCTCCATTCTCCAGCGCGCACACACACACACACACACACACACACACACACACTGATGAATGAAGTTGCTGTACTTCCAGGTTAGTGATTTCCCTCTTACCTTCAGCGTTTGGTGTTTCTCGTGGTCCACAGGGCCGTGGACGGTGATCTCTCCTGTATGTTGGTTGATTTGTAATATTCCTTTGGGTTCCTCATCAAAACCAGGACCATGTATCTTGAAAAGGCTGACTTTAGATTCAATATTTATCTGTACGGAGTCGGAAACAGCAGTGAATCTTGTAATAATCCCTGGACCTTGCCATAGTTATACGCTGACACATTGTGATTCTAGGGTGGATACTCACTACGCCTAAAGAATATGGGAATGTTTTGTTATAGCCCTCATCAATGGCGAAGGACTCTATGATCCAGTTTCGCTTCTGTCGCTGTAAAGTTGCTGTAGCAGAACCGTGGATTCCCAAAGACTGCAAAAAAAAATCATAAGTGAAATTAAAATTGCTCAATTGGTAGACTACTGAAACTTTCAGAAAGACGCATAAAGTCCTTACCAGCATCATGAAAAGGCGTATTGTCTCCATGCTGTGTAAAGATGATGGATGTGCTGGTTTTAGACGGGATGAGTGCAGCTGCATGCCAACACAGGTGCTAGGTGGGGTATAAAAGCTAGTGGGCGGGCCTTTGTTCTGTCGTCACGACAGCGCTGTGTTGGATCTGATTGGTCCATCACAGCGTTACCATGTAAACAGGTGATTAGGTCAGAGATGACACTTTATGGTTGGCAAGAGAAAAACCTTTTAAAATACATGATTTAAAGGCCATTTTTTAACGGTATAACTGAAAAAAAATGATAAATTTAAAATATTTATCTATCTGTATATGAGAATATAAAGCTAGTTGATATCTCACGTTTTAAATTTTTTTTTAAACCAGTTAAAATATCTCGTACGAACATGACAGTTTTGCCATTAAATCTATATACTGTGTCAGAGAAGGTTGCTTTAATTTGTTTCCCTGCCACCTAAAGGGGTTTTTTAGAGAGTTTAGAGACTGGACTTGACTTTGAAATAAGCAGGGTAATATTTAGCACTTTTTACCCATAGTTATTATTTTTTTAGCGTGTTTTACATGTTTTAAAAAACGGACAAATATAATAATTATACACATACAAGCAGCAACAGGTAGCATGGAAACAAAGCCGGATTAAAATAAAAACTAGTTTAATCACTAAATAAAGTCTTAAGAATTAGACAGGGATTAAAAACACACACACACACACACACAGACACACACACACACATCCAGAGAATAAGCGTAGGTATGAACAGACTCTGGCTATTTAAAGGCCTCTAGCAGGACGTATTCCACAACCGAGGATGTAGGATTTCAAAGTTTATCCTGAAATGAGCCAGTGGAAGGAATGAGAGGTTAGGTGTGATTCAGCAGTTCTGTCCTACCCTGGGTGTATTTCACAATAGCGAAAAACACAAAACGATAATTAACCTGTCACCTGAACGCGGTAGATTGCTTCCTGTGAATCTTCACAGCAGCATGCGTGTGGGTGTTTGGTTGTTGGGAGTAAAAGTAAAACCAACCTGCCATGCTATCACTTTACAAAAGTAAAAACGGAATGTTTAAGAGCTGCTTCTTTTGATCTTGTAGGGTCAGGACAAGCATATGGCCTTTTTAACAGTGGTTGTTTCACGGTTATGTACGTCTACGCGTACATAATGACATAATGACATAATGAGGTGTACAGAATTCGTACAGCCACTCCTATCAATACAGTGTGTAGAATGGAGATACTCTTTGTGATATTTTAATGTAATCAAGTATACAACAGCAACACATCATCTCCTGTCCTTAGACCTTCCCCCTACAGGGAAAAAAGGAATAAAAGAGAAAGAGGATTCCTCTTCCAGGACAGAGAGGCATGCAATAGCTGATGTGTGCACAGGATGGAATACAATACATTTACAACAGGAAAAAAGATTGGTAGTATTACATTATTTAAAATATAAATGTGTGTGGAGGATGAAGTAACAGGGGCCGTAGTTTCCAGATTTAGTGAAAGAATGCTGATTAAACAAATTAGAAAATAACAGGTAATATTATATTATGTAAAATATGTAGGTTCTTGGTGCAAAAATGGTCCAAAGTACCCGTCTAGTGTCTTTGTCATGTAGGGAGCCGCACAGCAATATCTTAAAGGCAGGTTGAGGTCATGCTCAAAAATTGGCTGAGAGGTGGTCTAAGGGTCTAAGACTGGATGAGATGTGGTCTAAGGTTCCTAGATGGGCTGAGAGGTGTTCTAAAGGTCTAAGACTGGCTGAGAGGTGGTCTAAGGGTCTAAGACTGGCTGAGAGGTGGTCTAAGGCTCAAATACTGGCTAAGAGGTAGTCAAAGGGTGTAAGACTGGCTGAGAGGTGGCATAAGGTTCTAAGACTGGCTGAGAGGTGGTCTAAGGGTCTAAGACTGGCTGAGAGGTGGTCTAAGGCTCAAATATTGGCTAAGAAGTAGTCAAAAGGTGTAAGACTGGCTGTGAGGTGGTCTAAGGCTCAAATACTGGCTAAGAGGTAGTAAAAGGGTGTAAGACTGGCTGAGAGGTGGTCTAAGGCTCAAATACTGGCTGAGAGGTGGTCTAAGGGTGTAAGACTGGCTGAGAGGTGGTCTAAGGGTCTATGACTGGCTGAGAGGTGGTCTAAGGCTCAAATACTTACTAAGAGGTAGTCAAAGGGTGTACGACTGGCTGAGAGGTGGTCTAAGGCCCAAATACTGGCTGAGAGGTGGTCTAAGGCTCAAATACTTTCTAAGAGGTAGTCAAAGGGTGTAAGACTGGCTAAGGGGTGGTCTAAGGCTCAAATGCTGGCTGAGAGGTGGTCTAAGGGTGTAAGACTGGCTGAGAGGTGGTCTAAGGGTCTAAGACTGGCTAAGAGGTGGTCTAAGGCTCAAATACTGGCTGAGAGGTGGTCTAAGGTTCTATGACTGGCTGAGAGCTGGTCTAAGGGTCTAAGACTGGCTGAGAGCTGGTCTGCAGCGCAGTGCAATGCTACTGTGCTATTTAGAGTGGCAGTGCATCGACAGATGGCTGACAGGCAGGTGCAAAACGCACCGTTTACTCTGCTCCTGAGCAGAAACTTGGCCAAGAAACAAAAAGCAACATGGAAGAGGATTGCACATGTAACAAGTGGAGACAGAGAGAGAGATTATGGGGAGGTGTGCAGCGCATAACTGTGCACCTGACGAAGCTGAGTTCTTGTCCAATGTTCACCCACATCAATGCACACTGGACAATCAACTTCAGGCAGTCAGCTGTTTATACTTGCTAAATTGAATAAAATGACTCACAAAAAACAGTAATGACGTGCATGTCAATAAAATTAGTAAGAAAAACAGTCATTATTACAAAAAAAACAACAACCCCAAGCCTAGTCCCAAATACGTAATGTAGAGGGCATGTTTATGTTCTTGTTCATTTCCACTGACAGATAACATCAGACCAGGCACACACACTTGACATGGCTTGCCATGGGGTTTTGAACTTTATTTGAACTTTATTGTTGGTGGCAGATAGATTATGTCTTAGGCCTCCACCTTTGTTTAGAGAAGGTGTACATGGATAATTTTCCCTGTCTCTCAAACCATATGTCTTCACTGTCCAAAGCAAGAATATTGGAGTCCTCAAAAGAGTCCTTTGTCCTTCAGGTTCTGATGTACAGCCGAGTCTCGGCCCTATGAGGTGGCTCCTCTGTGTTGTTTCATGCGTCAGCAAAGTCCACCTCTGTCGAGGTCTCCTCACAGCATTGGAAGGCATATGCAAGATAACTGAGTTATTGCCTGGGTGTTTTGTCCTTGGAGTGGACCATTCTGTCTTAGGGTCTGTCCCTGACCTGGATAAGCTGCTAGGAGAAGATTCTTCTGAATTCCTCAGATAACATATGACATGAAAATGTTCTTCCTGTTTTCTTTTTTTTTTCTGCCTCAGGTGTTACTTTGTGGTTTTCCCTTTTTGATGAGTTGGCAATAGTCCATTTTACAAAGCCACAGGTTTGGAAATCTGTTCCGAAGTGTGTTAGTTCCATCTGTTTGCCAACTGCACTCAAGGAAACCTATTGGGTTTCCTCGAGTGCAACCCTACAACCGGTGTTGTAGGGTTCAAATAATACACAGTTTGTGCTCCATCCTCAATGCTGAGGTTTCCATCCTTATCTAAGGACACTGTACAAGGGCAGCCTGGTATTCTTTGGTGTGCTCCCTGGTAAACTTTTTCGAGTTTTGGTTATGTGACTTTCTTTTTGTGCCAACTTAAACAAAGAAGCCTAGTTGCTTTTTTTTTACAGCGCCACAAGAAGAAGATGACCTGGATGACTGAGAACCTTCACGGATGATTGACGCAACAAGCCACCATAAGCCACTGGCTAAAGCCATTAAGATGATAATTAAATAGCATGTCAGGTCAATTGCTTTTTTCTACAACTCCATATAAACGTTACATTGTCATAGATTCTCCCTTAAGTGGGAAAAAAAAGATGGAATACAATTGTTTTTATTTAATACAGCACACATGCTAAATGTAAAAAAAAGTATTCTAGTAATAGCCTTTTTTCCATAAGACATGAGACAAGTCATACAAAGGAATAATTCACCAACTCTCTTACGCACCTTTATTACTAAAGTGAATTCCATTTTACCAGGCACAGGAGATACAGAAATGAGAGGCTCAGAGAAAACTTGTAGTTGTAGACAGTAAAGGAGACAGATACAAGAGAACTGTAGTATGAGGCATTAAGACATTTGCTGACATCATGTAGCCAGTGTCATACAAAAGTGGGTGGGACATGTTTTGCATTTTGTTTCGCAGCAGCTCTGATGAAATCACTTCTCGGGAAAAACGATCACTTGCTTAATCGGACAACACCCTGAATGTCTAGATGTCTAGATTGTGGTTCATTTATTGTGACTGACTGTGACACACCTGGAGAGTATACAACACAAGCTCTGCCAATTTGCCACCACCTTTCAGCCGTAGCTTACATGGAACATCAAAATATCTCAATTATAATCACACTGGCTTAAGATTGAGTTTGCACAGACATAATAGAGTTGTTGATATCAAATAGACTTAAAAAGTGTATTTGATATCAACAAATTCACTACATAAGTCTATTTGATAGACTTATGTATTTGCATATTACATCTGGTGTGTCTCTACCCTCTAGGAGATTGGATTGGATGTCAAAACATATTTAAACTAAAAACACAAAGGCTCTATTGTCCTAGTCCATAAGCCAGTGTGCAACGCTGGATTAACCACTTCTAACATATAAACAAGTACAAACAAGGTCTGGACACAAGGTGATAAAAAATATTTAAAAAAAATGTTGAATTAAAAAAAAAAAATCACAGGTTGAATATTTTTTACTGTTAGGTAAGTTGATGGTTGACATTGACATAATTTAGGCATGGAGCCTTTATACCTACACCATTATCAACTTCCATCTTCAGCTTTAAAAACAACAAAATCTAAGAGATTGACCTTAAGTAAACTAGACTTGTCAGGTTGGATTATCATTTATTATCACGGATGCATGTTATTATATGCAGGGTAAGGAAAGAGCAACTATCTAGTTGCATGACATGCTGCTCCCACCCCATCTTCTGCAGTTCATGCCACAGTGTTCATGATCATTTGGCATCATACATCTATATAATTGGTCTTAGTGCTGTTTCAAACAATTGCATTAATTATACTCTAACACTACTCCACACCTTTCCTGTTATGAACATTTCACTCCGTTTGTCCATCAGAGCTAGAAATTACATGTTGTTAAAAGCAGTAATCAATCAAAAGCCAAGAAAATACACCCACTCACTCACAAAAGGTAACATTCAAAGTCATCAGTGCATGACAGGTTTGCGTAATGCAATAAGTCTTCAAGAAAGCAAGCAAAATATAGCCTACATAATTTAGATATAAATCTTGTTCTCACGAATTCCAGTATACAATATCTGGCTCTGAATATGAAAAATAAGATGTCTAAGTCCACAATGTACCCACAAAAGCAACAAAAAATGCAATCATTGTGGTATATCTTTTCCTCAAGGATCCAGTCTATAATCCCAATCACAAAAAAATAAAAAACAAGTGAAGAGCGACAGTCCAGCTTTGCCCTTTAAAGTGGTATCTTTTTTTCCTGAATGGACTTGGTGCAGATGGCTCCCAAGGTCTTGAACGTTGGTCCCAAGTCGTCCAGAAACTGATAATCATTTCCAAAGCCGTCGAGTGACAGCTCATCCAGCGAGTGACATGTGCTGCCCTGCCCCTCGTCCGCATACATGCGTGGTTGGTACACCGTGTTGTCTGCGTGGTTTCCATCAATCACGTCCAGCTTCTGTGGAATTTAGAAGGTAAAATCAAAGTTTGTCATAGTGGAATATGGTATCTATGATATCTAAAAAGATATACAGTCTGATGGTGATTACGTCTTTGTCCCGGTTGTCTGTGATTATTGTCAGTCATCCAGGTCGTTCAGTTTATTGAATCGTTCATGTAGCATGTCTGTATTTGGCTCTGCGTTGTGCGAGACAGCATCTCTTACCCTGTCGATGTGCTCTGCGATGTGTTGATTTGACATCAAGCTGAAACTGCGCTGGTACCTCGATGAGCTTCTCTGTTAAAGGCAAGGTGGATGAGTTAATATGGTATATAGACAAATTAATATTCACTGTATATATGTATATATGCAGAAAAACACTACATTTCAGTTTTCAGTTCAGTATATATTGAGTTTTATATTTAATACAAAAGGGATTCATTGACTTGAATTGATCAGTCTGGGTGTATGTTGCATTCACAGTTATGGCATATTCTTACATTGCTTTAAAAAAACAACTGATGGCGAATATATATTTAATCAGGTTGTCTGTGAATATTCTCGTTTGTCCAGGTCATTGTTCTCTCTCTCAAATTCAAATCAAGGCGACTGGACTCGGAATCGTCACAGAAGACGTTTAACCTGTTATTTGAGGTTCATAGGCATCGTACTGGTTAGTCCATTAAAAGTTTAACAAACACCAAATCCCTGTATGTTTTAAACCCAATAAAATTCTCAGACAAAAAACTTGTACATGTAAACATTATACTGCACAATCAAAAAAAGCAATCTGGTATATCCGGTCCAATGTATTGAGGAATGCAATGTTTTATACATTGGTGAAACTTAACACCTTTTAAAGAAACACAGAAGGACAAACTCCTTCCATCCAGTCACAGCGAAAAGGCTCAACACTCCTTTGAAGATTCTGGACTTCTTCATTAAACTGGAGAGACCATCCCTAAACATCACCTATCCCCATCTATGATGTCGCTCTTCCATTGGTAACCAGGAGAGCCTGAACTTGACGGGTGTCAACACTCATCGTTCACCAGGGTTACGCCCAACCCAACGACTGTTGTTCTCCAGGGGTCACAGCATCATGGCGACTGTCATTATGATTAGGCACGAACAATGGTCCTGTGAAACTAGTACTTTCACAGGTATTATGGCGAATACACCCACAGAAGATAAATACCCGATTCCCACTGCACTGCCTGTCAGACTGGTGTGGCCTAGTCAGGCGAAGCTATTCAGAAGAGGCAAACCGTCCTTTCTACATAATTATAGGTCCAGGTGCTTTGATTCAAATGAAGATTGAATAAATCAGGGTTACTGCAGCACTATCATGGTTCATCCACCAAGCAGCACAGCCAGTGTGGTTTATTGAATAATTTGCCATTTATGTAGCATGTCTGTGTTTAGCTCAGTGCAGCGCGAAACAAAATCTATTACCCTGTCGATGTGATCTGCAGCCTGTTGATTTGACATCAAGCTGAGACTGCGCTGGAACCTTGACGAGCTCTTCTGTTAATGGCAAGGAGGATGAGTTCATTCGGTATATAGCCAAACCAATATTCACTGAATATGCAGAAAAAAACTGTACAATTCAGTCAGAGGTTTATCTTTTAGCTATTCAAATTTATTCAACATTTCAAATGCACAATAAACTATTCAAATTTACAATTTGAGCATTTTTTCAAGTCAAATACTTGTGATTATCACATATATAATATATTATATTTGACTGTTTTCTGGCTTCCTAAAAATCTGCAGATTAATCATTAATAAAGCCATTATATCTGCATGATTCTCTTTATAAAGATGCATTCAAATATAGCTATGAGCAATAAGCACAGGACAACATATTACATGCATACATTGCAGAGGTATAGGCAAGTAGGATTTTGGCCATATGAACCCAGCATCTGTTAATGCTGAGATAAAATGCTTTGCAGACTACACCGGTGGAGACTCCATTTGTGTCAGTGCTGTGATACTACTCTGAAAAATATATCACTCATCATTCTCCTGGGTTTATTGTCAAACATGTTTGTGAAATTTATTTAAAATTTAGCTTAAATAGAAAATTTTGTGCATGCAGTTAAAACTACAGCAAGATAATAAATATCACTGCAGGCTCACCACTGGAACAGGCTGAACACCATTTAAAAATGTCATTTCCAGTATCTAAATAAGGTCCAAAATAAATTGCATTTTGGTACCATTTGAATGAAGACTTGTGGAGCTATCGATGTTATTTGGGTTTGCATAGTTTTAAAACATAGTGACAGACTTCTGAATTGACATGCTGCAAATGTGTAGAAGAATAGAATCCAGCCTATTCACGTCACTCATGTGCAGGTTTTAGTTCCAACCAGGCAGCGACACACCTGATTCTACTAATCAACCACTAGAGGCCTTCCTAAACACCTCATTTAGTAGAATCAGGTGTGCAAGTGCCTGGTTAAAACAAAAACCTGCACTCACAGTAGGACCAGGGCTGGCGACCCCTGATCTAGACTAAGGGTCTAGCATGAGTTAGAAAACATTTGAGTTGTAAAAGTCCGGTTTCCTCCACCTTTAATTTTTGGTGTTTCCAGGTCTTAGAGTTTTGAAGTGCAAAAAGCTTTTTGTGCCTGGACCCTTAGTGAATGAACACTTACCTGGTAGGTGTTTTCTCTGGTTGTACCCCATGCAGAGAACTGTAATAAAGAAGAAGAAGATGTCTATTGACAGTCATAGTTATGAATTTGCTATATCTGAGACTTCTCCTGTCACTACAACAGGTACAGGAAAAGTAACTGTAGTGTCATTCATAACCAGCAAGTTGAACCGGTAAACATCTACAAATATTACAGCACTATAATTAAAAACGTGTTTAAATATATGATGTGACCTGTGACATGATTTGCAATAAATCATGTCTTAGAAAATTTGCTAAATTCCTAGTAGACAGAGGCCAAATGAAAATGTTTTATAGTGCTTTTATCAAATCTCTCATTTACTATTGCATCATTTGTTGGTGCTAACAACGTTAAAACTCCCTTGAGAGGCAGCCTGGACACAGTTTTTACCGTTAAAGTGCATAAGAATAAAAACTCCATTCGTAGGGATGACTCTCACCCTTGTAACCAAGAATATAAGCTTCTCCCTTCTGGCATCCCCACCTAACTGTTACCCAGCTACTAAAAAGGTATAAATTCTCTTTTGTTCCTCTGTCTGTCCGGGCAATACACGCTGCAGAGAGGTGGAGGTAGTTACACTCCTTGGTCTTTTGGTCTTTTTCTGCTCTGTATGTTGGAGGAAAAAATACTGTTAATAAAACTCTGCATCTCTCTGTGTATAAACCTACCAATGTACTGTGCACATTTACAATCCTTAAAACTGTGATAAATAACTTTATGTATAATTGTGACCTTTTATTGAATGCATGTTGACCAAATTAATAAACTGAAATGAAGTAAAAGATATTTTCTAAAAAATATAAACGAGAGTTAATTAATTATTTGAAACATTTCTCGGTGTAGCTCATTAAACATTATTATATTATAATCGCATTAATACGAGCCACACACACACACGCGCCTCATTAGGAGCTATTGAGGGCACCTGGGCTCTCCTCACCCAGCTGGAGGTAATCAGCCTGGTGAGTCTATAAAAGGAGGCTGGTGGCTCATGTTCACTTGTTTGGGGGACAATGGAAGGTCAATGCCATCAATTGGCCCTCCTGGGGGTTGTGTGTGTGAGAAATAGTGAGAGTGTTGGAGTGTGAGAGTGTCTTTTCTCCACTTAATGCCGACTCTTTTGTTGAGTGAATCCCAACTGTGTGTGTCTATCCAGTACATTAGAAAAACATGCAAATCAAATGCTTCAAATTTTCTTTAAATTTCAAGAACCCTGCCTATTCAGTCAACCATTTTTTTTCAATTGTCCTAACACACATGCACCAAAAAAAACTCCCGCTGGTACTCAATATGTGTGTTGCTGCACAGACTGTCGCTGACATATCATTAAAATTAATGTTGTGGCACCCTCTTGTGTTCTTGAGCAAGCACTTTCCTCAAAACTCAAGACAGTAGGCCTACTCTTCAGAAGCAATTAAATGAATCACCGCTGCAGCCACTCACCATGCTCTGATCTTCTTGCCTTCTGAGAGATTCACTTTGATGCCTGCCCATTGATTCCATGTTAGAGGGAGGCTATGGGGATATACGATACACGGAGCTTAAATGAGGCTGGAAGAGCCGACACCACAGAACAATTGCAATGAAGTCCTGCTACTCTAAACATTCCTCTAAATCTTCGCCAAAGGTCAAACCATTCAAAGACCTGTTACTCACCAGATTGTAGGCTGCACTGTTGTAGTTGTTCACACCCTGGGCCATTACATGGGGCATATCAGACAATGTCTTAAACAGAAGACAAGAACGCAGCAGTGTTATAAACATTATCAAATTTCAGTAACATCCCTTTTGTCTGTGGCATTTAGCAAATCATTGAAATACATGTTCAGTTTATGTAAAAAAAAAAAAAAAAAAACTCAAATTTATGTCTTATGGTGTTCTGAAGAAAAACAAGTCATCTGACATGAAGTGTCAAAAACTTGCGCAGCTTGGACAGTGTCTCAAAGGTTCAAATTCCAGATCTCTCCTGGTCCAACCAACCACTCCCTTATGTTTTCCCAGTAGCCAACTCACCAGAGACATACCGATGTACAAATGGACATGAATCACCCTAAGGCTACATAATTAATACAGCATCTGGCTTTCAACTCCTGACATGGGTTAAAACCTTTGACCTGAAAAAAAATACAGACCCACATTCCACTAGACAGGAGCGGCCAGTACAGTTCACTTGTTGGTATACCCCAAATTTGCATTTAATTCTGACAACATTGTTTTTGCAGTGACTGTCGTACTGTGAATCAAGCAGGATTATCCAGATGTCTTCCTTGGGTTATTTACCCTGTTATCTACCGGTTACACAAACCTTTACAAACGCTGTGATTAATGTGGATACGTCTAAACCATATATACATAATCACAGCCTTACCTTGCATACCTGTCAACCGCCTCAGGCAAAAGTCACTTGCTGTCATTCATTTTGCAGCAGGATTAGGAGCTACACTTTTCAAGACGTCTTTTTTTTATATTTCTCTACTGATGCATTGTGTACTGTAGTCTTCTATAACCTTTTCACACGCCCTGTTTCACACACATTGAGACACTTAAAACCTTTCTGCGACAAAGTCAACCACAGAGAATCGGGAAGAATACCTGCATGGTGCCCTTTTTGAGGCCATCTGTTACATCTACACCCTGTATAGGTGTCAGCAGCAGAGCGTCCGCCTGGCAGGGAAGAGATAACAGAAGATAAGTAACACAAAATGTTTGACTCTGTTGAGTCTCATGAAACGCAGTCAATGCACCTTGCATTCAGATCCCCCTCCCTCTTCGTTGTACATGACGAGCGTCTGGTTGCCCTCATCCTGAAGCATGGGAATGTGCTTGAAATCCTTATGTCCACACTCACAGATGCAGACGAGGAGCAGTACTGTTGGCACGCACAGCAGAAATAACAATGAGAATGTTGTGTTTTCTATAAACAAAAGTGGCTTGTAATTGTCATGGGGTAGTAGTGGCCTAGATTAGTAGAAGGTAGATAAGATGCCTCATTATCAGGAGGTTACAGGTTCAATGGCCAGGTGCCGGGGAAAGTCTGGTTCGATCATTACCACCACTGAGGTATCAGTGACCCTTGAACTGTTCTAATGGAGATGCGCTGAGACTGCGGTCATACCGATCAGTCTCATGCTCCCCTTCCTTTATTAATAAATACAGGTTTAAGAATAGAGTAAGAAAATGATAGCTTGAAATACCAAGTCAGACACACATATACACATATACACTTATTCAGAGTCACAAATGCAAGGTTGACGATTGACCTACTCTGATTGGGGTTTGTGTTTTTTCAGAGCAGTTTGTTTGCAGCTGCGTGATATTATAATCATTTGATGGTCAGTGTGGGTTTGAGCATGAATCCTGTGGTTTTGTTAATGTTTCCATTGTGGATCCATTGTGGATTTTACTCACATAAAAATAGGAGAATTCCTAAAATGATCAGTGCGATGGCAGGTGCCCCAAGACTGGACGAAGCCTCCAGTTTGCTGCGACATTCCTCCCCTTCTCCGCAGTCGCACACCATCACAATCACGGTGTCGTGTCCAATCACACTCTGTTGGTCCGCAATCTTCAAGGGCACGGAGTAGTTTCCATAAGCAAGTGTATTCACACTAACAAGACCAGCTTCCTCACCTGGAGAAAGATACAAAGACAGTTCTGTCGTGGCTCTTCGATTACAACAATTGTGTTTTTAATAATTGGGGTTTACAAGTATGTACTCACCAAAGGCAGGGTCTAGTTTCCAGTGCTGCTTTATAGTTTCGTCATCTTCCCCAAGGGAAAATGAGAAAGGTCCACTGTACGGATGGGCATCTGCGTCTTTCGCAGCCACCATGACCTTGTCAACCTTGTTTCCGCACATGATGACACTGTCGCTGGCCAGCTTAGGCTTGTTGTCATTGATATCCCCCAGGTGAATCAGAACAGTAGTTGTACCTGTGGCCGGAGGCTTACCTTGGTAATCACAGCAAGGGAAGAAAACACTTCATTAATCTTGGCATTTTTTATAAAAAATGTACTTCCTTCCTCTGTCGTTCTTCATACCATCATCTATGGCAGCAACGAGAACCTTGTAAACATCATTCTCAACAAAAGGTGACTCTCTGTCCATCCTCTTAGTCGATGAGACTTGTCCCGTTTCACTATCAATTACCACCCAGTCTGCTGGATCCTCTAGCAGCACATACCTAATTGTGGCAGGAGAAATTGGAAAGTTGAGGAGAATATATCAGGGGGAAAGTATGTACTTTGAATCGCAGCTTCTGGAAAAGTTAGTTTTCTTGTGTGCTACAATCAAAATTGACCTTACTTCCACAATGACATAGAGAAATTAGTGTCACCTGGGTAGCAGGAATAACTGAGAAGGGACATGCACTTCAATGCTGTTTTGCAATGCTTCTTAAATTACTAAAATTCTATAAATGACTTGGAGAATATACCACCCTGTTGGAGTTGTTGGAACTACGAAAAACCATCGAAAAACCACCGAAAAACCACCATAAAAATCGAGCATTGGTTAAGCTATATTCGCAAAGATGGGGTAAGCTCAGTTAGCATGTATGCTAATGTGTCGGTACTGACCGTAATTTGGTTGAATCGACATCCGTAACCTTTGGCGTGAACAAGACCTTTCCTGGCTCCTCCTCTTCCTTAAAGTAGATATCAGACTTGGTTTTCTCAAACTGAGGCGGATCATTCATGTCAATCACTTTCATCGTGATGTTAACTGAATTTGCAGGTGGAGGTGGGCCTGGAGCAGTCGCACTGTCTTCACAAACAAATAAGGGTTCCTCATTCTCCACCCCAATCTGCAGGACTGTAAAGGTTTTATGCTCAAAATCCTTCCCCTGTAAGACACACACAAATCCAAAGTCAGTACTGGTGGAGCTCCTGTTTTATAACGAATAATTCAACTTTGTTGGAGTTATCTTGGCTAAATTACCTTGATGACGCTCAGAACGCCCTCGTTAGTGACAGGGTCCGTTTCAATTTTGTAGTTTCCATCCTCATTCCCTTGAATGAAGAAGTATTTGGCACGCCAGCCTGGGGTGTGAGGAGTGTCTTTGTCCTCCACTGCGATCCTCAAAACATTTTCACTGGTAGCCATTTCTTCCACCTCGCCGTGGTACTGGACAGGGAAAACATTTTCAGTTTCAACAGTATAATTTGACAAAGAAATAGTGGTAATAGTAAAAAATAGCTATAATTGAAGTCCTTGCCTCTTTGGCTTTGAAAGTTGGTGCGTGGCTGTTGGAGTCGACTATATTGAGAGTAACAACAGCAGTGGAGGAAAGGGATGGTATTCCATAATCTTTTGCTTCAAGAATAAGTTCATATTTCTTAATTTTCTGAAACATATATAGAAGAAGTTATTTTAAGTGTTATATTGACATAAGTGCGTGCATGTACATGTTGACTTGGGTAGATACAGGAAGTCATTGAGCCTCACGTCATAGTCAAAACAGCCCTTGAAGGTGAGCTGGGTCAGTCTGTCATCGAGTTGTTCCAGTTGAATTTTGGGCTCTGGCGGCTTCTGTGAAATCACGCTGAGTGTGATTTTACTGTTGTTGGTGTTCTGCAGATCTCTGTCTGTGACCTCCAGCCGCACTGGCAAGTACCCTTCAAGGAGTTGAGGAAAGGATTAGAATTAGGTGCATTTCTGTTTATCCTTCTAGACTTTGTGAGTGCTCATTAATAGCATTATCCTTATGAGTCGCTGATTGCAAGCAGAAAATGTTCTGATCATGCCCACCTTCTGGAGTATTTTCCGCCACATCGGCCGTTATTTGAGTGGCAGAAAATGTAGGTGCGTTGTCATTGATGTCCAATATGTCTACATCAATGGCTAGTTCCTTATCTATTGCTTGGCCGGTGAATTTGTCCAAGAAATCAAACCTGATCTGTGGGTAAAAGTGGTCATTTACAATTACTTTGAGTAGTTTTACAACCATACGAATATATGTTTGTTTAATAATCCAGCCTCTTACATGGAAGAAGTTGTATTCTTCTCTGTCGATGGGTTTATGGGCAAAGACAACCCCGGTGTCTTCATCGATGGAGAACAGTCCTATTGGCTCCTTAGTCACACCCATTCCACTTATATGAAACTTGTGTTTTTGCTCGTCAAGATTGACCACGTCATTGAACATCTGATGTCGAAACAAACACGTCAGCTGTTATCGTTTGCCTGTTACGACATCACAATGATGCTAAGCTACCATATTGATGGGTTGTTTCACCTGCGAAATCTCTTTGGGGAATGGCCCTTTATCCTCTTCCTGTACTTCAATTGTGGATAAAACCCATCTTCTTTTGGAACGCACCAATAGCTCCTGTTTGAACCCAGAATGGAGCAAAAAAAACAATCACTACAACTTCTGCTTGAAGTGAAACAACATGGTGGAGATTACAGTTCCAACATGGATCAGTTACCCGCTTGTCGCGTCTGCTGTCCTCATGAGGTTCTGCGGCTGTCAACGCAACCTAAAACGATAGAAAAACCGGTAAGTGACGCACATTCTTGTATCAAAGAGACCCGTTGAAGTACTTGACAACCTTTGACACGCGCATTCATTTTCCTAACGCCCAGAGAACGGCCTCTACGACAGAGCAAACGCTTGCTTTCACTGTCGAGTGGTGGTAGACGGTAGGGACGCCGACTTTATTACGTTTACATTTACCAGGTCTGAGAGCAGGAAACAGTCACTTTCATTATCATCCTTGTCAGTTTCCATCCCGATTATTTATATAAGTTAAATAAATATAGATAACTTCAATGCTATAGCTAAAGAGCTGACCAGAAACGGAAGGAGACGACATATTATACCTGTTAATTATTCTCTCCTTCTTATATTCAAAAAGGTATTAAAATCTCCCTTTTTCAGGATATTGGACATTTAAAGAACTTTATGGTCTTGTAATGACATGTGACATGAACTGTATGTGTCGTCTATAGTGTATGAACCAATATGGCCCATCGGGTTCCAAAGAGCTGAACTAAAACCTTTGAGGCAGGTTTGCACAGAACAGCCGAGGGTCTGAGAGCAACTCTTTCATTGTATGTTTAAAACCAAAACCCTTAATCTAGGGAAAGTCTACCATCCGGATCAGAACAATTATTGTGTCGAAATGGGAAAGAATAAATGAAATAAAATAGCTTTTAAATCCAGTTCATATTCTAAATGTATTTTTCTCACATACATAGTTTACATTAGTCCTGACACATTATTGGCTTGTGAGTCATCTGTGAAGCGTTTTGAACTCCAGGAACCTATAGGAAAGGTGCCTTTAGAAATCAAGTTTGATTGATAATCGGTTTAGTTTAGTTTAGTTTACAGGCTCTTGTGTATTCACCATACATTTCTCTGTGTGTAATAATGTCGCCAAAAAGTATTAATAGCCCATGGTTGGACTTAAAAAAAATGGACTGCAAACTGAGGACATTTTGGTTTGTCAGTAAGTCTCAGGCAAACCATGGGTTTTCTTTGCAATAAAAGATTAGAATCAAATGAATGACGTTAACAGGTGTTTTAAATCAAAGTAGCAACATCTAATCACATCTGGATTATAAACTAGTTTAATCCAGTAGTGACGATGCCTGTGCACATATAACATGACAATAAATGAAGGGGATCCGCTCCATTGTGTTGAGAGCAGCTCAGGTTACAGTGTCCACAACTTGTATTTCCATAATACTGGTTCTGCTTGATGAGTTTATCCGGTTCAATTTGCCTGCAGATGTTTTATTCGATCGCAAAAACACTTGCTCCGTGCGTTATTTTCTAAGTTTAGAATCCAGAGAACAGAACTCTCTTTAAAACAAATGTTCAGATTAGACCTAAATTGCATGTTTAAACGGTATGATGCTCTATGGAGACTGCGGATCATTCAGCACGTCATGCTTACCAACAGAAGCAGGGAAAAGGTCCTCATCTTGATCCACCTCGTGTCCCTAGGTGAGTTAGAATAGTCCCAGTGGTTATTTTCTAAGTGCAACAGAGAAGTGTCCGGTCTTCATTCTTCTGTTTCCCCAAAAGAGTGTTAACAGCGTTGCTGCCTTGATGCACGGAGGACGGCCCACGACTGCAGGCAGTGGGTTGGGTAATGTTGTAAAAGGAGTGTCTGTTCTTGCCCACAGGTATGATACCGCTGAATAGGCTGCGCTTTTTGTATTTACCGCTTCATTTTACTTTCTATGTCAACATTTATTATATATATTTGTAGTTATTGGAATTTGAATGTGTTGAGGCTGAGAAAAGAGGCTTGGCTCAGGTGCACATTGCTCAGGTTACCATGTCTTATTAATGTCTGCCCTACAATGGCATGCAAAACGTAGCTCAGATGCAGAGTTGAATAGGTATCAGATGGTGCTTTTTTTTTTTTAGTTTCCTCTTGCACATTGGCAGAGTCAAAGTATTAAGCAAACATATATTTCAAATGCATGTTTCTAGCTCACCTGATGCAACTTAAAATGTGCAAAAATGTGAAATTAAAACAAATGTGGGGTTGCTGAGTTGGAAAGGCATGAGTTTACCAGACCTCTGTAGCACATTCCTCTTCTTTGCAGCACTGGTATGACTACTTTTAGTGATGGATCAGTACAAGAGTAAAGAGAGGGAGAAGAAGCCGCTTTTCTAAATAATTCATGCACAATTGAATAGAAAAAAAAACATCACCCTACTAAAATATTTTAAAATTTATACTAGATTTTTGGAAAAAGTGAGTTTTTGGCCTAAATCTTGATGATGCTGGCCACGTCTGGTAAAATCACCTTAATTCTTATTCAAAAGGATCCTACTCGTATAGGGCAATGACTATTTAACTTAGGCCATTTTATTCTGGATAAAATGCCCCAAGAAGCAAGTTTCTATGATGCAGATGAAGCTCTAAAAGCTATAAATAAATACAAAAAAGTGCATAAATATGGAGCCATAAAGAAAGTAAGTTCCAGGATCTTTAGTCCATTAAACATGTTAATGCCTGTTGGGCGTCATCACTACATTAAAAATTTATCACATCTCAGGTTTCAAATATTTGTCGAAAGCTGGATGGTGGAAATGAGTTGCATTCATGGGAAAGTGATGAAAAAATGAACTGCCTCATGACCAGTTTGATTTGCCCAGCATTTAAGTTTAATTCTAGGTAATATGAGATTTTAATAAACCTTATCTAAAGTCACACTAGAATGTCTAAATCGACCTCCTTCACTTTATTCCTTAATGTTACATAAGGGACACACTTATGTATATACAGTCATTCACTGTCAATGCCTTTTTGATTAAAATAATTATTATGAAATAACTTCATTGATAAAGTTTTTGTGTTTTTTCCAAAAGAAAGATTAAAAAATGACTTTTATTTTACTGGAGTGACGATAACATAATCATAAAAATAAACTCTCCATTAATGTCAATGATTTTTTCCTATTAAGTTGTATTTTGTATTAAATCCATTTAATCTTTTTATTGCTGCGCTCTAGAATGACTTGTCCACTTCATCCTGCTTGTGTTGCAATGCGACTATTCGAGTGTCTTTTTAAATCTGAGCTTTTCGTTTTTTGTTTTCCTTCACTCTTTTACTGGTTAAGATGACTAATTTAGGAGGCAGCAGATTTTATCAGGTCAACCACACAGTGACTCACCATCAAACCTTTTGTTGGCTAAAGATTGTTTGCACGGGCGCTGTTACTGAATTGGTAAGAGCAAAAAGCAAGGTCAAAGCTATACTTATTTTTTTATTTAATTACATTTTTACTTCATTTTCGCTAGCATGATAATTTTATATATATATATATATATATATATATATATATATATATATATATATCCTGTTTAGTTTCTGTCATTTATGAGACTGCTGTGTGTGTGTTTATTTTCCATACCCACAAGGGGTCATATTGTAGCTGTAGGCTATTAAGCAGAGGTCAAGGAGAACACACACACACACACACACATTGTGGAACTCATTCACAATGCACGCTGAAGCAAGGTCAGGAAATCTAGTGTTGCCACATTTTGAGAAAAAATGTCAATAACATTATTACAGTGGTGGAAGAAGTACTCAGAACATTTACTCCATTACAAGAATGAATGACAAATCTCACTCAACAGCAGCAAACAGTACATTTATTTGATTTAACCTTTGATGGATAAATCACTATGGTTGACATTGTGAGGCTATTGGCATAGTTTGTAAGCAGCTTGTTAGCGTCACAGCTGCTGGAGGTGGAGCAGTTTCAAGTCATTGTTCGTTTAGTCCAATGGTACCCAACCTATGGGCTGGGCCTCTCCGAAGAGTCACCGGATGTATGTGAGGGGTCCTGAGATGAGTAATGGGAGAGGAACGCAGAATAACCGAGTTCTGACACACAAATGTGTGTTCACTTTTCAGTCTTTTTTTTCTCCAATATTACATTTTTGGTGATTTAGTGGATCATTTCGAACATTTATCGAAATGAAACCACATGAGTTTAGTAAGAAAATTCCCTTTGGAGTCGTCACAACTCACGGACACCTGAAACTGGACCATGACCACAAACTGCTTTATGCACCATGTCGACAGCCACAGAGGTTAGAAAACAGCTTATCTGTTGTATTTTAGACCAATTTCACTTATAATAATTTGTTATGATTTAGAAGCTTGTTATATAAACCATTGTGTCATTCAGCTGTCAAATAAATGTAGTGGAATATAAAATGTACAATATTTTCCTTTGGAAAAATAGTGAAGACAGCATCAACTTATGTAAAGTCGCTAAAGTTTTTACGTAAGTACAGTACTTAAGTGGAAATAATTATTACATAGTCACACAGTCAGATTCCCACTACTCCATATTGATATTTCCGTAGATGTTTATGCAATAATTAACTACTGCGTACTCAAATGAATAACCCTATTGATCCATTTTATTGACCCTGGAGCAAAGTAATTGACATGCCGATACTCCCAGCCACATTATAATAGTCACAGGTTTTATTCGAAAGTGTCTTTAAGGACACCCGAGGTCATGCTTCCGCTCCTCCTGATGTCCCCATATAAGGAGAGACACGCGATTCCGACTTCTGCAGAAACACGTTCCGTCGTTTGGTGAACATGCAAACCCGCTGTGCTAGTCGGTGTCTCCACACTGTGGGAACGTGATGACATTTGACTGACGATCAGGTGGATGCTCTGATCAGACCGAAAGGGACTCTTGACAAGAGAGAAGAACGCTTGTCATGTAATGAGACGGTGGAAGGAGTAATTAGAGGGAGGTTGAAAACCTCGAGATGCCATGAGCGGTATGTCTGCCGCGGTTTGACAACCACTGTTTTAGTTGCATTTTCTGAATCTCAGGGAGTACAAAGCATCTTTTCACGCCTCCTGTTTTATGAAAACATAGTGGGCGTAACGATGTTAGTAGATGTTATTGAAAGCACAATTTGGATTTGCACATATTGGTCTGGAACCGTTGTGTGTGTGGAGATTGCATGTTCTACCCATGTCCAAAAACACGCTTGAGTAATAAAACCCTTAGTTTCCTGAAAGTATGAGTGTGTGTGAGTGAAAGGTGTGTGTGCCCGACGATAGGCTGGCGACCTGCGGGGGGGCGTAACCCGGCCTTTTTGCTCCAGCAGAGGATTTAATGTGCATCAACTGGTACAATCATTGGAACATGAAACCCTGTTCCTATTGCAATAAAACCAAAATACCAGCCGACTGACGACCACCATCGTTGACAGCGTGATCATCGTCGGTTTCCTCGGAAAAGGTCTTCTTGCTCCAACACATCCTCATCCATGTCACCTGGTGCAGGTGCAGCTCTCTGAACCGTTTCAAGGCACCCCTGATCTCATATGACCTCGCGAATGATGGCTGCACGGCTGTATTTTATTTTATCATTTTTCCTCCTGTGACTTAAAAAAAAATAGCAGGTACATGTCTCTGTGGAATCCATATTATCTTAGAGAAAATATTTTTTATATATAATGGTAATTAATGAAGTTCTCCAGACAGTTTCAAGCCCCCCCTCAGACTCCCCGCCATTAAACACTTTCACATCTGTCCCATATATGATGATGCTGATGATATAGGAACATGACATGCACAGGTTCAGACCTTCAGGTTTCCCTCCACTCCCACACTTTACCTTTATTTAACACACTATGGGAAGTTTAAAGGACATTAATGTCTATGGGTCAATTTGACACAGAAACAGCCTAATCGTACAAAGGATTATTGCACCTGTCAAATGTTAAAACAGGCTAAATTTGACCCAAACAGAATGTGATTAATCTTTAATCTGCTAAGGGTTGATAGAGGAAGGAACAAACCAGCCAAAGATCAAAAATGCATCTAAAAACCAGATATTCCCATTTGAGGGTAAACACAAACTTGCAGAACCGGTCGAGCTACGATTCCTGTTTGAAAGGCTGACGTTGAACTGGATTGCTGGGCTTTAATTTGTATAAGGAAGCGGCTCGCTCAGTAAAGTAGACAGACGACTTAACTAGCGTTGAAGTTTCTGATGGAGAGAAGTGTGGGAGCGCTACAGTCCTCAGCAGCCCACAGGGGGAGGACTTGTTGAACTGACTCAAGTCTGAACAAGCAGCCTCTAATCGTTAGTTTTTACTTTGAATTTCCTAAGAATTCACTGGTGAGAATTATAAGTGATGCGTCAATGAAGCCCTATTCACACATGCAACCCTTCCCATCAAATCCAGCTATTTCAGCTCTGGCAACTTCCCAGAGAACCTGAAAATAAGCGCTGCCAGGATAAAACAGAATCGAGTGATGTGATAATACACCAACATTTTTCACTGTGGAGAAAAGCTTTTTTTTCTCTCTTCCACACTGAGCTTGTCACGTGTTACCATAAATAACACAGCGTGCAGACTTCTTAAGTCATTAAAAATCGATAAAATCCCATTCTTTTTGTTACACATCGCCTGTTTGAGCTCTTGTTAGAAGCAGCAGCTGCTTTCCGTGAGTCCTTTCTCCAAGAAGAAGAAAAAGAGAAAACAACGGCCACACACGACACGGACAAACGCCATTTCATTGCAAATGTTGTCTTTACCCTCAATCTCTTTATTCATTTCATAGCAAGATGTTCAATTTGGGAAGATGTACAACAAGTTTTACAGTGTAAAAAGGTTTTTTTGTGTGAATGTAGCCATAGGGACTACCTGTTGTGTTGTAGTAATGTTTGCCATTGTAACACACCCACACACACACACACACACACACACACACACACACACTGAGGACAGGAATGGCGTGTTTTACTAAGTACTTTGCATGGGAGTCACCTGCATAGTTTGGTAATGAAACACCATTATGTAGTCACATGATTTAAAAAAAATATATATGAATATAAAGTATTCACTCACAGGAACAAACTGGCATGCTTTTACAGACAACAGCTCCATTCATGATACTACTATAAAATAATTTGCACGTGCACGGGGAAATAGATTCATGATAACGTGGTGGAGGAGACGCTGCTCACTGTGCCTCATGTTGAGCTTTTAATACACAAATTAAATGTATGACACCTTCACTTTCTGCCTCTTGAACTGGGTCCAGACTCTAAGCTGTGCACTCAGTAGCTGTTTGCTTAACGTCTTAATGTACTTTAATGCTGTGCACTTTTCCACCTGTCAGTTTTAAATTCTCGGTGCATTGTTACGCTGAACCCCGAAGCTATTTTGCACTGCAGACAAAAGTGGAAAACGCTATCACGGAACAATTAGATGGCTCGTTGCAGTTTGAGATGACTCACGCCACAGAGAAGGTGTAAGGTGTTCGTCGGCGAGGTCACATGCGGGGGATGTAATGTTGAAAAGAAAAGAAAAGGAGAAAAAAAAAAAGATCTAATGGACTCAATAGTTTATGTTGTAAAAGTTAAACAGCTGTCATCAGTTATTCTTACAGATGCCTTGGATTTAACTCTACATTTGTTCAGTGAATATAACTTTAATTTTCACTGATCTGAGTCTATCCTTCTTGCTTCTCGTGGCTGTTTCTGAGCTTACAGGACACGAAGCAGACAGGAGGGCAAAAGTCTTCCCTTTGGCAACAAAGTGAACCAACAATTACAATGAAACCCGAACATGTCAGTGCATGGGCGTATGGTCAAATTTGCATACGTGAAAGGAAAAGGAGAAGGAGGCAACAAACCTGTTTTTACTTGCAAGGGTAATTAGGTAAAAAAAAAAAAATTAGATGCTGAGAAAATTCTATAAGATATTTAACAGACACAAATCACAGCCAGGTCAACCATGCTACGGGATTTTTCCTCAAAACGAAGAAAGGAAACATCGAGAGAGAGAGACAACCCCTCTCTGAGATTAGAACTCAGTCTTTTACGAAGATTTCGTTGCAAGGCATCGGTCCTCCTCTTCCTCCTCCTCGGTTTCCTCGTCCCTGGTTTGGGGCACGGAGGTCAGCAGCAGCGTGTCGGCGTGCACCTCCTCGTCGTCCGACTGGACCACGGGCGTGTCGGCGCCGCCCCCCCCGCTGGTGTCGCTGGAGCCGGACGACGTGGAGGACATGCGGGAGGCGGACCCGCGGCGGGCCTCGCTCTGCCGCTGCTTCGAGGGCGCGTGCTCCCGGTATACGACCTCCGCGTCTTCGTCCTCCTCGTCTTCCTCCTCGTCTTCTGCCTCTGCGGAGAGAAGCAGTTTGGACAAGTACAGGTCACAGGTTTTCCTATTAAATCTTTATGGGGTAAAAATGACTCAGGGCTGCATATTCCAGTAATCACTCATTCTCACGCACAGTCGCACGAAGGCCCCACATACTTGCAACCCAAGTTTACCTAATCAAATGGGGGGAGTATCAATCATAAATCTTGACGTTTTGGGCTCCAGCAACCTAAATATTTTGTTCCTGCTTATGATAAATCTGCAATAAATAAATTAACATGTGTGGAGATGCATGTGAAAATTTTAAACTGGATAATAAGTTCATCCATTATAATGTTAAGTTAAAGGTGTTTTTTATCTGCAATAATTCAAAATGTCTTCCGTGGAAAACGTATATCAGTGCACCTGGTAGCGGGGATGCCAGCGCCCCCTCATCGGCTCCTGAGCCGGAGTTGAGGAACACGTCGAGGGCCTCCTGGTCAGAGATGTCCATCAGGTCCATCTGCTCCAGAACGTCCACGTTCACCTCCATGGACGATATGCTGCCCATAGGGGCTGCAGAGGGCACGATTCACGTTAGTACACAGCCTCATTTTAACGTGTAAGATAGCTACGATGCAAGCTTTTGTGTTCTGAACTAGTTTTATAAATGTTATAATGACTAGAATTGTTTCCCAGTCACTCACGTTTCCTGCAGTCAATCTGCAGGTGTGCAGAGGGCAGGTAGTTGTCCACATCGTGCTGGTAGACCTCTTCAAAAAACCGCTGTCGCTCCCTCAGCTTCAGCTGCTGAGCAGAGTTATTGTCCAACACCCTCTGGGAGTTGTCTGTCTCCGCTGACCAATCAAACAAGCCACAAACAAGCAAATAAAGCAAAACGATAATCTCAATTTTCTTTTATTAAGTGCCGATATTTCATGTCCTCTCTTGACGGTGCTGTCATCACACACTTAATTGCAATGATATTTCTTTATTGGGGTTATTTATATAGGAGATAATTGTGGCCTATGGCAGTGTTCGCTCCCTATTAAAGGTAATTACTGTGGGTGAAACCTGTCAATACAAAGGTCAGTGTCACCCTTTGCTGACTTTTCCCCATTCTTGACATTTTCTTCGAGTCAGCCGTTTCTGGGAGTTTTTCCGAGGCAAAGGAAATTTCCTCATGGCTTTAGCCTGCCCTCTAGAGGTTACAGTCAAACCAGTTTTGACATTGTCAAAACACATGAATCATTACACATAATTACACATAAGAGCTGCAACAATTAGTTCGATCAGAAAGGACCTAGGGTAAAGACAACTGCCTATTACAGCCGTGTTGTAGTGATAGTCTCGTCCAAAAAGTCTTCGGTGCTTAGACTCTACAGGGAGAATCTGTAATCAGAAACCCAGACTCTGGTGGTGGTGTTGGCTGCTGAGACTAATGACGATGAAGAGATGAAACTGATGAACGTATGAACAGCAAGGTGACAGGCTGACAATGGACGCGTGCTATTGGGTAGCTGTGACCAGCTGATGTGAACAGCTGTTATATCAGGAAGGAAATTCTGAGAGCGCATGAATGAGAGATGTAAATGGAAGGATTGTGTGAGAAATAAGCTCACAGGGTCAAGCATCATCCAGTGTAAAGCTCCATTGGAATAAACGGTTCAATGTGTAGTATTTAGTGGAACAGAGTATGTTTTAATGCGTGTACAATTCAGTCAAAATAAAAGTTGTGTGCCCAGACTGGACATAGAAAAACATCTTTTTTTTGCAAGTTTCACAGCCACTATAGGTACAAGTTCAGAAGAGTGGTGGAGTAAATCTTACACACTGCGCATTTATTTTAATAGTTGATAATAATTATAAAAATGAATTATTTATAAAAGAAATGACCACATTTCCCTGTTCCAGATTCTAAAATGCAATGTTTTTCTAGATTCTTTAGTCCTCTATGACAATAGACTGAATATCTTTGGCTTGTTGATCAGGAAAATAAAGATCGTGATGGGTTACGTCATTTTTTGTCATTTTATAATTACAATAATCATAAGTCTCATCCATATCTGGGGCTGAACAATTTTAGGAAAAAACAGAATTCAGATTTTTCTGGGATTTTTTTAAAAATAATTTTCATCAAATCAGGTTTTAGTGCACAACATTTACAAACAAGAATGCATGCCATAACTTTATTGCAAAGATGAAAACTAAAGTCAAGAATGGATATTAAATATAGTTCTATAAGTAACAAACATACTATACATAGTCTACATCAAATGCTTGAGCAATGGCAGCTATTGTAGCTGAAGAACTAAAAGAGACATAAACTTTTTTGTCTTATATTAGAGCAAAAACGTGTTTTAACTTAGAGTAGTTAGCAGGTTTTGGATCTGAAACGATGTTCAGGCCTCGTATCCACCTGGAGATGCACAACTCGGTCTCAAGTGTTTGCAGAAAGTGTCCAGAGCAGGAAGAGTGACACGAAGAATGCGTGAAAACACCAACAACAAGGCGTCTGTCCTCAGTTCCACCGCGAGCGTCGACCTCTGCCGGGTGTGTGTGTGTGTGTGTGTGTGTGTGTGTGTTTCTGTAAGCTAGATATGTGTATGTCTGCAAATAAATGTACCCAGCTTCCATGACTAACATGTTTAAGCTGTTTGAAAACAGAAAACGCAGCCACACATCTGTGTCACCCGACATCAGAACGGCTCCATCTCTGAAGATCCGCCTCGTCAGTCTGTCAATCACTCTGTCCCGCCGCCCTGCAGGGGGTGCGTGTCCGCTGCCAGGCACTAACAACAGCCCTTTGTTCTGAGCAGGTTGTCTGTAGAGGCAGGACGCATATTTCAACAAGTGACTGGGAACGCAGTCAATGATGCGAGCGAGGCTCAACATTAAAGTAATAAATCACTAATACGTCTAACTAGATCCAACTTGATTGCAACCAGCTTTGCAATAAACTCAGGGGGGAGGGGAACAAGGCCACTCGTCAGATTGAATCAAAATGATGTGCTAAACTATTTTACTTATTGCTTGTGCTTGCTGTCATCATGGGCGACACGGTGGTGCGGTGGGTAGCACTGTTGCCTCACAGCAAGAAGGTCGCAGGTTCAAGACCCGCCTTGGGCCTGGGTCTGGGGCCTTTCTGTGTGGAGTTTGCATGTTCTCCCCGTGTCTGCGTGGGTTTTCCCCGGGTACTCCGGTTTCCTCCCACAATACAAAAAACATGCTCAGGTTAATTGGTAAACTCTAAATTGCCCATAGGTGTGAGTGTGAGAGTGAATGGTGTGTGAATGGTGTGTGTGCCCCACGATTGGCTGGCGACCATCTGGGGTGTATCCCTGCCTCTCGCCTTAACGCGCTGGGATAGGCTCCAGCAGACCCCTGCGACCCCGAAAGGGAATAAGCGGGATAGACAATGGATGGATGGATGGATGCTGTCATCATATAATCTAATATTCTTTTAAGTGGAGCTACCTCCAATAGACATATCCTGTCAATTCCTACAGAATTGTTGGAACTTCTATCCATGCACATGTTCTACACATGTTATTAGTAGCAGAGGTCTGGATGAGGAGGATCCGAGTCAATGCATTCTTTTTCCCTTTTCAAAACCTGCTGCCTGCATTACCCACAATGCATTCCACTGTACTGTATCTGCTGTGCAGATTATGTTATGGCCTGCTGTGCCACCACATCTGAAGATTTATAGATGTTTTCCAATGTTGGACAGTGCTGATCAACATCTGTCTATGAAAGCACATCTGTGTGTATCCCTTTTTTGTGGAGTTTTTGTCTGTGTATATTCTAAACATTATTATTAGAATTTAATATTCATGGTGCACTGTGATAGCGTAGGGGTCTGCTTGCTATATAGAGCAAGATTCTAAAGTATTCATTGCTGCATATCCCTCGCTTCTACTAGGTGTTAAAGGCGTTTATGTCCCAAACAAATCTTTACAAAAATAAAACACAAGCACTATCCTGCAGCAGTGCTTACAGGCTACTGTGGGCCGGTAAGTCTGGTTTTCCTGGGCCTACCGACACAATTTCAACATATATGTTGTCTGCAACTTATATGTAGAATGAAATCCAAACTTTCAACATAAATTGGAGCCCTTTTTATACAAAAATTATATTTGCATGTCTCATATGACTATTAAGACTAACCCTCATTTCGCCAAACATCTACTTTTCCACTTTTCTATAAGAATACTCAATTACTATAGGGACTGCACATGCGCAACACACACTCTATGTTTTTTTTTCTACTGAAATGTTTCCCAGCTGTATATCTTTACACAATGTAGACACCTGATAAAGTCCAAATGCTGTGAAAAGTCTATTATCCCACACCCTAAGAAGCCATGTTCCATCAGTCCAGTAATACACCAACCAAAGTGCCTTCTGAGTGCCCTATTACATGATTGTGACATTGCCTATTAAGGTGTAAGAGGCACCAGTTGCCTCAAAATGCCCAAACTCTACCACCGTCGATAGTCATTCAGCAGCAATGAGAAGCTTTTACACATATAATCACTGAATCACACTGTGCGTGTGGCAGGATCATAGGACAGGGCTTCTTCTTCTTCTTCTGATGATGAAGATGAAGATGATGATGATGAAACTGCACAGCTTACGTAAACTCTCAGCTATGCCCGCTGGCCTTTTCGGGTCTCTCTCTCTCTCCCTTTGAGCTCTTTCTCTTTGCTCTCCCTGTCCCTTCCTTTTAAACATGAAACACGCTCTTCGAGGGGAGATGGCCAGTGGACATGACCAACCCACGCACTGGTTCCGCTGCATGTCTCCATCTGTCTACTCCTGCGCGGGAGGGAAACATGTATGTAAAAGATTGACTCATCCAGATAACCTCTGAGTTTTTTTTTTCACCATCCTGCTATAGAAGACGTGTAGGAGGCATTGATGCAAATTGGCCGACGCTCTATTACTACCATGCTCAGTATGAGACCCAGATGGCGTTCAAAGCTTCCATAGGGAAATTCCTTGCTTGGTTATCAACCCGTCAATGATCCTCATGTGGATGTTTGGCTCATCAAGTGAAGTAATGTTTTACACTCCTAAATCAGCAGAGGCAGCCCGAAGGAAAAAGAAAACACATTGTGAGAGAACGAGTGACCGTTGCATAACGAATGGCAGCGAATGAGCTGTCATGTCTGGAATTTGATGTTCCAGACATGTTCGTGCAAAGGTCAGCAAGCACAAAGTCAGATAAACTAGTGCTTGTGTTAAATGAGGCAGCCAAGCTGCTACTTTCCCCTTTTCCGAGCTATGAAATACAGGTCACATGGGAAAGGATTTACTCGAGACTGCACCTCCTTCCAAAGTGCGAAAGATATTTCAGCACAGAAAGTTCCGTCAGTGCCGCTTTTAATCTCAGTGTTCAGAGCTTATGGTAGCTGTGCATTTCTCAACTCCATGACAAAGTGCCAGAAAAAAAGGCCTAGAAAAAAAATAGTCTTCTAGATCTGGCCACAAAAACTCTGTCATCCAGTCATTTTCTCTTTTTTCATGTTCTGCTCTATATTCTAGTCCACACATGGTCAGCCCTTTATCTTTTTATACTACTGTATAAGGTCTTCGAAAGACCCTCAACACTAGCTGGAATAAATCTATTTCTACTGTGACTATACACACTTTAAAAGGGGATGGTAGCCCCTGCAATGAAATGCATATTCCACAGGAATATTGAACTCACCGCAGAGGCTGCGCCTTTAGATCTCATAGCGCTATAGGCCCCTAACCCAGTTACGCTTTACAGAATTTTTAAGAGCCACCTCCTTTGACAGGACCTCTGCCCCCTGTGCTGAAATCCCTGCGCCATCTCAGCCCACACTGATTACCTAGGGCTTACTGTTACATAACGCTGGTGCAATCCTTCAGCTGCACGCCCTACGACACTGGATTCCTACTGCATCACTGTGCATGGCTACACAGCACACCGCCTCGGTTGTATTTACATGCGGGATGCCTGCGCCGGTTTGAGTTTGAAGGGAAGAAAGAAAGAAAGAAGTTAGTGAAATGACAGATAATGTGGAATTATGCAACCTGAGCCTGCTCTGCATTATTCCTGCTATATACAGTGTGAGTAGTGTCAGTGAGTCGAGGCAAAGGCTTTACTGTGTCTGCTTGCCTCAGCTAAGCCTCACACAGACGAACACACGTGTGCAGTGACGCCGTGCGATTGGTTGTGTATCAAGGCCAGCACACACACACACACACACACACACACACAGAGGATTGAAGTAGCTATACATTGCATTTACCATGTTTCCTGTTTATTTATCTTCGTTGCTGTTCATATTCCTCCACCATTTCTTCTGCAGACGTTCTCCCCCCTCCTATAGATATTGATTTGCAATTTGTCAAAGTGTCTAATTTAAGATGTAGAGGTGCATGCATGCATGCCTGCGTGCATGCGTGTGGTCTACTTGGCCATGGGTGACAGTTGAGCTGAAGCACATGATTAGTCCATTCTTGTGATTCCAAGGTCTAACCCTTTTTTTTCGCCTCTTCCACTCCTCTGCTCTTATTAATCCACACTCTGGACTTGTTAGTCCTTTTATTCCAATTCAAGTATGTCACATTACAATTCAGTCTCCTGTGCTTATCCTAATTTATCCCAGCATGTTATGTGCATTTGTTTCTCTGGCCAACCTTGGCGGCATCTTTTCCAACGATGAAAACTTCCAACTACAAATACAAGTGTCATTTTAATGGTGGCAGACATACATCAAGAGCGCCGGGGAACTGCAGTGAAAGCAGTGAACAAATGTTCCTATTGAACCGGAGTCACATGGTGTAGCACTCAATCCCCCTGTGGCAAGCAGAAAGAAATCCCATGATCATCTTTCTGTTTTCCCGTGGAGCCGACCGGCTCTTTGTGTGTATGAGAGTCGCCGGTTACATTTGACAGGCCATCTATCTGAACCCCCCCCCCCAGGGGGGGCTGCTGATGGTGTCACCCAGCCCCCAGCAGTCTCCAGCCACATCATCTATAGGTATTACTGTTATTATTTACTGAGCCAATCGCTCTCTCCTTCGCTGGCATCGCCGCCTCAGCAGTCCATCAAGCATAAATCATGTATGAGTGAGATCACTGCGCCACAACAGACACCCCCCCCCCCCCCCCCCTCCATCCCCACCCCACTACCCTCACCCCCCACACACACACACACTCGTATCCATAAACACAGAGAGAGTAAAACCTAAAACTGGTCTGTCATAGCAGCATCGTAGCTGCAGGACGGGGGACCTGGAACCGATACCTATGATCTCTATGAACACTCTCCAGGAACAGACCTCTGTCCTGGAGTCTATTTTCATTAGCTAATTCCCAACCCTTCAGGTCCTCTTTCATCCCACCACAGCGATTCCGTCTTCAACCTTGCTGCTCGACCACGTGCTGCTGCCGGCGTCTGATTAGATTGTGTATTCCCAGGCCGCCACCCCCCCCCACCACCACCACCCCCTGTTCCTGGAGCCATTAAGGCACTCTGCTCAGGGGCCTAAATGCAGAGATGACCTTCCAGAACTGCCCGCCGCTCCTGTATGGCCCGTCAGAACGTCTCCCCAGAGTTCACGTGTAGTGCTCGGCCTCTGGTCCTGCACGCATTAAAACAAACACTCGTCCCTGCACAGAAACACGCTCATTAAAGAGGCAGGTTGGCATGTAGACAGTCCTCTTGTCACTTCCGCACAAAAGACAACTCTCGTGTGGTCAATTAGGAAGCAAGACTATGTTTATCTTGCATGCAGGTAGCAGTTAGCGCGTCCTTCCTGTTTCTATGTAAAGACCTTCTTCTTTGAGCTTAGTCAGACTCTAGGAAGAGTTGCTAAGCTAGTTGTTAGACCATCACTGGGTTTAATCCTCATCTGCATACAACAGTGGCACGCCGCTATCAGGGCTGTCGGGGTAATTTGCTGAAAACGGCCTATGGCTGTTATTAGCCCGGCTAGTATGGCTGTTGTTAGATGCTAATGAGGTTCAGTTCCAGGCAGAATCTAGAAGTGAGGGCAAATTGAGTATGTGCAGTTTAGTGCGTTTCCGTGAATAAGAACTCGATGAAACGGTTTTCATCAGTGGAAAATGACATAACAGCCGAAGAGGCATTTCAATATCACATACTGTAATATAAAGTACAGCCAGTATTAGTGTCTCCTCTTTTCAAAGAGCTGAGTCGTGCTGAATGAAACGTGTCTCATGGAGGGTTTAACTGTGGCGCTCTGAATGATGGGATGTGATTCATGTGCATCAGGGTCATTAATAGGGAGACGGTATCCTCTGCACATTTTTTATAATGCAACTTATTCTCATACCAATAAATTACAATTAAATTCCATGTTTTCACATTACAGCACTAAACTATGCAAAAAAAATTCCACATGCAGAACATGAAGTTGCAGAATATTCTGCAGCAATTCAAGTCAGCTACTACTACTACTACTACTACTAGGTCTGCAGCTACATTTGTTATCTCATGCTGTGCACTGCTGTTACTTACATGCCAGACGCTTGTTGTGGTTGTTTGACCCGGTAGACGACATGATCCAGTGATGTGGGGGGGCTTTGTTTTTTGTTTGTTTTTTTGAAGAGGGAGGTTTGCCTTTTCTCAGTGCGTCTTAAATCGTCTCGTCCCCCCCTGTCGAGTCCTCCGGGACGGGATGCTGGCGTGTGTGGCAGCCGGTCATCTAGTCATTGCATCCCTTGACTTTGGCAAAACCCGGGACTATCAAAGATAGTATGTTCACTACACCCTTCCTCTCTCTTTTTCTTTTTTTTCCCCTGCTCTACTCTTGCTTTGCCTGTTTGCTGTGTTCTCTCACTCCCTCCCATCCACCCACCCCCCCCTCCTCTCTCCTCTGATCGCCTGTGCTGTTCTAGGCTTCCCCCTCGCCGCTTCTCATCCCTCTCCTCGCCTCTCTCCTCTCTCTCTCACGCTCGCAGACACGCGCTCGCTCGCCTGCTCCGCCAGACGAGGCTCGGCAGGGTTGTGGGAAGCCGTGCAGCTTAGGGACAGGAGGGTGAGTGATAGTGGGCTACAGCACTGTGGCCTGTACCAACTGGTGACGACATGGGGGTCAATAGGATCAGGAGGAGCAAGGCTTTTTTTTTTTACATAACAGGTTAGGAATAGTCTGTACCGGGATAAACTCCTCCCTCCCCGACCACTGCTGCTTTGCTGTATTTCTTATTTATTCACGTCGTCGTAAGCCGGAAGCTTTAGAAATGGAAGTAAGATAGGATGAGTAATACTGCAACAATACAGAAAATCACCACGGCCTCTCACAACGTCTGAACTCTGCAGTCTAAACTAAATGGTGTGAAATTATTAGCATGCTCTGCAATGGATTGTGTAGCCTTATTAAAAGAATTTAATGAGATAAATACCATTGATCTTCTATAAAGGGAGGGATGGGTTAAAGAAAGAAAAGTACATTTAAGGCTGGGTGTGTTGCTTTGAGCTAAACGCCAACACCAGCATGCTGGTACATTGCTTTTATTCTAACAGACGCGGGAATGGCTGCGACAGCTTCATTATTTCTATGGACCAATTCTATACTGGATAGTTAGAAGCTCATATTAGAGCAAGATTAGTCTCGTAGATAAAATAAAATTTAAAAAATTGATTTTGACAATGGCAATGGTAATATTGCCTAGTCAAACACACTTAAAACGGATTAAATATAGGCCTACGTCGCCCTAAAGCACCTAGCTTTATCATCTATTTTTGCAATTCAAGTGAAGAGGGAGATTTAGAACAGGGATTTATGCATTTGTACATCACTGAATGTCAGATTATCATCATAAAATACAAAAGGGATAGGGTAAAGAAGTGAATAATCATAATAATATTAATAATAATAAATAAAAACAGGCCACCCACTTACTCTATTACACCCAAATGAGGATGACAAACATCCTCTTTATCTATTATTCTATAGCACAGCCTCTCATAGGAGGCAATCTTGGACAACCATTAAACCATTCGACCATTGATGCAGCTACTTGTGTTTCCAATGTCACAATATCATTCTGCATCCAACTGTTTACAGCTTTATCATCTATTTTACTATAAATAGGGCCATAATTTGAGGTACTGGATGTACCTCATGCTGTAATAAAGACTTGAAAATACTACCACAAACTACAAAACAAAATAAATTAAATTTGCTGAGAGACTGGGGTAGCTTTCTCATACATTTCCATACAATCGGAGTTTACCACTTTCCCATTACACCATTCTTGTCAATAACTTTAATGCAGCCCACTTGTAAGGCAGCGTTTCTTTTTTTAAATTTGCAAACTGCTTGATTCTGAGCAGGCCAGGGATTTTTTTTGTTTTTGCATGTCATACCCCTCATTCCCACATTATTGCCTGTTATTATCCACCCTGTCAACTATCAACGGCAAAAATGCATTCTCCAAGTCCAATCTGAGATAATCCTGTTTTATCTAATCAGGGGCTATTTTCTTAGACATGGAAAAACCTCCTCCAGAACACATTATATAACTGTAACCAGAAAGTTGACTGATTGTGTGTAACTTTTTCAGATCTCAGGTTGAATGATGTAATTGCTCCTTCCACACGGTTTTGTTTTATTAGCTTCATCAGGAGGACCTCCCTAATGGATACGTGACACACAAAGAACAGCAGAGCGGCCATACTTAACATCTACATTCGCAGACTTGTTGGCTAATTAAAATGTGAATAATCCATTGCCCTTAATTAATAACTGGAGAACATTTTGTGCCAATTGCCTATTAGAAAGTAAGCCATTAATTAAAGATAGATATACTTTATTTATTCCCCTTGGCAAAGAGTTGAGCGCCTTCCTCGCTGATATTTCAACCCATGATCCATATTTGTATATGAGTTTGAAAATGAAAGCGAATCATATAAACAATTTGCTGTTTGTAAATCAGATCTGATCTTTTTATAGCCTTTGTTAAAGAGCTTTCTTAATGCAACCATGAACAACAGCATGCATATGAATGTACAAGCGTGTAATTATGCATACCGACACACAATGAAAAACACACACGTCCTAACAAATACACACACTGGTGCAAAGGCACACATTAACTGTCACACACGGGGGGTTAATAGGCACTTAGCATCATGGATTCTTGCAGATCTTGACTCCCCATCCCCTAATAAGAGGCTTCTAACAGCCAATTACATCACACTTCAGCTGGAGGAAGGTGCTCTCGTCTAACCGCTAATGTCATGGAAAAACTCATCGCACTCAAGGAGAAAGAGAAGTATAATAATTTCTGATCTATGGCCTGTCATTCCTCCATCCTGGTGCACCATGAAGTCTGTGTTATTTTGTATATTCCTCCAGCTGCACAATTGATCTATTCCTGCTTATAATCATGAAATATATCTTTGTTTAGGGTTGATTTGCAGCCACCATGCACCAGCTTTGCATAGTCAAACACTCATAGATGCAAACATTACAGGACAGTAGCTCTCAAAGGCTCCAGAGCTTAACCCATGTATCCATGGCTTAACCTCAATGGTGAGTGACTATCGCCATCTGCTGGCCAAACATGTGTGTTACATCTTAGCTCACGCTCTGAAAGTGTGCAAGCTCAATGGTTCCCCAAAAAACCTGCTGCCACTTTTTCTACAGCACAGAGAAAGACTTCTGCTTCCGTATGAGAAATTCCACAATGAAGAAGCATTCACACTCTATGATCAGCAGTAAAACAAGTGTGGCTTGGGGGGGTCAAGTTGCATTCGATAAATGTGTCTTTGGAGAAATGAGACGTCATCATCTCATTTCAAATTTGTATGTCAGGTTTCAGAGGCGTTCAGGTTTCATTCAGGTGAACAAAAGGGGATTTCCATGTGACTGTTTCACAATGTTAATGTGTGTGTGTGTGTGTGTGTGTGTGTGTGTGTGTGTGTGTGTTGTGCCTGTTGCTCTCTCAGCTCTATCAGTGCTGGCTTCCTCTTTGAAACTGTGTTGTCTCAGTTTTCTGCAGCATAGTCTCTGATGTGGCTTGTGAGTCATACTGTGGTAAATATACACATTTGCACATGCACACACACACACACACACACACACACACACACACACACACAAAACGACAGAGTCACAGACACATGTGTTCACATCTTCACACACTCACACTATTCATGGTGACTACAGCTAGTATTCCCTTTGCCTCCACATTACACTTTGGTTGAGCAACACACAATAAGCCTGCTGACATAAGCTGCTGGATTTTCTCGGGTGAACAACACGCGGCTAAGCCTTAGCGACAAACACAACAACAACCAGAAAAAAAAAAGAAAAAACGAGTTCACATCTTCACTTCACATCTTCACAGATGACCACACCAGACAGTAAAGTCAAAGCCCTCAAACTTTATTAAATATATCACATTGTGCTGTGTGGGGGATATTCTGGGGGTCACCATGGCAACAGACATCCAAGTGCCACATGCACGGACGTGCACACCTGCCTGAGAATGTTCCAACTTGTGCTTCTGAGCCTCCCTGCTAGACGGTATCTGAGTGCTGTTTGCTGAACGTGGCAGGACGCCGCGGCGGCGTCCTTTGTTCCCGGAGAGAGGGGCACGCGGCCCCGTCAAGGTGTTAATTAGTCACTGTGGGTCTGCGAAGTTGTTGTCGGGTAGCGATTGCCTCGGCTGCGAGATGAACAAGCTTTTGTGCGAATCGGAGCTTTGTCTCGCCAGCCTTTTGTAAAGAATGCAAAAACAGTGAGTGACAGCTTCTCTGAAAAGCAGCCACGCTTTATACTGTAAATACAAGTGCTGCGTGCAAACACTTGTTTGTCCTTGACAGCCGAGGCATCTGCTGTTACAATATATCGTATATGCACCTGCTATGTCATTAAAACTTTCTGTCAGCACCAAGCTAAGTGTAATCTGGTATGTCTCAATTGTGATTTTCTTCCCATTTCTATTTGATATGCTTCATAAAATCTGAAATTCGACGGAGTTCACGGTTCTTGGATTGTATTTGTGACTCTGCGGACTCGCCGTGAGAGCGCGCACCTGGGAGGACCAGCTCTGGGTTAGCGTGACGGTTTTGTAATGTCACTTTTTGCAGGTGTACGCCGCGTCTGAATGAGATCTGGTGACTCATGTGGACAGAACATGCTGCTCGGACCAAGTGACTGACAGTATCAGTATGACTCTGCTTTGCTGTGCTTCGCCACCGATATACAACCGTGAACTTAATATTTTCTTGCGGATATTAGTCATAGCCAGTTTAAAAAAGAAAAAGAAAAGAAAAGCACACCACACACTAAAATGTTATGGGTGACTTGTAAACATAAAGGCCAACTTTATTTTCTGTCTCCTGTCCGTGAAAATAAAAATCTCAATTATGTGAGTGTGACATTTAATGCAACGACACATTGTAGTACATTGTAGGGAGGTGTTTGGGTGTCAAAACAGTTATTAAGTCTAGGGATGTTCAGATGCTACCATAATGAGTCCAGCGCTGTAATATAAAGACGAAAAGGGTGTCAATATGCAGCGCTTTTTTTTTTTTTTTGCTGTATTATTTATGTCTCAGATCGTCTCCCTGGGGTCTGTGTGTGTAATGGCTCATGTTTTGAAATAAAATGGCATTTGGATGTTTCTTATCGCCGAGCACTTGTCTGCGTGCGTATGCGTGAATGTATGCATGAGTATGTGAGTCACGCACCACTATCCAGCCCCCTGGGCTTCCAGTTCTGACGCCCATCTTTCAGCTCCTCTACTGCACACTGAACCCAGTGAACCTTCTGCTGTTTACACTCCCCCCCCTCCTCCCGCTCTCTCTGTCTCTATTTATCTCTCTCACACACTCTCATGCTCATCTATCCTCCCTCTCTCTCGCGTTCGCTCTCTCCATCTCCCCTGAGCTCCCTACAGTACATCTCTCATTCTCATGCACTCACGCTCTCTCTTGTGTTCTAAGTCTTTTCTCTGGCAACGCTTCTTCTGTCTGTCTTTGTCGTGGCGTCTCTGTGTACAGTACCAACCTCTGCAGATCAAGACTCGTTCAGACCCAGACAGTCTCTTAACTCTATAGGGCTCAGACAGACACTCAGGGTCTTCCTGTGTTCGGGTTGTCTCCTTTAGTCTCACAAAGCGCGGCCGGTGAAAGAGACAGACAGGGAAGAGGAGGTGGATGGAGAGTTCAAACGATGGCGTTGGCGCTCCGAGTCCTCGCCGTCCTTATTCCCAACCACCTGTGTGGTTACAGCCCCGTCTTCTCACGGCCGCCACGCTCGTTCCATCAGGCCGCTCTGTCATCGGCCATCTGCTGCCCACACCGAGCCCCTTCTGTCAGTTACAACTCTGTCCAACGGGCAGACTGGTAACAATGTGGCTCTTTTTGTGTGTTTGTTTGCGTCTGTGTCAGCCAATTTTTATTTTTTTTTCTATGAATGAAGAAACATGTGAATCCGGGACAGAAAGGGAGGAAGATAGAGGAGGTTCGGCCGTGCCAGGAAGCGGCGTCCGGAGTCTCCGGTTGACGTAACTTTACCCCCCTCTTCCAAAAAGGCCGTAACGTCATCTTTGGCCTCTGGGTTCTGACTTGCTTCGCTTGCACTTCTCCACTGCTTTGTGGAAGTGAAACGCGCTATTAATAATCCTGGTTAAGTGTGAGTTAAGTGTGAGCGAGCGAGCGAGCGAGAGCGTGTGCGTGTTGGACACGGCTCGAAAAGTCCTTGAAGCCGCGTAGAGGAGGTTGGCGGAATCCGCATCGCGTGGCGTGCACGCCTCGATGTGGCCGAGAACAGCCTGTGCGCTGTTTTTTGCACGTGTGTGTGTGTGTCTGCGCATGTGTGTACGTGTGCAAGGTAGCTATGATGTGCACCCGTGTGTGTGTGTGTGTGTGTGTGTGTGAAGATGTTCAGAGTGTGAGGATGCTATAATGGGAATTATGCACTCACCATAAGTCACAGAGTTCATTTCCATGCTGCAACCCAACTGTTTCACCACCTCACACGCTTCAGCCGTGTATTAAAACAACACGCTCGTCCCTTTTAGCGTATGCCTGTTGCTCGGTGCTGGACGATTCTTTGCCTTAAATAACGCTTATCAACGGCGATTGATGCAGTTCATTTCCACGCTGTCATGCCTCTCCTGCCTGAGGCGGAGCAGCCCTGTTTGGCAGTTTTTTTTTTTCACTTGGTGGCACACGTTGGGAACCCCGGGCCCGGTCACGGATAGCACAGATACACTGTAAACGGCTAATCGGGTATCAAACCAGCGGAGAGGAAAAAAGCGCCTCCACTCCGTGTCTCATTCATTATTCACAGCCCGCAAATGAAGTTGGTACAGTGGGAGCAATCAATTATAGATGAGAGAAGGTAGGAGGGAAAGAGAGAGAGAGCGCGAGTGATGAAGGGGGTAGAGAGAGGCCCACCTTGCATGCGGCAGAGCTTTAGCATGTCAATGAGCATCGCAGCGTTCGCCAACCCGCATGCACACAGCGACTCAGGTAATGGACTCTCGGGCCCAGGATTTCCTTTTCTTGCACAGAGCCTTCAAGAAAACGCTCCACGCGTGCATGCACCTTTCTCATCGCACCAATATTTGATAATGACTCAGTATGGCAACGTCCCTTTTTTTTTTTTGTTTTTTTTTGCACTTGTGCGCGCAGTTGTGTGTTTTTCTATTGTTCGCAGCGTGGGTACAGTCATAGCGAAACTGCATGAGTTTTTTTCACAAATGTCGAACGACATAGTCATAGCGTCCCCTCGGCGGGTTACAGCTCGCTGTGAGAGCAGGATATAAAATTGGTCCCGATGCAGCGTGTTACAATATAATCTTTGATCTCTTGACTTTTTGTTTGTCATCTTCACACTTAATTACTACAATATAGTACGTAACACACACCAGACCACGGACACAGTTTCTGAGATGAATTAAGTAGTGTTTATGCTGGTTCAGAATCAGACTTATGCACACATACAAGGCATTTGACTTACACAGAATAGGTAGCGAACCCCATGGGGACACTGTGGGGTGGTGCTAAGCTAACAGGGCTGAGGATGGATGGCTCCCTTTAAGACACTGGCAGATGTTTTGGTCATACACGTATGTGCGTGTTGGAATAAACGCCCGAGAGAGAATGATTCCTGTCTCCTCGTTTTTTTTTTTTTCAGCTGCTACAATACAGACAATGGTGCAAACAAAAGATGCTGGAGTGGGTTTAATCATGTACAGGACTATCATTATGCCATCATATGCATCAGAAGGGTATTGCACAGTTCTAGTCTTATACTGTATATGTACATGGGTTGGGTATAACACTGTTACTAAAGCACTATATTTGTATTATTATGCAATCGGGGTAAAAAGTGTGAGATGGATGTGCCCCAATATATTTTCCAAATAAGGGTCAAGCTTGAGGTCATAAATATAAGGCAGCATCATAAAGGGGTGCAAGAGGTTTCCATTGGCAACCTGTCTAATGAACTCTATGCTCATCTTCGATCTTGTTTGTTGCTGCGAAGATTTTAATCGCGTTGAAACTAAATGTAGAGTTCTATCGCATTTTCAATTTTGGGACTTTCCTGGATAATCGCACAACCTCAAGCTGATGTTAATCTGCCTCTGTGGCATTGAGAACTTGCCAGTGAGCCATACGAGGAGTTTCATAACTCCACATCCTGTGGCAAATCATAATCACTGTGGGGCCGTCCCATACACATAAGACAAGACTGACGTTCTAACTGCTGCAGCGCAGAGACATATCTACCTGTGTGATCTCCACAGCTGCCCAGAGGTTAATTACAGCTGTTTTCTTGGGATTCCATTGTTGTGATTGGAAGGTCTGCTACTGAGAAGAACTGCGGAAAGCGTCTGTTTGAAATCTACGTCTCGATCTGTGTGTGTGTGTCACCTCATAATTCGTTAAATGTCAGATATTTGCTTCTGGAAACTGCTCTATTTGTGCCGTTTGTATTGGGCCTGCTTGTGTGTGTGTGTGTGTGTGTGTGTGTGGGCAGAGAGGCTGTTTGATGTGAGTCAGATCCAAACCCAGGCTGGTTTCTCTCACATGTGTGTGGGACGCATCCAGATGGCTCTGCAGGACTGCACAAATGTCACTCTGATAATGAGACAACAGGGCCGGTTGAAATACAGGTGTAGTAGGGCTTTTCACACAGATGCACACACACACACACACACACACACACACATAAGCATAGATGGAAGGATGAGGGAAAGAAAAAACAGAAGACCTGGGCAGCACTAAATGCAAGAAATAGATACAGCAACCACATGTGATTCTATAAGCATGAATGAATAGTCTTCATGTTGTTTGCATCTCTGTTCATATTAATCCATTAACAGTGCACCGGATCATGTGTTGGCACCGTGGTGGATCCACGGAGGACGAGAGTGTGTCTCCATCGTCAAGGCTGATTATGGACATCATCGGATTGACCCGCGCGGCGTGATGAATGCAGCGGTGTTCACCCGCTGACCTGTGCTAAATGACAGCCTCACCTCTGTCCCCTCCGCAGCCTTCGCAGGTCACCGCTCAGTTGCCATGGGAACAGGAGACACGGAAAAAGGGAAAAAAAAAAAAAAAAAAATTCTCCCCGTGCGCCAAACAGAGACACCTTATGCCGTCTCCGACAGCTTTCGGTTGAGTTGCACATCAAGTGTGAAAACGCGATTGAGAAGTTGTTGTTTATTTAATTTTTCCCTACGAGTCGGGCCCGTCAACTCGTCCTCTCTCTCTCTCTCTCTCTCTCTCTCTCTCTCTCTCCTGCCTGAAAACCCATTTTCACACGTACCCTCGAGGACATTTGCTCACACATATTTTCTTTGTCTTGAAATCCCTCCACCCGAGGAGTTCTCTCACACAATATATTCCTGTTATTTCGAACAGCCAGAGCACAGGTGCAACCCGGGGTGTGCACACATGCATGTGTGTGTGTGTGTGTGTGTGTGTGTGTCAGTGAGATAGTATCTGTTATTCAAGACTGCTGTGACCTAATGTAACTATTGCAACCTACATTGTCAGCCCTCCAACAGCTCCGTCAGCCTCATGAGGTTGCTGCACCTGTTTGTCTAACACACGCGCAAACACACTTTTTTTCCTGTTGTTGCAGCCCACAGTCACAGTTACTAATGTACTGACACACACCACCATGATCCACAGCTCATGGCATGTGTGTGTGTGTGTCTGTGTGTGTGTGTGGTGGGTGTCGTTCTTGCCGTATCAAAAACACCACTGTCCACTGCTGGCAGCGAGTTTCCTCTGAGGTGATCTGTTATAGTGACAGGACGCCAGGTATTTTTAGCCAAAGAGAGAGGACAAATAATGAAGCAGGAAAGACAGAGGGAGACAACAGGGGGATGAGTAAGGGAAGAGAGGGACAGAAAGAGAGAGAGAGAGAGGGGGGGGGGGGGGGACATGGGAGGAGTGAAATCTGAGGGTAAACCAAAACCACCTGGATGCTGCCGCTTCTTCTGCTCCGAGCGGCGTCCATATACATCACGTTACACAGGCTCCACTCACACTCACACGCCCACACACACACACACACACACACACACACACACACAGGCCGTACCTCGTGTTCCTACACGCTCACACACTCTCACACTCACATGCATTAAGACTTGTTAGAATCTTGGTGAAAGATGAGGAAAAAAAAATACGTGGAGGTTTGTTTATACCGTGATCACCTCTGCTCATATTTCTTTTTGTTGCTGCAATTAACTCAGTGAAAACTATATTATAACAAACCTAGACATTTAGGATCTAAATTGTAATAAACTGGAAGAATCCTTTAAATGTCCCATACTGCACATTTTTACTGGGTTATGTTTAAAATGTTTATATTGTATTTATATAATTTAGATCTATAATTTAGAAGGTGTGAGTGCTGTTTTGATATCCCTGACAGGATTGTATTAGTGATTATAAATACCAAAAATATTCCATTTTAAACTAGTGATTTCAGTGCACAGACTTTTATACTGCAGTGAGAGGCTTCTTGTGTCCAGCTGTTAAACCTCTGAAGTGAAATATATATTTTGCATATTTATGGATTCTGGCCTTTTTGATGCAATTTTAAGGGTTTTAATAGCGCAGTTGCCTCGCAGCAGGAAGGTGGCAGGTCCGAGGCCCCGGGCCGGGACCTGGTGGAGTTCTCTACGGGTTCTAAAACATGCTCAGGTTAATTGGAAGCCTCTGAATCGCCTGCAGGTACGAGTGTGTGATGGAATGGTGTGTGTGGCCCTCGGTGAACTGGTGACCTGTCTGGGGTGTATCCTGCCTCTCGCCTGAAGCATGCTGGGATTGGTTCCAGTTGACCCCAATGACCCTAGTGAGGAATAAGCTGGTATAGAAAATGAATGAATAAATTAATGACTTTTTTCTTATATATAAAATAATCTGACTGTACTAAACAGAAAAATCAGAGTATTGGTGTAGCTGTCTCACTGTTTATAGCCTCAGCACTGCCTCAGCAGTAACATTAGGGGTGAAATAATACAACCAAGATGAACTTCTTTTTTCTACTTCTCCTTTTTTTGTCAATGGAACTCTTGTAAGAGTAAGAATCCTTTTTTTTTTTTTTTTTTTTTCCGTTGTCACGGCAGCAGGCAGCTTTGGCTTTCACATCAGAGTGGCGGGGAAAACAATGTAAAGTGCAAAAAGCGGCGGTCAGGACATTCTGGTTTGCACACGCAAGTCGTGAGGCCTCCGTGCAGCACAATGTCCTCCTCTCTCTCTCTCTCTCTCTCTCTGGTTTGTTCCCTGAGTCAGCACTCTGCCTCAGCTCCAGTTTCTCTACCCCAGCCCGCCTCTGCCTCTGCCCGCCTGCCTGCAGGACACTATTAGGACATCTCAGTGTGTGTGTGTGTGTGTGTGTGTGTGTGTGTGTCTTTGTGAGAGAGAGAAGGGGAGAGAGAGAGAGAGAGAGCTACTGTTGCATTTACGTGGTCAGGTCCTTTCACCATCTTATGCAATATGATATTTTTCACTTTGCGAGTAACCCTGGATATTTCTGTCTGCTCTTCCGAATCAGCCATTGTACCAGCGCGCCATAAAAGATGCACAACTCCTCTCGCACGTCCAAAACACTCCCAATGGGTTTTGCATGTTGTTGAGAGAGTGTGTGTGTGTGTGTGTGTGTGTGCCTGTGTGTGTGCATACGTGTCTGTGTGATCTGTTGGATACTACTAGTTCTGCTAACATGGCCCAAAAATAGCAAAGTGGAGAGGTGTGAAGTAAAAAAGGAAAGGACACTTTAGTAGAGGAGTAACTGACACGGGGGTGAGTCACTTTCACACAAACTCATACACACACACACACACACTCATGCAAACTCACACACATACTGTACAAGCACACACACACACACATGCATATTACAAAAGCACATAACACACACGGAGTTGTGAAATCGCCTCTCATTGGCTTTGTCACTGCTGAGTGTGTGCGTTCGCAGGACGGAATCACGGGTTTTCTGCCTCCGCCGCCATGTGATTGGCTCTTTTTTCCTCAGTTTGTGAGAGATTCCATTTGTCCACACAAATTATCATCAACGATTCCCCATCTTTGGCTCAAAGAGCTGCCACTTCCTCACTATGTCTTTTTTTTTTTCCTCAATGGATTAGTCTTTTACTTGTACTCTTGTGAGCCCCGTGGGCCTCTGTAGGATCAGAAACTGAGGTGCTGAATTCCCTCCAGACGCTCGATTTGAGGGTCCAACCGTTCAGGTTTCACTCAGAGACACCCTGGGACCCCCCGCTGTGTCGTATTGGCTTGTGAAGATGTTCTCGACTGTGTGACAGCCTGATCAGTCTGCGGCCCTTTGTTCTCTGCCTGGTTAGTCGATTGGAATTCCCAGATTGATCAATCTTACCTTACCTTCCTATAGACACACACATTCACTGCACAGGACTCATGATACTATCACAAAATCATTGTTTATTCACTGACTTTATAAGATATATTACAAATTCTGCATCAATTTTATGCAGCCTCAGGGTCACTTTTTCTTATTCTGTGCTGAATTTACAATCAAAGCTTGACTGTGCCTTGTTATTAAATATGTTCGTACGCAATGAGTAAGCATGCAGCAGAGCGGCAGCAACGCCAAACTCAAAATGTTGAGTCCACATTCATGTGAGCTTTGCATAACTGTAATTTTTGAGGAAATTTCCACTGAACAGAGTAATGATTTTTTTTTGCCCTATTTACATCGATGTTTATAGGATGTTGTAGCGTGAATGCAGAAGTGAGAATGGGAGAGAGAGAAGGAGAGAGGAAATGATACTAAGACATTTGATCACAAGAGCAAATGATACATGCACGCGTGTGAACTCGCGCACACACACACACACACACACACACACACACACAGCATGTGATCTCTTGATTAGTGCTGTAGTCACACACTCCCACTCTCTTTGGTTGTTTGATCACAATCTGCCTCCTACTCCCAGACTCCAGTCATACAGAAACTCTCAAAAGATAATGCTTACTCAACACGAAATAAGTGATGACCTTTATCAAAATAACTTAGATATTCCATTTTCTCATGTTCAGTGAAAATGTTTGGCTGACGGAACGAAAAAAGTGAATCTCCCCAAGGCACGTTTTGAAGTGTCTAGATAGTCAAAGATTTAGTTTGAAATGACAAAAAAGTGGATACAACAGCTTATTAGATCTGACTATAAATAGTCTAATTAATATAGTCTATGGAGATTTAATATAGGTTATATATGTAGCTGTAATCATGACTCCATTTTCATTACGGTGGCTAATATTATATTAAGAGCCCTGGGTGCAGGTGGAAATACAGACAAATGATTAAATTCAGTTTCAGTTCAGTAAATTCAGTTTTTCAATTGTGTTATAATATTATTTTGTTGAGTTATATTTGCATTCATTAGATATTATTTTTGTTTCAATAGTGCCGTCAAGTCACTGAATTTTGGTTAAAGGCAGAATCTGTATTTCCCACTTGTCTTGATGTCCAATATTATTAAGATAAGATAAGATAAGATAAAACTTTATTGATACCACAACGGGGAAATTTGTCCGTTACTGCAGCAATACAGATAAAGAGAAGAAAAAATAAAGCTGAAGATAAAAAACTATAAAAAAAAATAAATAAATAAAAATAAAAATAAAAAAACACACAACACAATGTACAAATTCGCAGAATTTGTTGATCCGCATACACAGTATGCATTAAGGACATAGAATGGAAAGAAAATGCTAATAAATAGTAAGAAAAGAGTATGCATAAGCAAGGCATATATACATACATACATGCACGTACATACCTACATACATACACATACACACATATTTGCATATATATATATGGACATACATATCCACGCACATACCCACATGTACACATACATAGGAAATGCAGACTTAAGGTGCAGGGTGTGTGTGAAGAGAAAAAAAAGTGACCAGTGAAAAAGTGACAGAGTGACTACAGTGAGGGTTATTTGTATGTTATGTTATAAAGTCTTATTGCTGTCAGGATGACATCCAATTACAACCAAATACATAGCTAAAAAATACCTCTATAACCAATTTATAAGTATACCTTTCTAGCAAGCAATATTTTACAGACAGACGTACAAATACAATCAAACAAACCCAGGAACATGCCTGTTTTAGTAGTAAAAGCAGATAATTGCTGAATCCGGCAGGCGGGCCTGTGAAAGCTCATAAGCTGCCTCCTCACTTTCACAGGTGCAGGTCGTGGATTCCGACGCCCGTTGACAGTGCACTTCAGAGCGATCCCGGCCATGTAAGCCGCTCATGTGACCTGGCCGGCCTGAACGCTCCAGCCCTGCAGTCAAATGTTTGGCCGCGATGACAAAGGTGGAAGCGCGGCACCGCTCGGCCAAGTGTATTTTAAGACATACAGTACAAATCGGTTGTATTTTTAGACGTCGAATAGGGGGTTTCAGGCACAAATGCAGGCTGAGTCAGATAAACACATCCAATAAACATAAAATGGTAATCCAATCTGGTGCAAAACTATAACTGTTTAAAGCGTAATGATCATTTTTCTACTGGGTTGTCTCATTTAGATAAATGGAGCCTCCCTCAGGGGTTTTAGACCAGCAGGGCATTTGTAATGGGAACTGGGGCACGCCGTACAGTAAAGAGAGCATATGACTTATTGCCACATTACACAGGACATTCCCATACCTCGCAGGGGTTTCGCAATAAGATGTGTGAGTAGTCTATTGTGGTTTCATGCTTGAAAGGAAAAAAAAAAGCACATGATGCCACTGCACGCAGATCATGAACAAGTGATTAAGCTAAAAAAAAAAAAAGAACTTGACTTGTCATGGGTGTGATGAAATTCTCAATGTGTCAGATTTAACTAGAATTCCACTTCACCTGCTTTAACACGCCGGTGTTGAAGCATGGTGATTATTTTTAGCTGCATCCCAACCGGTGATGCTGTTTTTTTTTTTTTTTATTTGGTGACCCATCAGAATTACGGTACCAGGGGCAGGTCAAGGAATCCAACGAATACGGCGAGAAGACGCACCTCTGTCGCCCGCGGCGGGCCCGCCATTGGCCGTCCGGGGGTTAAGAGGCTGAGGTGTCGCAGCGAATGGCGCGAGCCGTGGGCCGGTCCATCCCGCAGCTCGAAAGGGAGGTTAATGAGTGAAGCCGCTGGGCTATGGGCCAAACATGAGCAGCAATGCTAAGGCTCCCACAATGAGCCTGACTGTATTACCACTGAGCTCTGTCTAATTATACACTCCCAGAGAGAGAGAGAGGGAGAGAGAGGGAGGGAGGGAGGGAGCATATTAGGTAGGGGAAAGAAAAAAGTTATCAAGTGTCACTGTGTGTCAGAGAGACTTACGAGGAGGGATGAGTGTAGATTGAAGTTGTAAGGGTGAGATAGAAGGTGTGTGTCAGATAGAGGGAAGAAGAGAGAGAGAGAGAGAGAGGGAGAGGGAGGGAAGGAGAGAAGAAGGGAGGGGGTTGGAGAGATCAAGCAAGCTGGGAGAGAGAGAGAGAGAAAGAGAGCACTCTCACAGGGAGAGAGAGAGAGAGAGAGAGAGAAAGCAAAGAGGCGTTTAGAGAAGGGAGGGAAGGCTGAGCGCAGAGAGGAGGAAGAGACTCGCGCTCTCTAAACTGGATATTCCTACGTGCCTGCTGCTGCTGCCGCCGCCTGATCCAATGAGCAGACTCTCTGCTGCCGGCTACACGAAGGCACCCGGCGAGGTATGTGACCATGCCGCTTCCTCCCCTTCAGCCTGTGTGTGTGTGTGTGTGTGTGTGTCAGAGAGAGAGACAGAGAGAGAGAGAGGAAGAGCAGGTGTGTGTTATAAACTTTGAATGGGTAAACAGAGCATGGTGTGTGTGTGTGTGTGCGTTCTGAAATTTCTCTTAAGGAAGCAGGTTTTTTTTTTTCAGAGTTACTCTACATATGAGGCACAAGACATCCTGAAAGTGAGTGGGGTTAATTATAGGGAGTGAATATGTTTGCAGTGTGTGTGTGTGCGTGTGAATGAATGTGTGGTATACACGCTCATGTAAGTCGGCACCTGTGTGTGGGGGTGTTTGGGCGCATGGAGGAGAATAACAGAGAGAGTGTGAACAAGGAGGGAGAGTGTGACTGATCCGGAGAGAATGAGTGTGTGAGGGAGACGGAGACAGATACAGACAGACAGGTAGAGACAGACAGACGGGCAGGGACAGACGCACAGAGGTGCAGGTTCATCACTCAGTGTGACGGCAGATCAGGACTTTCAGAATTAGAGCAGTGGGCTTAAATAGCCCTGGTCCAGAGATAGCCAGGGGCCCTGGAGGAGCCCATTTAAAATGGGAGGGCCGGATGTTGGGAGTGAGGAGGGTGGGGTCAGCAGCCGAGCTGGGGCGGGGGGGGAGGGTGAAATTTTGGGAAATAGACAGAATGAGGTGGGAGGAGAGAGAAAATAGGAGGTGCAGATGTTAGGTTGGGGGGGGGGGGGGGTGGCAGGTGTTCCTGCGTTTCTCATTCAGCCGGTGCCCTGGACACAGGAGGAAGCGTTCACTTCCAAACGTTCCAAGTGTTTAATTACAACCTCATTGACAGACTTTAAATCTGTCAGTTCCCTGTACCCCCCCCCCCCTCCTCCCTCCTCCTTCACCCTCCTCCTCCCCCCCCTCCCCCGTTGGGAATACGGAGCCGCTTTCGTGGCTCCGCTACCGACTCCATTCAATAACTAATTTCTCCCCATTCTCCGCTGAGAAATAGTACGCCAGTGTGCGTGATTATTATTTCTGTATGTCTATTTCTGCTACAGCAGGTGCTGTCCTTCTGCTGCAGCGATATCCCAAATGCTGCATAGGAACATTTCACAGGTTCAAACAGTTCTCGGCTAAAGATGTCTTTCAAAAGAGAGAGAGAGAGAGACGCGCGGCGTTCGTCCCCCCGTCGACTTAATTCACTTATTTCAATTATGAGGACGATCTGCTGGAGTGCACAGGAAGTCCTGTGGCACCGGGAGATTGCTTCTAGAAAAATGCTTGTTTTTGAGAGGCGAAAAGGCGCCACGAAACTGTTTATAGCCTGGGTTTTTTCTCCCTTATAGTTTTCTATGTTTGATGAGTCAATAGCTCGTGGTGTTGAGGAGAGGACTCTGGTGTAGCTGTGAGAGTTTGTGTTAAGGTGCGGCTCGAGCTGTGCTCAGGTAAACCAGACCCGTGTCTATATGTTTCATAGTAATTTGCCTCTTGCTAAGCGACTGTACCAGAAGCGGCGTCATGAACGACAAAAAGAGGAATCGGCGTGCAGCTCCGAGAGAAATGAAATCATCCTGACCCCCGTGGGCCGAGGGACAGGAAACGCAGCGCGTTCCGCTCATCCCGTGTTTCTTGGAGTTGTGTCACCCTGAAGAGCAGAACAGGCCTCTTGTGAGGGAAGATTGAGTGGCTGCTGGCCCTTTAAGAGGTCTATTTTTACAGGGGCACACTCATGCATGGAGCGAGGCGCACAGAGGAGGCAGCGGCACACGGAGACTCTATCTGCTCTGCCTCACTTCTGTGACTCCACACACACACACACACACACACACACACACAACACATCCTATAGGAGCGTAACCTTGTGACTGAGTGACTGAGAGTTGTGAAGAAGAAAAAAAGAAAACTCCAGCTTGGTTTCGTGGAGGAGCATTTTTTTTTGTGAACGTAAGCTCAATTATGAAAAATCATCAAAAAAAAAAAGGAAAGTTAAAGGTTTCCATCGGACGAGGAGAAATCAGCCCTTTTTTTTCAAGTGGATGTCTCTGATGTCTAAAAGTGATAATGAGTGGGAGCCCGCTATAAAGACACCCTCACGCACGCCGTACGTGAATGTGCCAACATTCCCACATACTTGTTTTGATATGCAGATAGCTATGAAAGAAATCTGAAAACATTCATGCCCCCTTCGTACAAACATAATAGTTTACTTACACCCACACTCTCCTCGAAAGACACCGCGAAACATTTCTTTTTATTTTTTTTATCGATGCACTTGTACAGAGCTGTACGCCCACGCGCCAAAAAAAAAAAAAATTACTTATACATCCTCAATATCTGGACCTAAAATAATCTTCTCCTTATGCAATCTGCATGTTATATAATGCATGGCCTGTCATTATCACAGCGCTCCTTCACGCCCTGCTGTGCCTCTCCACCTACAGCACAACACACACACACACACACACAGGCAGACACACACCCTGCACCTTGTGTTGACAGTCATATACTCTACTCTAGCACCCTCACCCACGTCGAGTGTGCTCTCCAACAGCCAGATGAGTGAGAGAGAAAGACAGGGAGTGGGTAGGGGGGACAGAAAATGAAAGAGACACAGTGTGTGTGTGTGTGTGTGCATGTGTGGGGGGGGGGGCAAACAAATTAGAGAGTTTAAGCACACGTCCGTGCAGAGGGCCGAGCATTTGCATGATGATGTAAATCGGTCGGCACGTATGACTGTGTCCCCTTTTTTTGTTCCCCTGCCCTCTTCAAGGTCTCGGAGGTTAAGGGAAACACTCGCCGCTGCATCGCGCGATTACTCACTGTCACTGCCAGTCACACCTACAGTATGAGCAAACACGCACACACACACAAACACACGTGCGTGTCTTTGCATGTTACACGTTCGGCTCGTATCGTTTTGCGTTGAACGTAGGAAGCTGTTGATATGAGTTGTAGAAAATGAGTTAATTAACCAATCAACAAAAAAATGTAACCACCAACTACTTTGAATATTTATATAAATGTTTTAATATAATTTGTATTAATTACTGTTGAGTTTTTTTTTTTATTAAAGAGAAAAAGAAAAGATCAAATCATTTGATTCCATATTAATAATAAATAGGAGAATTTCAGGTTTCCTCAGCGTGCCATTATAATAAATTGAATATTTTTGTGGTTATGTACTGGTGGTCAGAAATTGCAGTTTAATACATGCAGCAGTTTATTAATTAGGTAAAAACATCTGTAATTACCATGATAACTGATATTCATTTTTTTTTTTATAATTAATTTTCTAGCCAAAACAAAGGCCAAATATTCACTGGAATTTTTTTGCAATATTAGTATATTGTAAAGATCCAATGACTAATAGATATCTGTAGAAAGTGTTATAATTAACATTGCATAATTGTTATTCAAAAGTATAATTGTTCATTTCAGACATGTCGTTGAAAGTGAACCGACAATCAGGCAGTAATGAAGCTCAACGCGGCCTCGTCAGTCTGTTCCCAATTAACACGACACCTCATCTTTTTTCCCCTTATAATCTGGGTAGGTTTAGACACAAAAACAGTGAACAGGGCCCTCCAGTCTATCCACCCTAATTATCTAAAATCACTTAAAAAAAACTGAAACAAAAGAAGCATATTGACATTGTGTGAAACGCGTCTACTCCAAAAATGACACAGGAAATGCTTGAAATGTGCAGTGGTAACGCATAAAAATGACAAGAAATCGGTGTGACCCTGAAACACACATACCCCACTTTGTTGTAAATCATTTATGAAAGTGCTATAGCCAAGTTGTATTTTTACAAATCTGCCTGTGTGTGTGTATATATATATATGCTGATCAGGACATTTAGTGGTATTTCTCAGTCAGCCAAGGGTACCTGCATCTATTCCCAGATCAGCACAGTTGGAAGGGTATGAGAATTGGCTTGGGGGCTCTACCGCAGAGCCGTGTGTGTGTGTGTGTGTGTGTGTGTGTGTGTGTGATGAATAATCCCAAACACAGGCAGGTGTTTGAATACAGTTGACACTGTGCCAGACTACTTTAAGGTGACAGACACACCTGTCGGTCGTGGGGGTGTCCCCCGAGAGGGGGAAAGGTACGGGAAGTTGAATTTCGCAGGATGTATTTACCTTCAGATCCATCGTTTGTGTGTGTGTGTGTGTGTGTGTGTGTGTGTGTGTGTGTGTGTGTGTGTGTGTGTGTGTGTGTGTGTGTGAGTGGCATGAATGCAATCTGTTGGTTATCTCACTCCTTTTTTTTTCCTCCTCGCTCCGTGTGCTTGGAAAGATCATTTTCTCCGGCCTTCACTCACCAACCCTTGCGTGTGATCAAGCCGTATGCTTGCCTCCTCCTCCACATTTCATCTACAATAGGGGTCAACGACCTTTCGAACCCTGCCGCCCACCGCTCGTACACCCACAGTTTTTTTTTTTTTTTTTCCAGTCAGGCCTGCCTCTCTCAACCCGCCTGAGCTCATGCAAGTTAATCTGCCTCCCTCGTATAGACGGGCACAACCTGCACAAACACGATAAATTGTACAGTATCAGTTTGGGTATCACTGTAACAGACTTCCAGCAGCCTATAGCATCAATAGTGTCCTGAAAGTGTCCTGAAGTGTGCATTACCTTCCCAACCCTTGCAAAGCTTTCTCTCTCTCCATCCTGTGTTGCATTAAAATCACTCAGCATCTTTATCCAATTCCTGTATTATTTTTTATTGTGGTAATTATTATCAGATATAAAACACTTAAGTGATACGGTTCATCCTCATTTACGTATTGAGCGCTAAAGCCCACTCAATCCTGCTCGATGCAATTACGCAGCAGCGTCTATAACAAACAGCATAAGCGACGTGTTAAGTAAATGTCTGTGACCGCGTGTGGCTGGGCAGCAGATTTGATGTGGGAGGGGTTGTAGAGCAATAGCAATAATGGCAGTGTATAGCTATGTTGCCTTGAATACCAGCAGTGATAAAGGTACTCCAGACAGCATTTGTGCAGCCAGTCTAGACAGCCTCTCTGTAAAATTAATGGCACTCGAGCTACCAATGGAAGACCTGGCCATGGTCTCTCCATGGAGATGTCATCAGTATGTTTGCGTACAGCTCGCTGACATTTTGCTGCTTAAACCCAGAGAACCGACAGAAAAACCCGGCTTGACTGGCAGTCGCCAGGGGACACTGCCAAGAACAACAAATCTTTGGAATGAAAAGTAATCTCCAACCCTCTTTTAACCATGCACACACACACACACACTTGCACACTCTGTGTTCCAAGCTGTTTCCTCCCCATTAGACTTTCTCTTTCTGAGTCTCCCCCCCCCCTCTCCTACTCAGCTACTGATCTTGTAGCGTGAGAGTAGTACTCGCGTCAAGGGCTCTGAGTTAGGATAATCATGTCGCAAACTAGTGCGAGGGACTGGTTTAAAAAAAACAAAAAAACAAGCAAAATAAGTGAGCTTCAGGAATGAAAACACAAATGCATGACTGTGCAGAAACAGCATGTGACATCACTGAAATTGCTTAAGAATTGTTGTCACCCGCCGCCGGTGTTTGTTTCATGTAATTCATGTGATTCTGATGCACAGGACACTTCGCGAATTGAAACCAACCCTTTGTGGTTGAAAACGGAGCTGGTGCAGATGCTGCACTTATAAGAGGCATTTTTATCAGAGCGAGACGGTGGAAAGAAGAAAAAAAAAAAAAAAAAGTGCATAAATGAAACTCCCATCAGTAGACACCTAAATGTCAATGAATGACAACAACATAACACCCGCTTTAGAAAATGTCAGCCGCCGAGTTTTGCAGAATACTTGTTAACTGTTCCCACTTGCTCCGCTGACCCCCCCCCACCACCCTCCACGCGCACACACGCGCACACATGCATGTGTTTACGGAGGCAGGAGGAGGGCTGCAGCGGCCATAAAGACGAGAACGAGGAGGTGGAGGAATTTTTTGCTTCTGCTGACTGGCTGACCTGCATGTAATTAGTCGAGTCATATTTTTAACTGATATTGCGTAAAAGCCAGCTTAAGGAGCCATAGCTGCCCTATTTATACCCCAGGGGCTAATGGCCTGTACCACTACGCAGGGGGATTTCCTCTGCATGAACTACTGTATACTAAGCCCGCCTTAGGCCGTACCAGTTAGGATTCACAGGGATTAACGGGGCAGCAATACATTACACGCGTCACCCTCTAGTCTGCATGGCTCACATTGTTCTACTATCTTGTCTCCTTTTCACGTCTCTTTCTTCTGACCCGCTCGGCGCTCTCATCAATTTTCGTTCATCAATGTTTCAGCGAGAGCTCCTCTCAGAGAGAGGAACCTCCTCTTAACGCTGTATCACACTATACGTGTTGGTTCGGGGCAATCAGAGTGTTTCATGGCCGGCAGGAATGCGCAAAAAATTTGCCATGAGTGTGCACATTTAGCACAAACTAAAAATACACGTAAAACCCTTAGTGTTACTATTTTGGATGCATGTTTACATTATTGTGCACAGCATATGTATGTGTGTGTGTGTGTGTGTTGAGAAGGGGTGTGGGGGGGTGTTTATAGTAACTCCTGAGCCATAAGCCCATCCTCATTGTGCTTGAGCCGGATGCGTTCAGGGCTGCTGGCTCATCCTGCTGAAGAATGGGTCAGGGCCCCGAAGGCTGACCTGGCCCTCTGCCCATTAAGCTATCGCCCGTATCGCCCTGTCCTTTTATCAGCTTATCCTGGCTCCTGGGCGTGTGTGTGTGTGTGTGTGTGTGTGAGAGAGAGAGTAAGCTGCCACACAAGGCAGGCTAGTAGTAGTCCCCTCATCCCCTCCTGTCTATCATCCAACTCCACCTAGGTTGATATGGATCTATCTATCTATCTATCTATCTGTCTGTCTGTCTGTCTGTCTGTCTGTCTGTCTGTCTGTCTGTCTGTCTGTCTGTCTTGTCCTCTGTCCCCCCCCCCAGTCTCCTCCGCTCTCGCCTCTGTTCAGATCTGTTACTTTCAGCAACAAATTTTCTGCTGCATCAGACGTCTATCATAGATCCCCCACTCAGCCTGAAACGTGATCAGACACCCGATACGAGGCGACAAGTACGCGTGAGGGCAGGGGGGACAAAAAAGAAGAAGAAGAAAAAAAAAAAAAAAGGAAAACAACAATACAATATAGGGTTATGGACGGCAACAGAGATAGAATTAGAACGTTTGCCGTCATTTGTAAAAATCTGCCGAGCTCCCACCTGTGGACGGGTTATCGCCAATTTGTGTTTCCATCGCTATGATTTGGTGGGTGTAGTCTGACTCATCTAACCTTTCTTGTCTTGGCCTGTGTGTGTGTGTGTGTGTGTGTGTGTGAGATGGACAGATTACATCGTCCAAAGCCCAAAGTGGGAGACAGACAGAAACAGCAAAGCGTGAGCTGCAGGAAGCGCGTACGCCAAACGCCTCAGTGGTGCCACGGATGATTGACGGCGCGCTGTGACTCCGCGGTGTGTTTGCTCGTGTTGATGTTTGCCTGCGTGTGGGTTCAATATGCGGAATATCAAAGCGTGCGTGCACAACAGTCATTTCTACATCTCTATATTGTAGTAAACAGCCTTTGATGAACCCACTTGATGCTCTCTGTTTCCTTCTGTTTCACTATGACTGGACTATAAATGTTCACCAAATTATATTTATTCGATTGTTCAGCCTGATGAACGCATCCATTAGTACCACGAGCTGATTATAAAGCAGCAAAGTCAAAGATCTCCAGAGGAAAGTAATTGTTACCATTACATGTTCTATATTTCCTTTTTGATTGCTTTTCATGTTTTAATGTGCAAAGTATGTTTTCTCATTAACTTGCTGACCTTTTGTTGATAGTACAAGTAAAGAATGTGTTATGTACTATGCGGTTTGTTTCATTTAAACTGCCAAATTAACACCTTGTGATCAATGTGTTGCTTTGTATAATATAATTATAGAAACGTGTTGATGAAGGAAGTTGTTTTTTTTGGTGCTGCTGCGAGACTGCAGCAAAAAATCACTTCATGATTTTTGGAAATTTAAAACTAGCTCTTTACTGTGTAAATAAGGAAGAAAGCCTTTTTCATTGAATTTGAATGCATACAATCACGAAGATAGATTTTTCTTCATTTCTGATTTTTTCAGGGTTTCTAATGTATTCATGGCCAAGGAGCCGGATATTTTTATTATGCTTTTTTGCCAAGTTTAAATATTGATTAAATTTCCGTGCCAAAAGAAAATATATTTTTCTTCAGAAAGTATAATTTCTGACAAAATTTGTGTACATGCGTCTGAAACTTTGAATTCATACAAATACAATGGCAGCAGCAGACAAAGCTCAGGCCCACACAACCTCAGAGCAAATCACACTTTGACAAAAATCAACGTATTGTTCTCCTAAATGTCAGAGGAGACTTTTCTTTGCAATTGTTGGTTTGAATTATGTGTCAGAACACACATTTCCAGTATAGATTGAGAAGGTAGACAAGGTTAACCTCTAGATTTTGCTTCTAGAAAATGTGGAATCTGAAACAACATATGTGAGTGTTCAGTGTTTGAACGGAAGTTTGGCCCTGTATGTTCGACAGGGTGTTATTTACATAACATTACATTTTTCGACCTTGGCCCTGTTTAGTATTTTGTAAAAGGATTCTATGCTGACAGGTTCTGATTCCTTGCTGTGAATGAACTGCACCGCTTTCATCAATTCAGGCCTAATAAGCCGTGCCAGCCACACACACTTCACCTGTATTGACTGAATCACTGAAGCAAATCATTCAGAGCTCTCCTGCAGCGCTCCTGTTAGCATATGAGTGTGTGTGTGTGTGTTTCTGTTTGTGTGCGTGCATATGAAGTCAAATTAAATGTATTCATAAAAGCTCTTTTAACAAGCAGGTTCGTCACAAAGTGTTGCAGTGACAACAAAGGGACTCAAATTCAGATGAAAAGTACAGACAAAAAGAGCTTGTGTGTGCATGTGTGTGTGTGTGTGTGTGTGTGTGTGTGTGTGTGTGTGCATGTGTGCATGATGGATGTGAAGTTTAGTTTTGAGTCAGAGGCAGCAGCGAAAGCTTGAAGTCTGAGAGTGTGTGTAGGGTGAGCCTCCTACCTCGTCCCTGCCTGTCGCTCATCAACTGTCTCCCGTCCATCTTTCCGTCTCTTTTCTGTGACAACACGTCTTCTAACAGCATAGCGTGTGTGTGTGTGTGTATAGATTTGAATCAGTTGAATGGCTTTCAAGGTGAATAGGCTAAGCACAATTAATTAATATCGAATTAATAGATATCACCATGAACGTTGGATGAAGACAGCCTCAAAATTCTTGTTTCTTGTTGACATCTTAGGAGTCAAACATTTTTTTACTTTGGGAAATTTTTAGTTATGTCTTCTTTTTTTTTAACACGATCAGTAAACCTTCAGTATACAGTTAGGTATAAAAACAGAAGCTTTGAGTGTGTGTGTGTGTGTGTGTGTGTGTGTGTGTGTGTGTGTGTGTGTGTGTGTGTGTGTGTGTGTGTATGCAAATGCTGCTCAGATGGAGGTTTTTCTGGCTTCAGGGTGAGAAAATGGCCCATAAACATGGACAAGCCAAAGTGAAAAAAACACCTAAATTCTGGGTATTTATTTTCTTTTTTTTAAAAAGACATGATATAAAAGTAAAGCAAATCTTAAAATTGATCAGCGTGTGAAGCTGTGTCTTTCTTTAACGTTTAATGACACATTTAACTCTTAAAACTTCAGTGAAAAGCGTAACATTGGACACTACAGAGGCAGCCTATAGTCAACACATACTGCCCTATATATAATCTGTATGTGCTACATTCTTGACTGTGCATGTGAGGGTCTGTGTGTGTGTCTGCATGTGTGTGTGTGTATGCAACATAAATATATATATAAATATATGTATATGTGAGTGTGTGCCTGTTTGTATCCCTCACAGTGATTAAAGCAAGTGGGCGGCAGCAGCAACTGGTCTGCTTGTGTGGCTCTGCATAGCAGACATGTTTCTCACTGCTAGATATTACTCATTTCCTCAGCCCTTTGCACACAAGTGCGCAGACACACTCTTCTTGACACACACACACACACACACACATGAACTCACTCACACACAACAACAGACGCAGCGACGGATAGCGGGCTCTCAGCTTTTTCCCTTCAGTTTGGTGGGTTTAATGCGCGCGGGGATCAGAGGCAGCGTGTAGCTGGAGGCTGTTGGTGTCTACGGGTGTCTCAGCTGACAGCCGTGCTGCTGCTGAGGAGCAGTGTAGCGCAGTGAGGAGCCGAGGAGTGGGCTGACCCTGGGAAGAAGGACCGGAATATGAATGACTTGCGAACACAGGGATGTCTGCTCAGCCGCCACTAAGGTCAGTGTAATATCACATCACAACAGCCATCAACTCCAGCAGCCCCCGGCCGTCTGCTGCCACATCCTCCAACCACTCTTGGTAATAATAGGAGCTGCTTTTCTATTGCAATTATCTCTAATGGACAACTTATGTGTCCTTGACAGTAAAATATGAGAGAAGGAAAAAAAAAATAGCGACTTGCGTTCTGTAGTTCCCAGGTTTGCAGTCATGAGCATATAGGAGGAAATTGCATATAGACAGAAAGTGGGATGTGGAGGAATGGTGGAAATTCAATTCAATTTTTCACTTCAAATTTGTGAATCACTCAAGATTCTACATTTTATTGTAATGAAAAATATGTTTCAAATGGTTTTTATTTTTTTTAGCACTTTTAAAGAAAAAAAAGTGTGTTCATGCTTGCATAGGAAATCCAAAACTTTTAGGAATATTTCATAGGAAGGATAACATCATTCTGTCTGTAATCTGTCAGGTTTGATTTATTTAATTCTACCACAGCACAGTAACTCCAGCTCTGCATGCACGTCTGCACAGTGTAGGAGTATTCTGTTTGAAGACGTTTCTCTGCAAACTCCTCCACATGCACAATTTGTTTTCTTGTACTTTTTTTTTTTTTTGGCAAGTTTAGTTCAGGTCAAGCGCTGTTAAAATGGCATGGGTGTAAGAGTCATTTCAGGACATAAACCGAAAGCAGATTTTTTTTTTTTTTTTTTTGAGAAACATGGGTTCTAAGCAACTTCTTGTGCACTCAAAGAAAACTACACAGTTCCTTAACTTAAAACAAATAGGTTAAATAAGTCAAATTTATAAAATATGAATAAAATATATATCTTATTTTTTAGGGTTTTTTTTATAATGGAAAAATATATATTTGTAATTTTGGGCGACAAGGTGGAGCAGTGGGTAGCACTGTTGCCTCACAGCAAGAAGGTCGCAGGTTCAAGACCGCCTTGGGGCCTGGGTCTGGGACCTTTCTGTGTGGAGTTTGCATGTTCTCCCCGTGTCTGCGTGGGTTTTCACCGGGTACTCCGGCTTCCTCCCACAATACAAAACATGCTCAGGTTAATTGGCAAATCTAAATTGCCCATAGGTGTGAGTGTGTGTGTGAATGGTGTGTGAATGGTGTGTGTGCCCCACGATTGGCTGGCGACCATCTGGGGTGTATCCCCCTGCCTCTCGCCATAAAATGCGCTGGGATAGGCTCCAGCAGACCCCTGCGACCCCGAAAGGGAATAAGCGGGATAGAAGATGGATGGATATTTGTAATTTTCCCTTTTCTCGTTTTACTCAAACAGTAATAATGCCTCTTAATCTTGTGACACTAACTGTTTGTCATATTCCTCAGACTGATAGGATCATCATAATAACATAATTAATTTGTACAAGAAGAATTCCTCTAGACTTAAGAAGTTGGCAAAGAGGACTTATAGTAAATCTCCAGATTACTTTATTGGTTTTCAAGAAATGAAGTGGTCTTTGGTTTTTTTACACTTTTACCTGAACTGAAACATACCACTAGAATGAAACTGTAATGGTTTCATAACAACACTGTCATTACTCAGTAATTGCATTTTTTTTTTCACCACTGAGATCCTTTTTGTTTTTTCATGTTCTCCTCTATCATACTCGTCCTGTCAGCGTCCGGGACAATGATTCCCCCCCCTCTCCTCTTCCTCCTGCTCCTCCTCCTCCTCCCACCGCTCAGTTTTCAGTTTTCCACTCAGATGCACAAACAGCTTGCGCCACTCTAACACTTATTCTGTTTTTGGACCAAGTCACTTGATGAGCAACAGTTTATCCACCTCTCCGTGGAGTATCCCCGTGTAACCTCTCTACCCGGCTGGATGTGTGTGCGTGCGTGCGTGCATGCGTGCATGTGTGTGTGTGCATGTGTGTGTGTGTGTGTGGACACAGTTGCCATGGTGACAGTGTGGCGGATGGTGAAACGGCAGGGAGTTGGTAGGCTGTTGAGACAGACTTTCGGGTGAGTGCGGGGCTGAGTGGCAGCGTGGCACTGTGGTGTTGTGGCGGCGGCGGCGGTGGTGGTCGTGGTGGTGGTGGTGGTGGTGGTGGAGGGAACAGCTGGGCTGCCATCGCTTTGGAAGAGCTCATTTAAAAACATTTGTGGAAGAATTAGTGGAGCTCCCCCGCACTTCTCGCTGAATGAAACAAGGCTGCAAAAATCTCTGACACGTTTGAGGACTCAAACACAAACACACGACTAAAACACAAGACCTTAACAAATAAACACATTCTCCTAGGAATAAAAAAAAACAAAACAAGAAATTACATATGCACATAGAAAAACATGCACAGAGACACACACTCGCACACATTTTTCCCCCACACCCCTGCTGTGACGGATAATTAATATGCAAAGACACATATCCTGTATCCACAACAACTGGTGGTAATATCAACAGTGTTTCTGTCAGCTTTTGGGTGGGTGGTGACCAGCTTTGCCTATCACTGGGGGAGTAAGCACAGCCGCCTGAGGGAGTATTTCTGTGTCTGTTGCTGTCCCTGTGTGTCTGAAAGAGAAGGGGTGGTGGAGGGGGGTGCTAGTAGTAAGCTTATATAGAATACAGAGAACACCCGCAGGTGTCGTGGAGGCGGCTCATGAAAGTGGTAGGAAAACATATCTACATATTCCAATAATCCCCCGAGAGTCGGAGATGAAAACTCTCCTGCAGTGCCTTTAAAAAAAAAATAATTACGGTAAAATGAACAATGTGTTTTTACACGCACACTGCACTGCCTCTGAACTTCATTGGCTGTAAAATGTATTTTTAGCGCACATGTGGGAGTAATGTGTTTGAATGAAACGAGTAAGTTGGGTATGAATCAGTCCCACCGCAGTGCATATAGGTAATGACTAATTAGTGGCCACAAGCTATCAGAACGCAGAGTTCTAACCCTTTTAAAGTAGTTTTGGATGAGGTTACTGGATGATTTCTCTCCATCTGTCCTCTGCAGCTGAATGTTTGTTGGTACAGACTGAGGAGAAAAGCCTCATCCACGACTGATGCCAAGACCCGACAGACTCCACGTTGACGCGTAACCTCTTGTTCTTCTGTTCCTTCCCCCCCCCAGGTGAGCGGTGCTTTGGTACAGGAGAATCAACAGTGATCCGACAGTGATGCTGTGTAGCAGCCTTCCCCTCGGTCTGCGCCCCCCGTTCGCCCATGTGACCTAGCCTACACCCGCATACAGGGGGCCCCCACTGCCGCTGGAGCCCACCCATGAATCCCAGCCCCGATCGCGGCAAAGAGTGCCTCCCGCCCAAGAAGAGGGAGTCTCGACAAGGATCGGTGGAGCACCACGTCCCCCTGGACGAGTTCAAACCCCCCGTGCCGCTCCGAAGCAGGTCCGGCACCACGGGGAGAGGGGAGGGAGGCAGGGAGGCCGGCGACAGGGACCGAGCTCTGACACACCTGAGCCCACATCTCCTACACACTCCACCGCCCCTGCCTGCTCCAGCGCCAGGCCTCCCCCTGCCCCTGCCATGGCACCTAGGCTACTCCCCCTCAGTCTCCCTTCCCCTGTTCCCGGGTCAGGTCGGCGAGAGGAGGGGCTCGGGGTCTCCTGCGTGGAGAGATGATCCTCTCACCTCCCTGCCCCACCACTCCAGGTGGCATCGAGGAGAAGGGTCCCTCTCCCTGCCTCCTTCCTCCTCCACCTCCTCCTTTAAGGCCCCCCTCCCGGCCGACTCCAGAGAGATGTGGTCCTACATCAACAGCGGCCGACGGGACTACAGCTCTTCTCTCTTTTCCCCGTCGTACTTGTTCAGCCACCACCCCCTCTACCCCCAAGACCCGAATCTAGTCGAAGCCAGACACAGATACCTGAACAAGAGGCCCAATGGGCTGGACGGGGCAGGCAGCAGGACTGCCTCAACCTCCAGGCCCTTGCTGACGGCGGAATATGGCAATGACAGCAGCAGGACCAGGTTGGACTTCAGTCCGCATAGCTCCCACACGAACGGTGGACGGAGACAACAGGAAGATCTAGCATCCCGCGTCCAACCCGGAGGGCCATTTTTGTCAGACTCTCAAGCTCAGGAGGGCGCTGAGCCACATTCCTCACTGCAGGACAGACATCCGCATGGGATACTTAAGACCAGCTCCAATTTACTCTCCACTAGTCCCCTCGGACCAGACCCGAGGGCAGGTAGAGGGGGACTATTGGACCCTCTAGGGGCCTCACCAGCTGAAGCCCATATTTACTACTCCTTAGAATCAGTGTGCCACCCAAGCCCTCAGGCCTACCCACTCTACAGTCCCTCAAGAACTCTGTACAACCTGCACAGGGAGCCGGGCCCCAGGCAGCACAATCTAAGGAACTCTCCACACTCACCCCTGGGTCTGCCCAACAGCCATGACAGGTCACAAAGAGACCGGGACAGAGACCAAGAAAGAGACAGAGAAAAACTCCCACAAAGGGACAGGGAGCAAGGTAAAGACAAGGAGAAGCACCTACAGCACGATCCGGAGAGAGACCGAGAGCACGAGAGACGGCGGGACAGGGACAGGGGGAGGGAGCCGTCCCCTTCCAACCCTCGCACCTCGCCGCCGTCGCTCCACCCGTCTCCCCCCGCGCTCCTACCTCACTTCACCAAGGGTTCCCTAATCGAGCTGGCCAGCGGGCGGCTGAAGCGTGTGGAGGAGCTGCGGACCGAGGACTTCTCGCGGAGTGCCGACACCTCGCCGGAGTTCCACCTCAGCACCTGCACCGTGCTGCTCATTTCCCCCAGCAGCGCACAGGGCTTCAGTCACCTGCAGGTCCACCTCACGGACCGCAACACTCAGGTCAGCTTTCTCTTTGGATGCACACCATGTTTCATCTCATGCTGAACATTTAACTAACAGATACTACAGATTCTACAGCATTGTCAGTATAATATTACCAATAATAACCGCATGTCAAGATGAATAGGCTTTAGATGATTTTATTATTCTCAAGTGAACCACTCAAGACGAGTTTTAACTCTTCATATTTATTGTCAGATTGTGGTGATAGAAGTGAACGACCGCTTGGCTGAAGTGTGTAACAATGTTGTGGTTTTGTATAGGAGTTACTGAAGGTCTTGGTGGAGTATCCGTTCTTTGTGCAGGACCGAGGCTGGTCTTCTTGCTGTCCCCAGAGAACCACGCAGCTGTATGGCCTGCCCTGCCACCAGCTCATGGAGGGGGACATCTGCCTGGCCCTAACCCCGACCCCCGCGCCCGCCCACGCCTACCGGACACCCTCACGCACCAGGGCCCACCGCACGCAACCCCCCTCCCGGGCCGCGGGGGGGTCCAGCGGCTCGCACAGGGAGGAGATGCCTCCTCCGCCTCCTCCTCCCCCACTCCCCCACCACCAACCCCCCACCGTGCCGCCCCCTCCACGTGCCCTGGCCGCCGAGCCTCCCGCTCAGGAGCAGGCTCGCCCTCGCAAGCGGCGGTGGTCTGCCCCGGACACCCTCCCCTCGCCCAGAACTGATGAAAGCCTCCCGGATTTACCTCATGGCTCCAAGCTAATGAAGTGGCAGTAGAAAACTTGCACATGCAAACATGCATACTTACACACGCACACACACACACACACATACACATATATAAGCACATACACACCCTCCTTGTCTCTGTTGCACCCACCAAGACAAACAATGGAGAGACCTCAAGGCAGGGTTGCAGGGAGGGAAATAAAACAATAGAAAAACGCAATTACGGGTGTCCACACTGCTGCCCAAAAGATTAACCTAGTCTAATCCCACTATCCCTACTTTCCTTTCCTTTTCCTTTCCTTTCCTTTCCTTTCCTTTCCTTTTCCTTTCCTTTTCCTTTCCTTTCCTTTCCTTTCCTTTTCCTTCTTCTCCTCAACTTTATTCAAGGAGCAGCAGCTGAAGGATCTCTGAATGGCTCCTTTACAGACACACTGAAGACATTTAGTGAGACAATCAAAGCACTCGTCTGTGTTCACTCTGTTTTTGTAATGGTTGTCCCACACACCTACCTACTGACAGTGTTTTCCTGCAGGGTATCGATTTCAATCAGTGTTATGAAAAGTAAACGCTATTGAAAAAAAAAAAGTGCAGATATATATATATGAACAAAAATTGACTATATATATTACATTACAGATGTTATATACAGTAAATATGCTAAACAGATTTAATGCAACTCCTCTGTCAATTTCGCAATGCATTTTATTTTCTTATTTTATTTTATTTTTTAATTTTCTTGCTTCTGAGCCGATGTCTACGTGTCGGCCTGGGCAGGCAAGGTGAATGTATGAGCAACTCTTCGCCTTTTTTTTAATCCTCAACACTGGGAGTCATTTCAAACAATTGTTCATCAAGGCATTACCCTCCAATATGTTCTTAACATTATCTCTGCGAGAGGGAGAACACTAATGAAACTGCGTAACAGACAATCCCCACCCACACAGACAGGTCTGTGCCACATCGCCCGACACTCATGGTGTTTTTCCATTAAAACCTGAATGATGGAAAGAATATAAAGTGCAGTATGGCTGAAGAGTAATGGTGCTAATAACACGTTGGAACATGATGCTTTGTGAATACTCTTGACCCCCGTGTACTGTACGCTTCTGTTCCCATCTCATTTTTTTTACGTACTGTATATGTTCGAAGGCAGGGAAAATGATGAAAGTATTTTAAAACTCAGATACGGGTATCTCCTCTGATTCAGCACACTCTCTCACTTTAGTTTTTGTGTTTGTTTGTTTTTTTATTTTCAAAAGGAAAACTTTACCTGTTGATTTTTCTTTTTAAATGTTATAGCTACAAAAATGTATATTTTTAAAAATTGTGAATCTGTTATATGATGTTCGCTAGAAATAAAGGAAAAAAAAGCTTTATAGATTTAATTCAAGGTGTCAATTTATTCCCTCTTACAAAATTTTATTACTGCAGTAAAATAAAATACCACACACTTAAATGATCTTTTAATGCAAGTGTTTCTAAACATTCTCCATTTAAAAATTATATTTTCCCAGTCTAGTAGTTTTAGTAGTTTTTTTCCAGAATGTAATAGTTTTCCCTTAGCATAATGAATAAATTATGTTGACATTATGTTAATATCCACCCCATATATTTTATTCTCTTTCATTGTTATGGATTGAAATATTTGTTGCAAAAAGTACAATAACATTTATTCAGCATCTGTGCAGTATTGTTTATTTACTGTCGCCATGGAAACGAAGATGAACACAGTCATAACAAAAAGGGTTTCCTTACGCAGTAAAGATAATCCATTTACTTCGTGATGATGTGCAATTCAGAAAAAAAGTCACTGCCTTATTTACACAATATTGAAATTCTGAATTGTATATGTTAGAAAACCGGAGCATGTTTACCAAGACCTGAAGTTCTTAAACTTAAATCAATCAAATGACATACATGTCCATGTTGTGTAAGAACCCTGTGACTCATGAGGGAATATGGGATCAACAAAAAAAGTTTACACACATGACATCAGGGGTCACCAACCCAGGTCCTGGAGGGCTGCCGTGGGTGCAGGATTCTGTTCCAACCAGGCAGTAACACACCTGTTTCTACTAATGAAGGCCCAAGCAAGGACTCTAGTGGTTAATTAGTAGAATCAGGTGTTACTGCATGGTTGGAAGAAAAACCTGAGCCCACGGTAGCCCTCCAGGACCAGGGCTGGTGACCCCTGCACGTTTAATACCAAACTCTTAAACTGAAAATACAGGACATATCAATGAAATTTCCCTTGATGCATTACAAATTGATTCATCATATATATATATATATACACAACCCCATTGATGATTCTCTGTCTTTATTGCGTTGTCTTTTAATGACGATGACAGGAAAGGAACTTCAGTAGCCCGTGTGTATACTGTTCATGCCCGTTCTGGTGCGGGGTGGCTCTTCTCGCCGTCTTTGTTGACAACGGCAGCCGGACCCTTTTCCTCAACCTCTCCCAGATTGAACTTCTGCAGCAGCTCCACGGCAAACAGGGGCACCACCTGGCCGACAGGACACAGCGTGTCACCCATCAGTACGCTTACGAGGACCTCTAATGGTGCTCGGAGATACTACAGCTTGCATCCGCTTGGGATTTAAACATTGCTCTAGTCTGCATGCTTTTCTTCACTTCATAGAAACATGTAAGTGAAAGACAAACATTTTTAGTGAGAGACATTTCTAAACTGATTTAATGGGAGGCACATGTGTCAAACTCAGGTCCTGGAGGGCCGGTGTGGGTGCAGGTAACACACCTGATTCTACCAATCAATCATTGGAGCTCCAGCTAAGTACCTTCATTAGTAGAATCAGGTGTGTTACTGCCTGGTTGCAACAAAAACCTGCACCCACACGGCCCTCCAGGACCTGAGTTTGACACCCCTGCTATAAGGTAACTACAAAACGTATGACACCTCGTCTGCACCCTATGCATTTAGAACAAATAGTCATTCACTGTCCCACTTTCCAACATAATGTAGTTGCAACCCACCTGCGTCATGACCAGTTTCTTGGTTTTAGGTATGGTGGGGTCTGGATACTCCTCTCCGAAGCAGAGCTCGATCTCATAGGAGGGTGTAGGTCCCTTCCCCTGTAAACAGCACTGGAGCTCTGCACAAAACATGGGTCGGTACTTTCAGAAAAAGTTTCTTTTTTTAAGCAGCTTTGTTGTGTGTTCAAGCACACCTTACCTCTGAGAAATGTGTCCACATCGAGCAGTTTGAAGGTCTTCTCTCGCTCCAGTTTGTTGGGCCGGTTGGCGTGCTGGGCCATGGGGCCGCTCCAGTACACCCTGCCCCGACAGAAGCGCTTGATGAACACCCCGTCCGGGGCCATCCATATTAACACGCCCCTCTCCAGGTGACAGAGAAGGCGGTTCATCGCCTCGGCGGTGCCCGGCGGCAAGGACGTGGAGCTCGGGGACGGGAAGGAGAGCTGCTGGGCGGTGCAGGGTCCGTATATCCGCTCGTTCCCCAGGGGAACGCGACCCTGCAGGATGAAGCACCCATCTGGGCTGCGGCTGGTCATGCTCCTCACCTTCTGGCCCTGGTACAACAGCGTCACCTGCATACCGAAGTCTGTATATAGCAACACAAAAATGTGACTCATTGGTTCAAGGTCCTTGGCCGGCGGCGTGTTCGAGGTGGTTTTGTTTCTGCGCGTCAGCCGCAAAAGTTACTTACCTGACAGGGTAAAAGACGGGCTGAAGAAGGTCAACGGAGTAGGGCTGTGATTTTGAGGACTTTTTTCTGTCGGCTCACAATACATGTGCTCCCTCATCAGATCCACTAAAGCGGAACACAGACATAATTCAGTCAGCACTTTCTCGGTACTGGAATCCCATAGAGGGGGCTGCAGTATTACTTATGGAGTTTTTTAGAAAAAAATACTTTTTGGGGGGCAAATGCTGGGCCAAGGCAAGTAATAAGTTAGAATCCCTATAGGAAAAAAAACTGGGCCAACTTTGACTGCAACATATGTTTTTAAGATGTGGTAACCTAAGATGTCCCATTTACAGTGGAGGAGTCTATTGTGGTGACAAGGACACGTTTCTTTACCAAATTATAGACTCAAAATGCTCTGAAATCAGAAGCATGTCTAGGTTTAAACCAAACTGAGGCGTAGTGGTAGGTTAGTGCATTTATCCCCGGACCACCCAGTCAAAAACAACTAGTCAACAACCGGTCCTGATCTGTCAGAACCGGAACCAAACAAAGAACAGTACTCATAGTATATGCTACTGTAATATAGTCGCTCTCGCTTGGGGCCCACTGTACAAAGCCAATTTGATGCCTGTATCTGTCCGTTTGTCTCATTTACTGTAAGGGGGCACAAAGGGGAGCCAATTTGGGGCCCAACTGGCAACTCGCATGGGAGACCCCTCATCGGGTGAATGGCCCCGTTTGCCTGGCTTAAATAGGATCCAAATGCCATAACAAGCCTATGTCGACATGGATGGAAAAAAAGACCATTTGATGACTGATGTATTCGATTTTACAATTTGCTTTGACAGTCGCAGCTTGGTTGTAAAGAAGAATATTGCTTCAAAATCTATAGTGAAGGTTGTTTCTGTGTAAAACTCACCAGTCAGTGTCTTATCTCGTTCTTTATTTGCTTGAAATGATTCCTTCTCAAATTGAAGCTACAACAGAAACAGAAACCTGAATTAGGGAAACATGGTAGGACGCCACAAGAGGACACTGCTCTGCTAGGATCCTGCTATGATACAGTATAATATAAATAATGTATAATCAATGGTAAATCTTACCATGAAGTGTCTTTTATCATCTATCCTGGACATTATATCAACTGTATATTATGTCAAAACATAGCTTTTCAGGCCTTGGCTGACTAGAGGAGTATTAAGTGATAAATGGCATGTGGTAATATTTTTTATTTCACCTGAAAATCGTGACTTTTCAGTGACCTCTTAGCTGGGATGGTCACTTGATCCTTTATCTGAGGAGACCCTTAGGAGGAAAAACAAAACGAGACGACGTGTAAATGCAGGATTTCTGACCCTGTTTTTCTTGTTCTTCTATTTAATCATGAGCCATTTTGCAGAGTTTAAAGCACTGCCGTCACAGAGGAAATTCGCTGATCCTTACCTGCCGGCCTGGCTGACCCAGTGTCGTAGTGGACGCGGTAGACTTTATAGGGCTGGGTGATGTCCAGTTGGTTGCATTCAGGGACCTCCTGGAAGTCCGTGCTCTTGTTGAGTGCACATCGGAGACGGGTCTTCCACATGGTGGGATCAGCCGTATCCCTCCCCTCTCTATATTTACCTTTGTACACAGCCCAGGCCTGAAAGTCAGGAATGTACAGTATATCACATTATATATATAGACACTACCTGTTATATAGACACACATTTAATCCATAAGAACCCAGACCCATTTATCCTTAAAGGAAAATCATGTGGGTTATACCATAGACCAAGTGGGCCACATAGAACACATTTCTATTTTTTTCAGAATAGTACATTTCATCACCACAGATCTGTATTTTGACATATATGTGTATATGTATTTTGTAGTGTATGTCACTTTAGGACTTGGGGATGATAGTATATGGAAGAGTCTGGGGGAACCAACGTTCTTGTTACACTGGTGTCACAGTGGCTCCTTATGGGTGAAAATACGGGTTAAACATTTATGTCCCTATTTTAAAGCAGCCCTCATCATACTTGAAATGCAAAACTATTCTATATTATAGTACCTAACATGCTGTATGCACTGTATAATCACATCATTTTATATGTGTGTTGGAGCAACAATAATACGTGAACATGCACATGTTGGGAAAACACGTGCTGACTGTGTTAACTGCACAGTTGGTGATTTGGTGATCTGGGAAATTGAATATTAGAGTCATAGCCAATCGTAAATTTGCATTTTGAGCAGGAAAAAAAATAAAAAGTCAAACACTATTAGTGGTAACAAGTACGCAGACTTTCAGAAATGTCATAAATGAGTGTAGAGAAATTGTCTTTTATTGTATATATACAATTTTATATAATTGTCATTAGGTAAATCCTTGGTGATATCTCGTCTTAATTTTCAAGCTTAGTCTAATGTCCTTTTAACGAAAAAAACACATCAATAGAAAAAACAATGTAAGGGGTTTAGGGAAGAGCGACTAAACTATTAGGTCTGATGATATGAACTACAACTCTACTATATAAGAGACATAGAGGAGACACATTTGATGTGTGTAAACTTTTCTCATATAATGCACAATTTTGCAGCAAAGCCTGTCATCCACTTTTACAGTAAAAGGTATGAGTCCAGTCCTCAAAGAAAAATTATTGGCTCATTATTGTGGAAATGCAATACCTTAAACTTAAATGTTTTATGCACATTTTTCAAAACAGGAAGAAGGAAAATACTATATTTAGGTCTAAAATGCATGTGAATAAATGTTGTAGATGCACTATGTAAATTGCAATGCAGATGTAATAATAGTAGACTCACTAAATATGGGGGGGAAAAAGACATAGGCTGATTATATTGTTGAAATTGCACTTAGTTTATATCTCAGGCTTTTCTTCACCCATCGTTTTATGAATTGACATTTTTCAGAATATTCTTCTTTACATGAAAAGTAAGGGATCAATTTGTAGATGTTGTTGTTCATAAAATAGGATATTATTCAATTCTTTCACCACTTGAGATAAAATTAGGCTGCAAACATGCACTTAAATGACACCTCGGCTCTAATTCTTTTGTCTCGGACTTAACCTCTTAACTACTTCCCATTGTTACTGCTCTATTTTATTTTTGTACACATTCATATATAATCTGGCACTATAATTACTTGCAGCTTTGCTATTTTCTCTACAGAGATAATGTGCATTTCTTCCCCATGTTGGGGCCCTTTGAGGCCCTGGGGGTGCAAATATTTCACACAGTTCTTACTTTTGCATTACAAATTAAAATATACTTCCTGTCGATCAGATCTACACAGAAAGTTTGAATTAATTTAAGTATGACCCCTCAGGATTAAATGAACAGCAGTCCTAATTATCAGCATTAAGATAGAATGGATTGCATTATTAATTATTTCCCCTTCTATTGATAGACATATTGATCTTTTTCCACATCATAAGGCGAATAGGAGGGATAGATATATATATATATATATGATCTTCTAGTAAATCCTGAACGTGTTACAGGTATGGTGACCTTGAACAGAGCCGCATCCTCCGTCTGGCTGTAGTCCTTCTTGGCTGCGTGCTTCCAGGGGATCCGGAACATGGTCCTGTCCTCGTCCTCCCAGCTCAGGCCCTCGAACCTGCCGCTGTCCACCTGCGCCACCAGCCACTCTCTCAGGTGCATTCTGCTTCCTTCCATTTTCTTTTTTTAACGCATTCTCACAAGATCAAGCCAAAACAAAGGGCAGGGGGAGGCTCTCTGTCAGCAGCAATGTCAGGCAGACATGTGCGCACTTTCCCCGCTCACGTTTCACCACCGCAAACGGAACATCAGTAATCAGCTTTTTTTTAATTCCGACTTTTTCAGTGCAAAAAAAAAAAAAAGTAAAAATAGAATACCATACAATGAAGTTGATATAATTTCCAGTAGGAGCCCACCGCCAGCTTAAATGCAGAAGTAGTAACCAATCTTAAAAGTGCGCTCTTGGAAGCGAAAGCGAAAGCGTAAAGATCATCGCATCGATGCTTTCGGTTTCCAGATGGCAAGCAACGCCATTTACAACAGCTCACCGAGATAAACAGGAATAAACTGCAATCTGAGTGGTCTAAACTGGCTAAAAACATTCACTTGTAATTTAGAAAGTACTTTAGTATGAATTACTTTTACTCCACTATGTTTAAACAGCTTTTTAGATTTATATGTGGAAGAAAAAAAAAATTAATCCGCTTCCTCTAAACTTAAGCCAAAAAATGTGTTTTATCAAAAGTTAGAGAAAGGGTCCAAAACAGGTTTTTATATCAGAAGTTGAATCTTTCTTCTCCCATTAACCGTCCCATGACCCCTCACCTGTATCAGGTGACCCTTTGACCCCTACGTTGGTAACCACAGGACTAAACTGGCCTCGCCCCCAGAAGGTAGAACAGTAACACGCTGCTTACATATTGATTCTTCAGTATTAATAATCCACTGTATAACACATCCAAACGAGTCCTTGTAATGCATCATTTTCTCTTTGCATTGTTGTATCGGTGCTTTTACCTAAATAAGGGATCTGAGTAATGAGTAAAGGCACCTAACTTTTCTGCTGTGTGAAACTACTTGGCTTACATTAAATAAAAAAAAAAAAGTCCTATAATTCTCCCACACAAAAAAGTGTATGTGGGTGACAGGATGCGACCTGTGAGCATTAATCACATAATGAAACACACACACACACAGATAAGCATTTATGACAACCTACTTGTCCAAGTCATACCGAAACGTTCTTGTGAAAATGAAAGTATAGTGGGTGTACGTAGCGTACAGCGTAGATCCCTGTGTTGGTGACCGAACTGAACATGATAAAGATAAAGAAAGATAAAACTTAGGACATAGATATACATATTTAAGGTTAAACATTGATAAGAAATCTGGGTAAACAAATGAGTGGAAGCTCGACACTGTAGTTTCTGACCAGCAGAGGGTAGCATACATCTGTGTTATGACTGTGATTATGTTCAGAAATTAAACTTATATTAAAAATAACACCTTGTTATCAAATATATCTGCATTCTGTATAGGCAGGACTTTCAGTTATATTCATTCAGACCCGCTTGGTTTACCAATGACCAACTAAAACCTCTCATAACAGCTTTCAGGTGGTTTTGGTTAGTGCCAAGTGGCATTTTGAATGCAAATCTCTTTTTTCATATCAAAAAAAGTAAGTTGTTTTTTAATCTGCGTTACCCTAAAGGTCTCATACATAGGTAATTATTCAAGTCTTTGTTGCCCTCGCTGGCCTTTTTACCTTTTTGTCGCATACGTGGTTGCACAAAACTGCATAACTTGGGTTTTAAAAAGACTCATTATTAAAAAAAGAAAAGACAGAACCGCCCACACAAGCTGTCTGCATGCACAACAGGCGTAATGACGAATTGAGCTAGTATGCAAGGGCCTTGTTATTTATGTTGCACATTTTAAAATGCATGTGCAAACATCCACCGACCTGCAGGCAGTAGAGAACCCACATCTACAAACACGGCCATGCACAACGCACACGCACACACACTCACACACACACAGTCACTAATCATAAGCCTGGGCAAACAGAAAAGTTTTCAGTTTGCTTTTGAATGTGGAGACAGACATCTCAGGTCAGCAGGTAAAGGATGCAGCTACAAGCCAAGCAAATATTTGTGCAGGAACGTGTAACAAAGTGCAACACAAGCGAACTTGGCCCTTTTAAAAAGTCGTCTTTTCTTCCAGATTAAACATTCGCATTTCGAGGTGTTTTTTGTTGCTTTTCTCTCCCAGTTTATTGTTGTACCAGTTCAGCAGTAAAACATGTTTGAGACATCGGAGCTCACTGTAGAACAGCTTAGCCAGCTCTCAATAAATAGACCTTTTTTTTCTTTTTTAAATATGACAGATTGTATTACAGCAGAGGAATATAAACCTGAAAATGTCTCGCACACAGAACAAGATGCTTCACACAGACCCCCCCCCCACCACCACCAGTTCAGTTGATTCTTGTTGTGAAAATGTGCAGGTTTACGTAACAGCTTCGACTGATGAAATATGTAGACATTTCCACGGGTCCAAGTTGCCATAAATTGCCTCCCACCGGCGGAGTGAGACGTGTGAACTCGTGTCAGAGTACTTTCTTGCGCTCGTTTTCATGTACTATCATGTGAAGGGAAACAGGCAGCATTGCATACATGAGAAAACACAAACCTATTGACATTCCGGGAAATAAATACACTTCTTGCTTTTGTTTGAAAAATTATTTACACAGTATTGTACATAGAAGAGTTCATAAATTCAGAACTTCCATCCGGGTCTCTCAGTCATAAAAATATACATATACATATATATGTATATATAATAAAATCTACAGTGAAAGAATAAACTACAATAACAATTACTGAAATAGACAAAAGATTGTTGACTGTGGATGCATATACAGTACAATCACTGCTTTAAATGTCTTGTATACACAGTAGAAAGCACAAACGTGGGTGTGTATGTGCGTGTTTGCGTGTGCACCGGCGGGGAGGGAATCTGAAGTTGATTGGGATCCCTGTTCCGGCCACACATCGTGTTTACTTCAGGACGACCTTGAGAGCGGAACGAGAGCCTTTCCCCCCCCCCTTCCCCGTGCAGGAAAACGTCTTGAACTCTCTGAATGTTCATGCGATATAGTTCGCTCTAAAAAGTTTTCAAGTGTCTTGACAGCGAAGAGGAGCCCTCTCTACTCGCGAGTGTTTATTTATGTGTGCATGCATGTGTGCATGTGTGTGTGTGTGTGTGTGCATGTGTGTGTGACGACGCTGACAATCTAGTGGCAGCCACAAGCTCTGACCACCATGTTGCGGTATTTCTTGAGGATGACGTTGGAGCTGTCGTCGAAGTAGAGCACGGAGATGGCGTGGAGCTGCGTGGGAGCACAGCAGGGCTTAGGAACCGTCTCCGGGTTAATGAAATGGACCTGCACATCAGAAGAGGAGAAAAGGAGCAAATCAGTTGTTATATTTTTAAGTATAAGTATGAATCTATTTCTGTAAATTTATCACATAGGGTTGTTTGCACACAAAAACACGTCTTGCAGGTTAATGACATGGACCTGCATATCAGAAGAGGAGAAAAAGGAGCAAATCAGTTGTCATTTTCTTAAGTGTATGTATGAATGGATATTTATAAATGGTTAAAAAGAAAAATTCTATCGCACAGGGTCATTCGTGTAAAAAGAAAAACACACATTTCTGTGTCACAACAGCACGGACGAGTTTGCTCTAAAATATACACTCTGCAATTGCTGTGGATCATTAAATGCAGCAGTTGCAACAGCGGCTGCATTGTCCTGACAGTTGATGAGATGATTAGACTCCTAAGATGACTGCTGGGTTTGTGTTCCCCGCTCTCATGGTTACTCACAAGGGTTTGCACAATGGCATGGTTTGTGGCATTCATGTAGGAGTTCAGCGGGAAGGCGCACTCTCCCTCGCAATAGTACGCCGCGTATCCTTCTGGAGCAATGATCCAATCCTGAGAACGAGGGGACAGAAACGTAGGTGAGGGGGCTAGGAAAAGGGCGTAATGCATTGAAAACATAGAAAGAGACTGATGTATGTACGTATAGTGTCACACACAATGTGTTATTGTGTGTCTTAAGACCAAATTTGAGCCACGTTTGGGACTGGAAAAACAAAAATTTGGGATTCAGAAGCATTGAAGTCAAGTTTGCTGCATTTCTAAACAACTATATAACCTTAGAAAAATATTATGTCATGCTGCAATGCATGTTTTCTGCAATACAGGCAATCTAAACATTGAGAAATAGCATGCAGCTCCAACTTTACTAAAAGGAGCACTTGAAAAAGCAGAAATCAGTGGCATTTTTGTTTTAAAAAAAAATAATTCATTTATAATTAGATCAAAAATAGTTGCTAATTCATTCTGTGCCAATTATTGCATGCAAACTGCAGATCTTCCTCCCAGGCTACAAAAAGGACCACAAATACCTTGTAAGCAGCAATAGAATGTGAAATCTAGGGAGCATGTTTATGCCTTAAGCTTGTGCGTATGATTCCAAATGATGGTGATCCAATGAGTCATCTGCATATTTATCAACTGAAATCTTTTTTATGTGGATTAAGACAGGTGGACAGTCAGCTGTTTAGATTTTAGGAGGAACTAACATCAACCACGAGTGCCTGATTCAGGCCTCGTCGGGCCAGGTCGTTTTGACTGCTATGGTGAGGAATGCGTTCCATACCTGCCACCCCAGGTCTCTGAAACTGACGTAGAGCTCATGCTTCTTGCACGCCTGCTTCTGATCAGTACTGCTGTTTTCTGCGAAAGAGCACAGACAGACGGAGAAAGAGGGAGAGATTATACTTTAGCACACGTGTTATTATCCAGGGGAAAGAGTAACTATTTACTGCAGTCAGACCCCAATTAGGCAAAGATGATGAAGAACAGACCTAAACACAGCTAGTGTCCTCGTACAAAACATTAACGTTTAAACAATGGGCTGAAGGAAATCACCTCCAGATACGGCAGCAGCTTGGTAATTGTTTCAAATGAACGGGCCACCCTGCTTCAGAGGTCACTCTATGCAGGGCTTTGAGTTTCCACTGGCTGAAACAGATGTGCACACACAGAAAGGCCCTGCACATTTTTCATAACTCAACTTGTATTTGTTTTCTCTCTGTTCTCCTCGCGATTCCTTTTTTCCCTTTTTTTTTTTTTTTTCTACCCCGTCCACGTGTTAAATGAGGATAGCCTGTTTTCCATCAAATGGTATCTCTTGCTCTTTTTTTCTGGTGACCTCTGGGCCTCTGTGGTACATTAGCTCCTAAGAGTGGTTTGCATTGAGAATGATCATGAGCGACTGGTTCTCATCATCCAGTTAAAGACCGCTGGTATCCAAAGTTCCAAACAGGCCCATTTGGCCCATGTGTTGTGGCCCCGGTTGCCCCACAGCACACCGCAGATGTGTTCTGCCATAAAAGCCTGCGCTGCCTTACCTCCATGCAGGGAACTTGGCTCCGGCCTGCTCTGTAATGCTTGTGTAAATAAACAAAGACAGCAGAGGGATATTTGAAGCTCAGGCATTACAGTCTAATGTTTCAGCGCCTCACATAAACACAGCCCTCCAACACCTCCAGAACAAAAGGCCCTGAATACGCATCGCGTGCTCCGCCGTGCCAGAGTCGCATCAAATCCCCTGCGACATACTATTGTTTACCCCGCACGTTATATTTGCGGGCATGTGTGTGCGAGCGTTTTGTTTGCACGTATTTTCGTGCCCGTGCTGTATGTGTTGTGGTGGTTGCGCTGTGTAAATGCAGACGAGTCATCTGCGGGCCATTCCGCAGATTCCTGGCGGAGCCAACAAAAGCCGGATTAAACCAGAAGTGGGCCCAACACAACAGAATAAACCCAAACGCTGAGTGTACACACACGCACACACACTTTACCTGCGACGTTGGCCACTCTGAGGGCCTCCTGGCTCTTGGCCCCCTTGGAGCGGTTGGGGTTACGCTGCTTGGCCCCCCCCGGCGCCGAGCGGATGCTTCGCAGGTGCACCTCCGTGGCTTTGAAGAAGGCCACCATGAAGGGCTGTTTATTCTGAGGCCCGCTGCGGCCGATCAGGCCCGCCACGCGGGGGTTGACGCTCTCTCCTGCAGGGGGCGACAGAGAGGAGCGGCACACAACAGGTGTCGGCATGTCAGGGAAGAAAAACCCGGATTCGATTCAAACACGCGGAAAAATGTACGAAGGGAATAGTTTTGGAATCTAATAAATGCCGGCGTGTGTGTGGTCCTCTCTGTTCTGAACAGAAACAACTTTTGTTGGTTTAGACTTTTTGTCTATATTGTTGAATTAAATTGTACAAATTAGATTTTCCCTCCATGAATTCCTCACCCGCCCCTTCCCAACCTTCCTTCTCCAGCTCTGTAGTGCCAAGAACACACATAGCAATGTTTGTGTGTGTGTGTGCATGTGTGTGTGTGGTGTCTATTTTGTTCTCACAAGGAAGAATGTGTGTCTGATCACCGTTTGGTGGTTAATCAAGGCTTCTGGTCGCTGCTGGCGACAGGACGTCCCGTCTGCCTGTCTGTACACGCTCGCCCGACACACACACACACACACACACACTCCCCTCCCACTACATGAAAGCAACGCCGTGTCTGTTCTCCTCACCTGACATGTATCATCCTGCCATCCTGCCAGAGATAATATTCTCAACGCATGCTTGTTGACAAAGTCCTCCGCTGACTAACATCCCGTCGGGGTGATGCTGAGATGCTATCCTGACAATAAGGCCGTGTGTTTTCTGCATGTGCGCTAATGATGCTGAGGGTATGACGGATGATGCTGGTGATGAATGACTACGAGCAGGGTTTGATTTATATTTGTGCACACAGCATAATGCCTTTTTTTGACTCATCATGTGGGCTTATACTTGTTATATTATGATGTCCAACAATATCAACTCCTCATTACGGCAACTCATGGTCGGTTTGAGGAATATATTAATGTGATGGTTGGGTGGTTTTGTAAATGTGAGTGGTTACTAATGACAGCAATAGAAAAGTAAGTTTCTGTGGTATTTTCTTCACATTCAGCTGCCTATATTTAGCTCCTATCACATTTCTTTCATTTTGGCTTTTAGACGCAGGCTCCGATTCAAAAAGTGTCAACCTCTCTCTACAAATAGTTAGTCCCTTCATTATGTAATGGTTTTAAATTCAAGGAGCCTGAGTCTTCACATCTTTTCGTCGCACGCAAATCCACTTCGCTCTGCAATTCGGTTTGGACACCGAGGACCCAATTTTCCCCTCAGTGAGGGAGCCAATCACAGGACAGGACAGGGTGCATCACGACAACGGTGAAACACAGAAGCGACTTCGTTGATAACTGTGGATCCAATTTAGTTCTAGTTAGAAAGACATCCATCCATCCATCCATTTTCTATCCCGCTTATTCCTTTTCAGGGTCGCAGGGGTCTGCTGGAGCCTATCCCAGCGCATTTTATGGCGAGAGGCAGGGGGATACACCCCAGATGGTCGCCAGCCAATCGTGGGGCACACACACCATTCACACACCATTCACACACACACTCACACCTACGGGCAATTTAGATTTGCCAATTAACCTGAGCATGTTTTGTATTGTGGGAGGAAACCGGAGTACCCGGTGAAAACCCACGCAGACACGGGGAGAACATGCAAACTCCACACAGAAAGGCCCCAGACCCAGGCCCCAAGGCGGTCTTGAACCTGCGACCTTCTTGCTGTGAGGCAACAGTGCTACCCACTGCTCCACCGTGTCGCCCAGTTAGAAAGACATTTAGACCAAAAACATACTTCTGGCGTTAAACTATTTAATTACCAAGATGTGCTCTACATACTTCTACATACCTCTTTATGATTGGCTTTCATTAACCATGTCAACCAATATGAACAAATGAACTAAATGGCTTAAATCATGGCCATTTAAATGTTGTGCAGTGATTTGAAGGCTAGTTTTTTATTCCTACCCTATGGGCAGTGATTGACAGGTCAGCGGCCTGCTGCTCTAACCACCTCCAAGATGATCTATTGTCATAATAATTGATTATGACACCTGGCCTAATTAATATAATTCAGTTGAAGTAGCTAATGTTCGGGAGGTGTTCTTGCACTTGGGGGACATCCCACCTTACTACTGTAGGTCCGTATTTATATAAAATCTATAGCAGGGATGGGCAACCCTGGTCCTAGAGAGCCACAGTGGCTGCAGGTTTTTGTTCCAACCGAGCAGTAACACCTGTTTCTACTTAATGAAAGTCCTCAGCACAAGCTGTAATGGTTGATCAGTAGAATCAGGTGTGTGATTGCATGGTTGGAACAGGAACCTGCACCCACTGCGGCTCTCTAGGACCAGGGTCGCCCACCCCTGATCTATGGCGTGACCCTCACCATTTGTGCTCTCCAGAGCCAACTGGAGACCCAGGTTCCTGCCCGGGTTCAGGACCCAGTGGTTACTGGTGGCCGTCACGTCGAAAACCAGCCAGCCCTCCTCCGCCGCCCAGATCACCCGCGAGTCCAGGAGGAACAGGTCGGACTCTCTGGAACGACACACGGGAATAAGAAACAAAACGGTCACACGCTCGCAGCAGTAAGTCAACAAGGGATTAAATGCACAGCTACCGAAGACAGGCCAAGACCGAGGCCGCGCGAGGGGATTCAGAGGAGTGAGACGGGGTGAGACAAAAGGGAGGGAGACGGAGCAAGTAGCCAGCGAGGGACGGTGGAGAGGGAGGGCTCCAGATGGCGGGGCCCAGGGGAACACTTCATTTTCTTAATTGACAATAATGGCTTTATAAACGACGGGTCCTTTCATACACTACGCACAGTCCATCACTGGCTGGAATTTTGTGGGGGAGCCAGAAAGAGAGAGAGAGAGAGAGAGAGAGAGAGAGAGAGAGAGAGAGGGAGAGAGCACAGCTGCGAAAAATAGCGAGTGAAATAGTGCATGTCCAAGTCAGTCCTATTGTCCAACACTGAACTCTGGATTTTCTACTCTTTCACCATCGGAGACTAAAATCCCTTGTTCTCCTTGTGGCCATTCATGTATCACGACCTATTTTTTCCCGACCGGGCAGATAGTGTGTCACAGAGCTCTGGTTCATTCATGTACGCCGGGCCCGTCTCTGGCAGGGGAATAAATGCCCGTGTTGTTCCCCCCGGACAACAGAAACCTTCAGGAGGGGTCGGAGGGGGCAGGACATGGGCCGCTCCACAGTCACACACACCTTCTTCCCAACCCGGGTACGCCACGTCGGGGGGAGGCGGGCGAAGTCGCGCTTTGATTGGGGGAAGCTTCCAGCTTCTTGTGTTCTTTAAAAATTACAATATGAGAAAACAGGAGAAAGCGGCAACGATATAAAACTGAGAAAAGTCGCAATTCCTCACAAACAGCAGGTGTGTGCCATTTTTTTCCCAATGATACACTAGGTCCCATTTTTTACAGTTTTTTCGATCGAAATTTTGATATGTTGCCATATACCAAATTTATTTCAATCAAGTTTCTCTCTGGAAGAGCAATTAAAATCTTACTTTCTATATTAAGGTAACTACTGTAAAACCAACAATGTATGTGTCATAAATTAGAACTTCATGACTTCCTCCCTTAGGCCTAAATTCGATCCAGTCTATTCATGCACAAGAATAAAATAGCAAAAATATATGCACATATTGCATATGTGCATATAGTGCACATACGCAAATAAGTGCAAATGAATATATGAGTGCAAACTGTACACTGCAAAAACTGAAACTTTAAGAAGTGAAAATATCTTGCTTTTTGGAAGGATTACTTCAATATGATTAGGGAATTTTTCTTATTTCTGATTTATTTTCTTAATTTTATTCAATTTAAGTTTAAATGCTAGTCTTAAAACAAGACCAAATTAACCTAAATCAGGAAAATATTAGATAATTCTACGCAGTATTGGACTCATTTTCAACGGTGTGACTCACTCAGGTGTTTTTAATGTAATTTTAGAGATCTATGGCCCACAATTCAGCAGGCCGCAGCCCCGTGCTCACCTGTCGCTGTGCTCCTCCAGCACCTGGTACACGCTGATGCGGAACGTCTCGTTGTCGTAACGTTCGTGGATGAAGTCTTTGTAGATGCGGAACTCGGCCGCCGTGACCGCCTCGCCCTCCGGGATCCGAGACAGGTCGAATCTGAACTCCCGGTGGTGCCGCCGCACGGGCAGGAACTCCTTGTCATGCTCCACTGCGAGAAGAAAATAGAAGCGTCGTCAGACGGGCCAAATGTATGCTGAGAATGCTTTGCATTCTTAAATTGAGTAACAGGGATATGAAATGACTGCGGGGAGACACAGCGGGGTGAAATGACTTATGACATATATTTGGAAATGAGGTGGAGAATATGTCTTTTCCCTCTCAGATTTATTCCTCCTCCACAGTCCATTACCCTCCGTTGTTAGCAAGGCGCTGACGCGCCGTTGCCTGTCAGGGCGCTGGAACCGTCCCAGCTCAAACACATCTATCGATATGAGGTACACATGTTTGGTCTTACGATCGAAACATTCACGAGAAGCAGGACCAGCACCAGGAGCGGTTCATCTGGCGCACACCGAGCCATGATAGAGAGATGCGGGCGGACTCTGACAGCTTTATGAGCGCCTTTCTTCTCCCTCTTTTCCTCCCATCGCCCCAGAGAGTCGTTCAGTCTGCCCTTCATCTGGTTCTCATGAGTTGGGGCTCCGGGTTTCGGTGTACCCCCGTCCCCCTCCTCTCCCCCTCCTCTCCCCCTCCGCTCCCTCTCTTCTCTCAGTCCGAGCTTTCCAACCCCCTCCCTGTACCCCAAGATGTGCCCCCCCCCCACGGCCCTGCTCCTCTCAGGTCCCAGCAGGACGTCCCAGAGGTCAGTGCCTTGTCTCTCATCATCTTCTGGCTCTCCCTGCACTTCCCTCTTTATCAACTGTCAGACAGACCCCACACACACACACACACACACACACACACAGATACATAAAGACAAACTTGAGCTCATAGATGATTTATAACCTTTGCAGAACCCATGAAAACAATATATTACCCTTCAAGATGTGGTGGCGTTTTTCCAGAGAATTCACCCATTTGTTTTTGTTTTTTTAACATGGACACTTTATGCATTAAAGCAACTTTAACTGTTCAAAACCACAAAATACATGCAAAATACAAGTAATGAATTCATAAACCAGAAAACATCAGAGCAGGTAAAGCCAGAAAGTCTTTTAGTTTAAACAAAACAACCAGTTTAAAAGCTTTTGAGACATTTTCCCTCAGAAAGTATGTGAATAGTTTCCAGAGCAATTTAATTCATGTCTTCACATTTGATTGGAACACAAAAAATTGGGCAGAACTGAGTCATCAAACATTTTAAACTTATTTATAATTAGATAAAATCATTGCATTTGATGTGAAAACACTCAAAATGGAAATTTTTTTAACATATATTTGGATATTACGGATAATTGGTGGGGCCTTTAAAGGCGTCACCTTGGACTCATGACATCTGAATGTGAACGTGGATGAAACTATTTAATCATCCCGTTTTTGTGCACTTTCCAAATGTTATTTGACTGAATGGACCAAAATGTGAAATTGTGTGACGATCCAAAAACAAGAGTCATCTTATGACTTAGGGACATGTTCACTTGGTTTTTGTAATTTTCTCTGCTAGAATATAGGGGCCAAAATATCTCTATATATATTAATCTTACATGGAGTAGTGTAAAAATGTGCATCATTATTTCCTAAATCCCATTTGTGTTACTTTGCACAAAGAAACACAGCAAATCCTCACATTGAAGGAGCAGGAATCAGAGATTCTGTTGTCTTTGCAGGTGATTTAAACAACTCATCCAAACAGTTGCATAATAATCAGCTGCCAATCAACTGAGAACTGACTGATCGTGTCAACTCTGATCTCAGCCACATGCTGCTGCAGGCCTGAGTCAGAGGAAGGGAAGCCCTCTCTCCAGCATTCCCTCATCCGTCCGCCGCTACTCAACAATCCTCTTCATCAAAGGCCTCGGGAAAAAAAAAAAAAAAGCATCCCAGGATCTCTGCCAAGCCGACATCACGCATGTACGTCATGTTTTCGGACAACGGCGCTACTACGATTCCAAAGAATTTCCCGTTGACAGCGGCAGCTGCCGATAACACACAAACGTGCAATGACTCAAACTTTGTGCACGTTTTTTTTACGCCGCTCGCGTGCTGTTATTCTCCCCTCGCCCCGTACACCTGCCTCTTTGTCCCGTTTCCCCCTCTTGCCTCTTATGTGGTTTTCCCTGCAGACCCTCTCTCCCCTGCATCCCCCCTTTTTTTTTTTCGCTTATGCCTCTATTAAATCCAGTTGCTGAAGGACATTATACAAAGGCAGCACTGTGAGATGATTGGCCGGAGCAGGAGCAACAGAAAGGATCTAATTACTCCTCAATGAGGGACAGCTCTGCTCTCTGTTGGCCATTAGATGCTCTCGCTTTAGGCTCCCATTGTCCTGCTATAGGCACACATTGGACTGGTTAACAGCAGAGTTCAAGGTTACGTGTAATTCACTGTAGGCCTTTATCGATTCAACCTCACTTCCACCGGCCACTCCCCCTTGTTTATTACCTCTTTTCATTCTTCCAGGCCCCTTTCTCTGCCTGGCTCGATCAATCTGGGCTTTCATCAAGTCCCCCCCCCCCTCTCAAGTCACACGTTACAACATTACACTGAGTCTGTTGACAATGCATACATTATACTGCTGTTAAAGAAAAAAAAAGGCTCATGGGGGTCGTCATCAGGCGGGTTTACACTGCAACACCTGCAGCTCACCTCACAGGCAATAATTCAGCGGGCCTGACTTTATTATCTTTTACTGGAATTGTGTCGTGACTCTATGACCACAATTATTGAGTTAAGAAAAAAAAGCGGTTTTAAAAAGGGATGAACGCAAAGCCAAAACCAGACAATTGAATTGATCCGCTTACAAGTATCGCGTCCAAATCCTGTTCCTCTGTTCTGCGGACCTCTCGTCGTCGTCCAAAAAAACACTCGGCTTTGTGCTGAGAAACGTAGCTCGGAGTCGAGAGGTTGTGATATGTGGCGCCGATCGGCCCGTGTTCTCACGCACGCCTTGACACGGAACAACAACCCACTTTAATCTTTGTATTTTTCTTCTGCGGTTTTCTTTAGTTTTGCATACATCCAACTATATCTCTTTATTTGCATGGAGATCATAGCAGAGGATGTGTTCTCTATTAACAAAAACTTTATTTTATTACTCAGCCAGGAAACGATTACGTCATGCTTTTGGTACCCTTGTTTTTTTGGGGGGTTTTTTTTGCTTATCCTTCCACCACACCGGGGACCTCTCCCTCCTCCCGGAGCCCCGGTGCAGGTGCACTCCCTCCAGGGAGAAAGCCAGACCTGTTTCTTCAGCCTCCCGCCCCCTTTCACTGTAAAAAGAAAAAAAAGCTCTTTATCTTTGTGCTTTTTGAGAACAGCTGGATGCCGCTGTAGAAAAACTCCCACGCCTTTTTTCCTCGCACATCGCCTTTTTTTGCTCTCTCTCCCTGTCTCCACTCCTCGGCTGCACGCGTTTTTCGTTTTGTCGAGACGCTTTCGGGCCTCGGCTGCGATCCCGCTCTCGTTCGGGCCGTTATAGCAGTATGGCAGTCATTAGATGAGGGGAAGAGGCACAGTTAAAGCCAAGCGGGTGCATTTATGACTTCCTCTGGGAGGAAGTGAGTAGCCATCGCCCCACCTGTGTCTCACACACACACACACATGCACACACACCACAAACAAGGCAGAAAACACACCCTCTCTTGCCATAGGAACCCTTCAAGTGTCCGGATGAGTAGATGCTGCTCACAAACACAAACACAAACACAAACACACACACACACAAACAACTATCACACAGCATCGCCTGTGAAGCGAACCGTCTTGTGCGTCACGACACGGAAACACAATCATTATGGCTTTCTGTAATCCATAATTAGAGACGCATCAACACACCAACGTGGCACATACGCATACAACACTCAGCTGCTTTTATCATTCCGTCTGACGTCTGATTGGCTGCCGATGATGCAGGGTTTTCTCCCGCGTCGGACCACACACACATGCGCGGCGGCGGGCTCCGAGGCCTCACAGCGCACCTGGCAACCAGAGGGTTCCTCCCGTAGGAACGCCGGCGTTAGCATCTCCAGAGATTTATGTTTCTCCCCCTGTGGGGCGTACGGCTTCCTTATCATGTTCTCCGCTGCAGAGAGGCTCCAAGCCAAAACCTCAGATCTCAGAAAGTGAGCAATCGTGTTCTTGGAATACTTTCATCCATCCATCCATTGTCTATCCCGCTTATTCCCTTTCGGGGTCGCAGGGGTCTGCTGGAGCCTATCCCAGCGCGTTAAGGCGAGAGGCAGGGATACACCCCAGATGGTCGCCAGCCAATCGTGGGGCACACACACCATTCACACACCATTCACTCTCACACTCACACCTATGGGCAATTTAGAGTTTACCAATTAACCTGAGCATGTTTTGTATTGTGGGAGGAAACCGGAGTACCCGGTGAAAACCCACGCAGACACGGGGAGAACATGCAAACTCCACACAGAAAGGCCCCAGACCCAGGCCCAAGGCGGGTCTTGAACCTGCGACCTTCTTGCTGTGAGGCAACAGTGCTACCCACCGCACCACCGTGTCGCCCGGAATACTTTCATGATTATTTCAATTTGCTTTCTGTTTCCTTTTATGAATTTTATCATTCTTCTAATTCTGTAGTTGACTGTCTTTACTGAAAAAGTCTGGTGATATTTTATATTTTGCCTATTATCATAGAAATCCCATTAAAAGGCCAAAACTAAGAGTCGATTACCTCCACTTAAAAGTATTGGCCGATGACTCAGTGTCATTAAAAACACATCAATTGGCTGAAAATAATCCCAAATGAGCACGTTATTTACTCTGTTCTGAGCAACTTGCTAAAAAAAACGACAGCTCCCATCTGTTTTAAAGAAGCACTTAGCCTATTTCACCAATGAAATCATCATAATCCCCTTTTTTTTTTTTAAATATTTACGTCTCATGGAAGTACCGGGTCTGTGGTTGGGAGGCAGAGACAGGCGGACAAACACGCCGCTGCTTTTGGTATTTTCATGGGCAAACAAAAATATCAAACACCACCAGTTGTTCCACTCTGCTTGCATGCCTCCTCCCTTTTATCCTCCTCTCCCTGCCCGCCCCTGTGCCCCCCCCTGCCCCCCCGCTGGGCTTGTGGACCTAAGACACTTCTCCAACACCTCAGGCTCCGGAGCAGATCTGACGGCTCGCATTAGCCCAAGTGTCTGTCCGGCACCCTCACACCCCGCGGCCCCCTGCCCCGCACGCTTCCGCTGCCCCGGGGGGGGGGGGGCTCACCCCTGGCACCAGCTCTCACTTCTCTAAACCGGTGGCTTAAGCTTTAAGCCTCGCCCTGGCCTCCTCGTACCCCCACCTCCAGATCATTGTGCCATCACTCTCTGCGACTCGTTCTTCTTCCCAGTGGAGCCCATTAACTCTTAACAGCGCACCTGATCCCTGAAAGCAGAAGATGGTTTTATGATGGCGGGGGGGGGGGGGCCACCAGGGATCCGTAACGCCACATAGGAGTCGTGCAGATTCGTCTCACTCCTTCTTCCTTTCCTCAGTCACTTCTTACGCCAACAACGTTTTAATTACAGCGCAGGGAACGAGTAAGTCATAGTTTCCGAAAGCTAAATGGAGAAAGAGAGAGAGAGAGAGAGAGAGGACGGGAAAAGAGGAGCGGGAGTGCAGGGAAGGGGCAAGATTGCGCAAGATGTTTATCCTATAAAGCGTAAAGAGGGTTTGATCCCCCGGGTGCCGGGTGACTACCCACAGTAGGGCGATTACCGCGTTAGGAAACATCCTGCCCGCCGGCAACTGCTGATGACATCATGCCCGTGTGATGTATTTATACCGCCGCGGGGGCCCCGACGGCCCCGGCACCCTGGGAAAAGGGTCAACAGAGTTTCATGCTATAACTTAGCTCGCGCTTTAACGATCATTAACTCGCCGCTGTGTGTGTGTGTGTGTGTGTGTGTGTGTTGTGCGTGCACGTGCACACCACCGCCTTCCTGCCTGTGTGCAAGCGCGAGCGCAGAGGCAGTAACCACAGGAAGAAGAGCCTTTTGCATTTAAGACATTGTGGTCAGACCAGACTTTTCTGAGTGCTCCGGCCCGTCGGCCATTGACAGGTCTTAGATTATACTCTCAGCGGCACCGCTGACCTCTCCCTCTCCCTCTCGCTGCAGCCATCAAACACGCTTGCCCTCTGCACCCGTAAAGCGTAGCGCCGGGTTCCACCTCATGCTTCGCTGGGCATCACGGAGCAGAGATTTATACTGGATATGAAACAGCCTGGAACTCACAGGAATGTATCTGAGTGTCTGCTGCTCTTCTATCACAGGCCGGCCGCTGCGTTAAAGGGGTAGTTTGTCTTTATCTATTGAGGTATTTAGTAGTTCTGGCAGAAATGTTGTTAGGTGAGGTGGGGGGGGCGGTAATAAAGTTCAACAATTTATATTTAAATGCAAATCTACAACCAGAACACTGTTGATTAACACTGTTTATCAATAAATGAGTTTGGCCCCAGATTCTGTTCTGTTCTAGGTGATAGTGCTGGGATTTCCTGAGGGTCCGTGAACGCCTCTTGGAGTAAGACGCTGCAGGAATGTGGTTTCTTCCGAAAGAAGAAACGATGGCAGCACTCGTGAAGTTTGTTGTTCTGGCTTCAGTGTTAGGATGAGTGTGTTTTGTTGTAGTAGAGGCAGCTCCCTGTACTATAATGTACTGAAGGACCCGGATATGTTGCCATGTACATAGCTTTGGAGAGAAATCTATGTCTGATGCTGCTCTAGAACAATAGAAGTGAATGGAATTTTATTAGTGCTGAACGCTTTACGTGATTTTCTGTTATTCATATGCCGTTATGTCTATGTTAAGCATAGTCAAATTTCAAGAGCAGAGATGATTGTATGTAAAAATGATCCCCAGAGTCATTTAAAGCCCCATGCAGCATGCATCCACCTTAAAATCCAACACCCAGAATCAGTATAGATGTTACACATGGTAGAAAGATGTTCCATCTAGAAACTAGAGCCTGATAAATATATCAGCCACTATTAGCAGATGCAGGCTATGGTAATGTATAATGTTAGCGATGCCTGTTATTTGATAAATGGCAATAAAATGAAGTTTTTGCCTCAACAATCTGGTTATACAAGTACAATGTAAGTAAATAGACTGAAGAAAAGGTTCTTGTTTTTGGCACAATTAGTCCAACGGTGCTTAAAATTACGTAATTATACTGGCAGATAATTAAGCTTCTTTCAGTTTTTTTTCCTGATTTTAGTCAGATTTTTAGGAAGATGTTAGTGTTGTTTTCTTAAAACAAATCCTAAACCAAATGAGTGAATAAAAAGCTTGTACTAAGCAAAATATACTGCACGTACAATAAGATAATTCTAGTCAATATTTGGCTATTTGTACCGTATTGTATTTCTGCTGGCGTTTTGTGGAGCCCTCGCTACACGCACCGATTGAGCCGTCATGCTAACTCCGTCTGTCAGGACAGATTGTACATTAGTGGAAGCGATGGTGACAAAAGGAAAAACAACGGGCAACCACTTCCTCCGTCTCCTCGCTCGTTGCTGTGTGGCGTGACGGCGTGACGGGGCGTGGACGGGGGATCTCTGTCCCTCCGTGCTAACGCCGCCGCGGCCGGCTCCGCTTCCTCCCGGGCTGCGGGGTGAAACAACCGTGAGACGTGGAAACCGCAGCCACTCACTCTTCCCCCCCCCCCCCCCCCCCCCCCCCCCCGTCCCCCTGTTTCCGTGTTCTTTAATTTGGCCGGGGCCGCGGGGGCCACACCCTCCTCGCCCGGGGCCAGGCCGCCTCTTATTATAGGCCTGGGGAAAACTCACGTACAATACACACATGGGCACAAAGCGGCGCGCACGCTTCCCTCCTGCTGCATCGCACAGGGACATCTTATGCACACATGACGGGCTCGTTGGCACTCGGATTTTAACAGCTTGTTGTTTATTTTGTTTAATTGCGGCTTGTTCCTTTCTGAAAATAAACAAAATAGTTGTGGAGGAAACATAAGGGAAAACACAGCTGCACGCTCGCCTCAACAAACAGAACCACGCGGCTCATGCTTTATTATTTTATCGCTTATCATAAAAAACACTTGTGTGCCGTCGCTGCCCGCCGTTTACAAGCTCTGATTCGTCAGTATTCGCCTTATCTTTCCAGTGGGAGACCTGATGTGTGTCACACGGTGACGCCGGTGGCTTTAAAAAATCACATTTCACTGCGCACAAACACAAGCACATGATGTTCCCAACGGGAAATAAAGAAAGAGAGACGCGTATCGTCCATCAGCGATCCAGCCGTTTCCCCTCTCCTCCCCGCCGGTGCCAAGCAAGAAGAGTGTTGGTGTTTGTTTTTTGTGTTGCTCTCACAGCTTCGCCGCGTCATGGAAGTGCAGGGGAGTCGGTTCTATCCCGACAGTCACTGATAAGGCAAGGCCAGGGTAACCCAGATGAAACAGAAGCGGATTTGAAGGCCGGGTATATAATTCATTCATCATGTTGTGTTCAGATCTATCTTCCCCTTATTCTTTCTATATGATTTTTTTTTTTTTGTAGTGGTGGCAAATTGCTGTCAGTTTACCACAAAACTGGAGCCACATTCAGAAAAAGAGAAGGAGAGGAAGCAGGCAGAACAAAGCGGGCGAAATTATTAGAAAAATCCCAAAGTGAGCCCAGCATTCCTGGCAGCGACGCGGCTCCGTCCATCACTGCAGCGCAGGGAGAACGCCCGCTGCTGCGTACATCTGGGCCTTTTGACCACTCGCCACATTGTCAAGTCCCACCCGCGGAGCGTTTCATCATCTCTCCCAGCAAGTGCCGCGGCCCCGGCCAAGAGCGCAGAGGCTCCGCTATGCACATCCAGATGTCATTCTGGACTCCTGGGTTCAACAGGTGAATCTCGCTGATAACAAATGGAAAGCGAGGGAAAAAAGAAGGGGGGGGGGGGAAAATGGATTTTCCTGGTTCCTTGCCGGCTGTGGACTTTGGAAAACCTGCCCGAGGGCGTACGAGAGGAGAGATTCTTTGTCTCCATTTGTATTTATTTACACCAGACGTCTATATAATACATCAAACGGTGGAGTGCATTAAGAGAAATTACCTGACGGGAAGGCAGGGCTATCTGAACCAACTGTTACATTCCTCTGCTTCTGCTCACTCCCTGTCCTGCAGAAGGCAATAAAACATGCACTCAATAACACTAATTAGATCCAGAAACATTCATTTTGGCCATAAAGTAAGCGAGTTTCTCCCCGTGTCCACACATTAGTAGACGTGTGTACGTACCCGTGCATGCGCTGTCAGTCCGCGGGGAGAGCGCACAGAAGCCATTACATAAATCTAGGAGGGTGAAAAGGCGTTCTAACGGTGTCAAGGACAGGCCGCACGCACGCAGGGACGGAACGGCCTTCAGCACATACTTGTGTTTTAATTTTCTGCAGCGCCTTCTGGTGCCAGACGGCGAGACGGACGCATTCGTCAAATCAGCACGACGCAACGAGTGTGCGATAAATAGACATAAAAAAAAAAAGTGACAACATCGAGGAGTGAAGTACAGAGAGAGAGGGAGAGGGGAAAGCTGTGTTTTGGGTTCAGAGAAAGTGTGTCAGTGTCAGTGTGTTTGTGTGTGTGTGTGTGAACGAGAGAGAAAGAGAGAGAGAGAGAGAGGTGGGGAGTGGAAAAACACACAAAAGAACTTGAGAAAGTGTTGAAATGTTTTATGTCTGGGAGCACGGGAGGTTTCAAACCTCTGGAGGTGAAGGCCAGGGCTGCAGGGTCGGAGACTAAACACCGCACAACGCCGCTGGGACGATGTGACAGCGAACTAATTAAAGCTCGCAGGCCGGGCGCTGAGAATCAATACGGCCGGGTCCAGGAAGGCCGGGGAGGGGAAGCTCGGTGTCGGATGGTGCTGCGTGCGGGACGCAGCGGAGACAGGGCCAGACGTGACGGCGGAGGAGGTCGAGATGAGGGGGGGGGGAGTCGTTGGACTCTGAAAAGATAAAGTTTCTGCGCACAGCTGCTCTGGCCTGCAGTCAGAGGGAAACATCTGTATTAACCTCAGCACCACGGGCAGCCCACTGCGGAGAGGAATGCAAGGAGCAATAGAGAGAAGGGCGGGGGAGAGAATGGACGAGATATGTTTTTTTAAAAAAAAAAAAAAAAGAAAGAAAGAGGGGTATTGGAGTTACTCAAAATTAAAAGTGGGGACGTCTCCGCTTCTCTGAAAGCAGCTAAAAAACGAAAGGGTGCGTCTAGTGTGAGTTTAGTGTCGCACAACTGCTTCTGTGCATGAGGCCTTGAGAGAGTGTGTGTGTGTGTGTGTTCGAAAGCCAAAGATCAATCCAAACATATATATTTCATCCGCTCTCTGCTCCCAATTAACATGTTCCCTGAAGCCTGGAGGCAGACAAACGCATGGTTCTCGCTCCTACGGCGGGGCCGCGAACGGCGAGGAGGACCAGGTGGTGCCCCGCCGGGTCGCCACGGCAACGCGGAGGATAATTACCCCGCTGGAGCACAGGCCTCACTTCGCACGCAGAGCCGCACTCTTCCCTCCTGCTCCTTCGCCGGTTAGGCACGGACGAGAGCTTCAACGTGACATATTTTCATAACAACGCACCAAATGTTGCATATTACAGCGACAAGGGGAAGGAAAGCAGAAGAGCTCTGTTTGCTTACACCTCTTCTCTTCATCCATCTTTAGTTAAATGCATCCCATCTGGCGCTGACTGACAGCAGCGCAGAGCTGAGAAATTAAAAGCACACCCTGGTGGAGCAAGTTTTTTTTTTTTACTTTTTTTTATATTGGCTTGATAATTGTTCACCTTTTTAGATGTTTTTAGTTTACAACGACCCCCTTAGACATAGAGGCTGACTAACATCACTGTTATGCATAGAGAGACATGAGCAAGAGTTTATATGAACATCTACAAGCTTCCAAACACAGCGACATATACTGTAGATAATATAGAATCAGTGATTGATTGAGTCTTTATCATAATATCAATAAATAGGTTTTGTATTGATGCATGGCAAATATATGCCAAATCACATATAAATAAATTTTACAAAACTAAAAGCTTCAATAATTCATTTAGATTTTTAATTCATATATATTAATAACTATGGTGAAGCCAACAAATCTAATAAAGTACAAAAATAAACTATGAGCTTGCCTGTGCAGCCAAATCACCATATTCCTTTTGTCATCAGACCTTTTTGCATTAAAGCTATTAAAAAGGACAAACAAAACACTTTCGCTGTCTGAGTGAAATATAGCTTCATTACAATGAGCGTGCATGCCACGGTTTTTATTTTGAGTGGAAACTGTCCTGCTGTGGCACACACTCACTGAAATGTGTATTACAGTAATCTGTGGCTGAAAATAGTGCCCACTAAATGCACCATTTACTCCTGATTGAGTAACATTCGCTAAAAACTACAGTGCCCGGCTGTTTTAGGAAATCACTGAGCTTTTTCTTTTCTTTTTTTTAATGGAAATATATATATATATATTTGACTCAGGAGCCAGACAGAGAGAAGCTGACTTAGTTGAAAAATACAGAATAACATCAGTCTGAACGTTTAACAATAAAATGACGTGATGAGGCCATATCATCCCTGAGTAAACCGTAGAATTATCACCTTACACATGGACATGGAATGCAGAGCTGCGTCTGTTCCTCTCTCTCACCTTAAATTCTTCGCCCATGTGAAATCCATGTGGGGATTTTCACGAGAACAGGAAAGCTGTGACTAACGACCCCCCCCCCCTCACGATAACATTTTACAGTAAACATTATATAAACCCGCCCCCGCTGCCACGCAAACACAGGTGGACGGTGTTGCTACTGTTTCAGTCATGCAGGATGCAAATAGCAGACGTCCAAGTCACGGCCCTTTTTTTTTTTCTTTTTTTTTTCGGTGAGCCATGGAGGTGTCGGCGGAGGCCGTGGGTTCGAGGCGCGATGAGCCGCCCGCGCCCAGACGGCCGAGCGCTCCCCCGGCCTCTGTGTGCGAGTTTAACATGAACTGAGCTGAACTGCAGCCTGGCACGGGCCAACGTGGTGGCCAGGAGCTCTGGAAGCTGTGGTTAGCTGAGGAGGAAATGCCTTAATTCACGGTGGCTGAGGGCTAATGCTGCCAGAGACCACTGGGATTACATTAAATAATTACAAAAAAAGGGTTTGAGTGTATGTTTGCATAGAGGAATGACCACCAGATTTATGCTGTAGTACGTATAGGCTTCTTTGTTTTCCCTTCTTTTCCGTGTTGACAGCGAATGCCACCTTGAGGGACGGCGAGTTTGCGCGCTGAGTTAACTCGCTGGCGTGTTATCGTGGCATGTCCGGCACACGCCCAGTGTCAGGGTGACCCGCGTTTGCGTGTAGCCGTGTACATTCTGGATGTATGCTGTAAGCCATTTACACAGCTGGGCTCTTTAAAACTGCAGTGACTCAGTGAGAGGACGTCCCTGGCCCGGGGTCGGTCCCAGAGCCCCGACACCCGCCCTGACCGGGCTGTGCCGACGCAGGCCGACAACAAAGTGCTGCGGCTCCCCTGAGAGGCGATCAGGAAGGAAAAGGATTCCTTCCTCCTCATATTAGGGACGTCACTTCAAACAATTAAGTGACACAGACAAGTATGCGATGTGATGACTTAGATGAGTAGTTTACATTCTGTTGCTGTAGCTCTGTGTGCCCGTAGTGATATCAGATATGTGTCTGTCATAGTGTTTTAGCCCTAAATAAGAAGAAAAAAACAGTGTATGAAAAAGAGGCCTCTGCAGGAAGCTGTAACCAACATACAAAGTCTGACTAATGTACCTTGGCACTGTAGTTATGGAGACATGCAGCGTTCTGAGGGACAGTTTTTAAATAAAAAGCCACACTCATTTTGCTCTCAGACAAGCTAAATAAGAAAACAAACCCACAATGAGCAAATGTGGAAAGGAAGGAATTCGGAGGAAATCGTCAATCCATTTGATAGCCATCACTTACTCCTCTGTGTCTCTCTGTCTTTCATGTGAGGGGGTAATAAAACAGCACATTATCTGCTGTTTTAAATCAAGACGCCCGGATACATATTTGATGGTATCACATGAGGCTCGGGGGGGGGGGGGGGGGCCTAACAATGAACCTCACTGACAGACGCAACACGTGGCGGATAGCGCACACAATGCGACGACAAACGCCCACTTCATATCCAAATTAGAGACGCATATGGAAATATTGAACGTGTGCCACGAGGAAGACTCGACCGAATGGGCCGGTGCCGACAGTGATTGCGTTAGCCACAAGACTTCAGGACGGTGGTGTGACTTTCTTTCCATGATACTTATAACTTAATATATTAAATAAAAAATGTTCTCCCCTCGGAGATGTGACCCATCTTTGTTCGGATTTCCGAGCATCTTTATTGCAAAAGAAACTGACCGGAGTCCCAACTCTCCCTCTCTTAAAAGCTCCCCTTCCACTCTGCAGCCAGTCAGTCCTTTGCTTTGCGAGGCCCTTGACTTTGTGAGCCTCTGTGGTCGAATCCATCTGTGTCACAGCCTGTCAAAAATAGTCACAATGCAGCAGCTCCCACAGTAATTACACAGTGCAGCGGAGGAGCCAGTGTCACCTCCCTCTCTCCCGCCAAGACACTCCAACAATGATCTTTCCAGGACCGTATGTAAACTTCCAGCTTCCTCTGCAGGCAGGACCTCGCTAAAATTCTGCAGTGCCGCTTTCGCAGAACTTCATTTACTACACTGCCTGTCATGCATGCGCCAAATTATGGTCAAATAAAGCATGACTACTCATCTGGAACGAGACCGGCGAACTCGCTGTGACTGCATGGTTTGTTGGGAAAACTGAATTATTATGGTGTGTTTATCCATCCATAAATCAGACACTGCCTAATGGTGTTGTTATTTGCGCTTGACAACCGCTGATTTGTGGCCCGTGGCCATAAAATGGTACAAGATTGTTAAGATTTGAATAAACACGCTGATTAGATAAGCGCAACAATATTCAGAATGTGACCTTCCCCACCCCCCCCCACCCCTCAAAAAGGAAAAATTCTTTAGGAAAGGGCACAACTGTGGATCTTCAGTGACTGCCATTTTCCCCCTGGTCTGAGTATCTATGGAGATGTCTCCAAATCAGAGTAAAGGGAGGACCCGGTGCACTTTGATCCCACTCTGTCTGTTGACTTACTCATTCTTTAGATAACACACATGGCTGACATATTAGCTGCTGGCTACTCCATCATCCCACAGCTCGAACACCTGAACATTAGCTGGCTCGCACAGCTGCTAAACAGGGAAGGACGCGAAGAATGTGGCTCTCCTAAGTATTAACTGCAGCATAAGCCTACGCGGACACGGTTATTTATGCGCCTCTTCCGTGTGCGTGCAGGTGTGCCATCAGGAAAACACATACAGCATGTTGCTTCTACAAAATCACCCCTGACAGGCAGTTAGAGCATATCAAAATGTGTGAAAACATGCGCGTCCTTAGGAGAAAAAAAAACACATGTTGCTCTGTTTTATTCATCATGATCTTGTCATGTGTGTGGGCTGCAGTCATGCGTATGCGCCTTTTAACGCTAAAATGGCATCACAGTTTTAGAGTGTTTTTGTGACCTTAAATTGATTTTCAGGTAAAAGCAACTAAACGATAGTATTTGGTCACATGAGAGATGAGAGAATATCGCAGCCTACCTAAATTGACAAAGCTCATGACCATGTCTGCATCGTTCAGGAAGTTGTTGTCCTGCAGGCTGGCTATCGGGGGTCCCTGCGTGGTGAAGACGGGCTTGTAGGGGTACGAGTATCTGTCCTCGTCCCCCTCCGTGGACATGGCGTTGTACAAGTCCAACATGAACATCGGGGCCGCGTTGTGCTTTCCGTGGAGGTGGGGTCGCGGCCGGTGGGGCAGCCCCAGGATCGACAGGATCTCCCGCTGCATCTCCCTGCGCTCCTGGCTCTTGAGCCGGCGGTGGATGAAGCTGGAGTGGAACTCGTTGTCCAAAGTAAAGTTCGTGAACGCGGTGTCCGCCAGGACGCAGTAACTCCAGACCAGGAGCAAAGCCGGAGCCCGTCTATCCAAAATCGGTGCCATAGCGAACGCCGTGCGTAATTGCGCCCAGTTCCGCTCGCCGAGACTCTGGCCGATGGATATTGAACTTCTAGCAACTGGCAGCCCTGCGTTCAATATCCAAAAGAAAAAAAAGTCAGTGGCGGACCCTCATGTTGAGGGAAGTGCTTCCAAATGGAACATCAACTTCACTTCAAAGTCCTTTTATTGACTGGTTGTCGGGCGGATTGCGCGCGCCGCGGACCTCCGTCCTCATCCACAACCTGTGGCCAACAGCGACCAACTGTTAGCGCAGCCTGCAACTGCAGAGGGGAGGCTGCGAGCACCGGGGGAGAGAGAGAGACACGGACAAGTTCTGAGGAGGCGGCTGTGTGTGTGTGTGTGTGTGTGTGATGGTGTGTGTGTGTGTGTGCGTGTGTGTGTGTGTGTGTGTGTGTGTGCTGGGAGGAGCAGGGCAGAGAGAGAGAGAGAGAGAGAGTTGTCTAATAGAGGTAGAGAAAAGTTGGCCTTTGTTAGTTGGAGAAGGGCTTAAGGCTACATGTGCAAATACAGAAGGGATTATCACGGGATTTGTATCGTGATGCTTCAGTTTGTGATAAAGTGTGGTCATTCCTTTCTCCCAGTTCCCCCAGCCTGTGTGCGGCTTGATTCAATTATGACAGATGTGCATATGGGGACAATAGACTTGACTTTTTAGTGTTTTCAGTGGTGTGCTTATGGAAAATAACATACTTCATATCGGAGGGTAATTATTTGCCTGTGTGGGAGAGGTTGCAACATGCACTTGTAATGCCGCCGGCCTGCCACTATAATAGTTACTCGGTGATCTGCAGGTGCACTCTCTGAATACCTCGGGGGTCACGTGGTTTTGCGAGACTCAGAAGTCTGTTGTCTTTTGATGTCAGAGGCCCGGTACTGTGGCTCGTACAAACTGCCGTTTCACTTGGCGTTTTTCCTTTTTAAAGCTATCCGAGCTTTCTCTTCCCCCCACCGCTGGGGCAGGAAGTTTGTGACAAAAGCGGCGGTGCACAGACAGAGCGCAGACACTGCAGAAGGAGGGGTGCAGATGTTTGGCAGCTGCCTCATCCCCTCCATATGCAACCCACCCCACCCCAGCCCATCGCCGCCGCCACTGCCACCGCCACCGCCACCCCCCCTGGCCCCAGCACCTCTTAAACACCACGCTTTAATGAAAGGCTCCTGACCCTCTTGTGCGCCCTGCTCTCGCTGACCCGGGGCGGAGGGATCTCAGGTGGCCACCAGGAACGGCCGCCTGATCCAGACAGAACTCCTAAAACTCCCTCCACCACACGGAGAGTGGAGTTCTTTTTTTTTTTTTTTTTTAAAGGCTCTGTAGTCGAGATGTTTTTTTAGCGAGGGGGGGGGGGGCGGTATAGCTTTGCCAGGTGATTTTTATGACAATAAAATTAGACTTCAATGGCACAGCGAGAGAGAGGCTGCCAGACGGCCTGGGCCATGATTGCAAACAGAGGAAGGGAGGAAAAGGAGGCAGAGCGTGTCTCGGGGTCTTCTACACTTAGCTCACCTTCCTGCCCATTTAATGTGGCTGTTCTTGTCTTCAAAGGCGTTCCGCTCCTTTTTTTCCAATGACAATCCAACATGGCTGAAAGCCTGAAAGCTCACAGCCTGCCCCTACTCATTCTGTATATCTAATCCTGGAGCAGCTTTTAAATAGCCTTTCAGTAGTAGCCTGTAACATATAAACATTTCTATCCGGTGCCTCAGATAGAATCAGCTAATGGCCGCAGGTGTTTACATTGTAGCAGTTTCCGACAGGGGGGGGGGGGGGGACTTGAAAGGGTCCTGACTTCGGTTACAACTATACATCTTCCTCTCTTTCGCTCTCTCACTTTCGTTTCCCTCTCTCTCTCTCATATTGTCTTTCCCTCTCTCTCACTCTTCCTCTCTCCCATTGCTGTGAGGGTTGGTGAGGTCAAACCCTCCCCCCCACCCCCCCACCCCCCCAAACCGGTGGGTGCTCCTCCAACAACCCCCAGCCCTCGGCTCGGTTTGTGCCCAGAGACGGGATGACAATCCCGGGCAGGACAATGGGAACAGACCCCTCTTTGTTTAGGCCTCCATGGGCCTGGTGACAGTCACAGTAAACAGTGGGCACAGGCTGAGGCCGGGCCGGGTGAGCTCCACTGAGAGGCCTCTGACAAGGAGAACTAAAACAGAAAAGCAGGGATGGGGGTGGGGGGGGACTGTGTTTGAACCTATAGACGATGCACACACTGAAAAACAGGATTCTGCATCAGAGCTTACGACTCTGTGAGGCTAATTACATCCATTAGCATGCTAGCATGCTCACAATGATAATACTAGCACATTCATGTTACCATGGCTGTGCCAAATTTTACAGTGAGAATATTTATTATTATTTATCCATATAGTGTATTTGGTGTATTCCCATAATGCATTGTGAAAAGTTTAAAGTAAAGTCCACTTAGCAGCATTACCCAAGCATATATTACTATAATATATATAAAAAAAATAATTATAAATAGTATAATTTATTTACACCACATGATTTTGTTGTTTGTTTCTTTTTAAAATACATGTATTTATTTATTTCAACAACAAACACATAAAAGTTTGTCTACTTTTCTTACTCTCAAATGAACCCTGGTACAGGTAGTATAAAACTTTATCCTGTACACATCTGGAACAAACTCCCAGACAGCTGCAGGTCTGCACCAATACTGTTCTCTTGAAACAAGGCTGTATATAAAAAGATAATATATAACAAAAAAACCTTTTAAAATTGTATTTGTTTTCTAATTCACCAGGATTGTTAATCTGGGGACCATGAATGAATAAAAGTTCATAGCAGTCCAAGAAATGCTTGTTGAGATATTGCAGTCTACAAATGTGATGCATTTAAGTAACTATACAGATGTAGAGGTACATTTAAGACAATCAGCTTGTATAATAATAAATGCATTGATAATACAGTGTAAACATATGAAAGCATTTGGGGCAGAACTGTGTTCAGTTACAGCCATATATCCATGACTATGACTCACGGATTATATTACTTACAAAGATAAGATCACGACATCTTCACAAATCATTTTTTACGGTCAATGGCTTCTTCCGATTCCCCTCTAGAATCTTTAAGGTCCATTACTGCACATGTGTAGCTGGTTTTATTTGAAGTTTTGATATTCCTAACAAGATATATTTGTAGTTCTAAGTACCAAAAATCAATCCAGACAGCTGGTTTTACGACACTGAAGTTTCTGAATACGGACTGTGTTCATTTCCTTGTGGATTGAGCTTGAAATATGGGACAGTATTTATATAACACCTAGAGCTTCCTTATAATCAAAAAGCAATTAAAATATCACTTTCTACAATGAGGGACCTTTAAATATCATTTAGCTCAAATTCACCATTTGGCCCGGGGCACTTGGAGTGCATGCACACACACTCTTTCCACTATGATCTCAGACAACCTGCACAAACACACTCCCTACTACACTCCAACAGGTTGGAGCATGACACTAAGCTCCCGAGAAGACCACACAGCGGTGCACCGAAACATCCCTGGAAACCGTCTCCCACCCCGGCAAACACAACAAGAAATTTACAGCCTCGCTCTCTGAGTAACAAAGTCCTCTATTTCTTTTTTTTTTTCCCTTTTTTTTTACACCACGAGCTGATGCTCTTACCATCTGCCTGGTTATCTCTATTTAGGAGCTCATAGCGGGCGGTCAGAGGTCAGATTAATATTTATTTCATGTGTTGCCTCAGAGAGCAGCAGGCAGCAGTCCTTTGAAGGCCTGTGGATGCAGGGAGGCAGATGAGGTTCATTGGGGAGAGGAGAAGGGGGGGTCAAGCAGACCTACAGACGGTACAGTAAAACTTTTTTCTTAGGGTAAACTGACCCTCAAATGAAGCAGTGTGGGGTCGGAGTGCAAGGACAGGAGAGGGCGGAGGCACATTTTTTCCCTCTCCCCCCACCACCCACCCCCCCACGCCTGCCTGTCCTGCCCGCCCTCGTCTACCTTTTCTGGCGTAACCCTACTGTGTGCGCTGCACAAACCGGCGGCCTGTTAAAACAGCCGCACCAGGTGGAGCTGAGCTATTGCAAATGTTCCCCTTCTGGTGTCTCACACTTCCAGGGGCCTCATGAACATATGAGACACAGCTGTGAGACAGGCAGAAGAAAGAGAGAGAGGGGGGTATGAAACAGCTTTGAAATAGTTCACTTTGTATTTCCCGTTTAGGTTTTGGTTTTGACAGCATTTGGGGTGCAAATCTGGATCCAATATTGAATCCATGTATCATATCCAAATCCTTTCAAATCCTTTGTCAAGTCTAGCTTGTTTTACATTTTTTCCCCCAAAAAAAACAGTTACAAATCACTTCATTTTCAAGAATTCACACTCCAAATAGAGATTTTCAAAGAACTAAAATAATGTTTTTCAATCCTGGACCTGGGGCACACAGCCCTGCATGTTTTAGATGGTTCCCTGCTCCAAAACACCTGATTCAAATGAATGGCAATAAATCAGGCTTCTGCAGAGCATGATGATGCTCAGATCATTTCAGTCGGGTGTGTTGGAGGAGGATACCATCTAAAACATGCAGGGCAGACTGCCGCAGGACCAGGATTGGAAAAAAAATATAAAAGAACCGAAACGCAATTATTTTTACACAGACAACTTGTTTAGCTGAATAACTATTTGCCGGTTGCTGTTTCCTAAAGAAAAAGAAAAAAGAAGCTTCAATGGGACGTAGGCTATAACAAAAACTTTGCTGATTTAGAATTTGGAAGGACTGCAACCACACCTATCCCATTCTTTCAGGATTTCCACACGATTCCTTTTTCTCTAACAAGTTCCATGACAGCATCACACATCTGGGATATTTTAGAGAATAATACCTGACGGTCTTGTAGTAAAGGCTGCACCTTGCAGTTTTCGTATCTCTCAGTACCTACTTTCTCCTGTTTCCGGTCCTGTCTATCTGCAGCCAGGTATGGCACTTTGGGAACACCAAAGTAGCTGGGATCTGATTCATAGCTCTCGGCGGCCCGGCCAGACCCATCAGTTATGGCTGGTGTCACAGACAGTCAGAGATACCGTTTTAGCTAAGCTTCCCATAATGCCCGACTTAGCGTGGCTTATCCGTTGCAGGATGTTATCACTCAGCCACTCTGTCACTCGTGTCATCGGCGCAGAGTTTGACACTGAGCCGGTCTCCTCGCCCCGGCCGCGCGCTTATCAGCATCCATTACTGAGGTGTGAGGGCCTGATAAAGGTCTCTCCCAGGTCCACGGAGCTCAAGGCGGAGGTCCCATTTAGATTCTTGTCTCTGCAGCGAGAGGCCTTGCCCCTTTGACTCTTGCTCTCATCACTCGGTGAGGCCGTGCGGCTCTGTCAATCAGAGAGGACCCTGGGTGATCAGTCAGCTCCTCTTTAAGGGAAACCGGTCTGAGGAGCCATTAGAGAGGAGAGGAGGCGGCATTGCCAGACTGGCCCAGGCCAAGAGCTGATGAGAAACAGCGGAGCAAGAGAGCCTGAGGTGGACTGGGGGTTGAGGGGGGGGCAGGAGGAGGTGGATGTGCTGAACTATGTGGATTGTGAAGGGAGGGCAGCTCTGTTTTCTATTTGTGAGGATTAGGTTGACAGATCTGTATTTAGTTTCTTTGGGCCTCTAGCTGCAGCTAATCCCCCTCACCTGCAGCGGTCGCCCCCCTCCTCTTTCCTCTGACCCTGCAGCCCCCTTACTTCCCCCCGTGTTCCCCCCTCCTGCCCAGTACAAACACTCATCCCGAGACAAGCACATGACTCGTTGCACTCTGTCTCCTCAGGTTAGGGCCTCACACTCGACACAAATCTCTCCTGGGCCAAAGAAACAGCAGGGGTCTGAGCCTTTCTGGAGCAGAAGAAAAAGGACCCCCACAACCTGTGGTCCTCCACATATTAGGATTTTTTTCAGCTTGGGTGAGGGGTTGTCCCTCATCACTTAGAGATAGCAATTACTCAGAAATTAAGCGCCATTACTACGGAAGCAGCTTGTCAAAGCCACTCAGGGGAAAGGGGTACCTTTAGTAAAGCTGCACATTAGGAGATATTCAGGGTCAGGTCAGGGGCACGGACCTCTTCTCTTTAGATCCTGGCTCCCACACACTCTGACCAGGCCTTCACACTGTGAAAGAAAGACTGCAGTGCCTCTGCAAAACACACACAGCATGCCTGCCAGCAGTTCTCGAAGGTGGGGACTCGGGATGACCTAATAGTTATAGAATCTAAGCAAATTTCTCAGTTTTAACAATAAAGTGACGTGACTCCGGGATGATGCAATGACGAGAGACAGAAACGGGTTTTGAAAGTCCGTCGATGAAGTGGCATGTGGGATTTCAACAAGGCGTCTTTCCTATTTAATGTCATTTTTAATGTATGGTGCTTAAAAACAGCTGTAAT